>JAQHUG010000355.1:1048390-1060808 GCA_028555095.1 Dicrostonyx torquatus
ACAACTCTGAGATTCCATCTTACACCTGTAAGAATGGCCAAGATTAAAAACACTGATGACAACTTACGCTGGAGAGGGTGTGGGGAAAAGGGAACACTTCTGCATTGCTGGTGGGAATGCAAGCTGGTACAGCCCCTTTGGATGTCAGTGTGGCAATTTCTCAGAAAATTAGGAAACAACCTTCCTCAAGACCCAGTAATACCACTTTTGGGTATATACCCAAAGGATGTCCAATCGTGCTACAAGGTCATGTGCTCAATTATGTTTATAACAACATTGTTTGTCATAGCCAGAACCTGGAAACAACCTAAATGCCCCTTGACCGAAGAATGGATAAGGAAAATGTGGTACATTTACAAATGGAGTACTACACAGCCGAAAAAATATGACATCTTGAAATTTGCAGGCAAAAAGAGTTAGAAAACAACATAGTGAGGTAACCCAGACACAGAAAGGCAATTATTATATGTACTCACTCATAAGTGGTTTTTTAAACATAAAGCAAAGAAAAACAGCCCAGAAATCATAATCCCAGAGAACCTAAACAACAATGAGGACCCTAAGAGAGACATACATGGATCTAATCTAAATGGGAAGTAGAAAAAGACAAGATCTCCTGAGTAAATTGGGAGCATGGGAACATTGAAAGAGGGTTGAAGGGGAGGAGAGAGGCAGGGAGGGGAGCAGAGAAAAATGTAGATCTCAATAAAAATAAAAAAAAAAAATCTTGAGCTTGTGGCTATGAAGATAGTGGTATAGTATGGTGTTCAGCACTCTGTCAAAGCTGGATTGATAGCTTATTAGAACTTTACTGGCTAATGTTAAGACTATTAACAACAGCATAATGAAAGGGAAGTCTGACAACGTGCATTCGTACATGTTAAAACACTGTGTGTCCCCTGAAGCAGTCTTAGGGTCCTCACATCTTGAGCTCTCGTGTGTCTTTACATAGGTGACTTTAAAGCACCTGTTCCTTCCCCGTCATTGTGACATCACCTAACACTCAGGAGAAATCTGTTTTGTGAGTCTATTTCGTATCTGGGCCTGGTACCAAGGTAAACTGTGTCTGGACTTAGTATTGGCTCTAGGAGAGTGAGGCCTGTGACCTGAATTTTACACAGAGAACGGAGAAGGCAGTTGGCAAAGCTACCAGTTGTCAAACTGCATCAGAGATCTTGAGAAGGATAAAACTTTTACCTGAGTTAATGCTTAAAAAATGACAGAGACGTACTTGATTGGCTACCTAGACAGCCACCCTGGGGTCCTCCATGATCTTTGAGAGCAGGGGCTTCAAGGTAACATCTATCTTACCCCTGGCAGCATAGGGCCTGCCAGTCTTCAGAAGATCCCGTGGATTAGGAGTAGAAAGACCAGCCTATCCTGCATGATGATAGATATGGATCTATTTTCGTTCTTCTACATGTTGATATCCAGTTATGCCAGCACCATTTGTTAAATATGCTTTCTTTTTTCCATTTGATATTTTTTGCTTCTTTGTCAAAAATTAGGTGTTCGAAGGTATGTTGATTAATATCCGGGTCTTTGATTCTGCTCCATTGATCCTCCTGTCTGTTTTTATGCTAATACCAGGCTATTTGCAGTACTGTAGCTCTGTAGTAGAATTTGAAGTCAGGGATTGTGATGCCTCCAGAAGTTATTTTATTTTACAGGATTATTTTGGCTATCCTGTGTTTTTTGCTTTTCCATATGAAGTTGAGTACTATTCTTACGAGGTCTGTGATTTTGATGGGCATTGCATTGAATCTGTAGATTGCTTTTTGTAAGATTGCTATTTTTACTATTTAACATACATCTTTACCAAAGGAGGCATATGGATGGCAAAGCAGCTCATGAAATGATAGTAATTGTTATTGGTCACCAGGAGAATGCAAATTAAAACCAGATAAGATCTTGTTGACATATATCAGAAAAACTAACTTTTTTCCTTCCTTCCTTCCTTCCTTCCTTCCTTCCTTTTTCTGAGACAAGATCCTATTCCTGGAACTCACTCTGTAGACAAGGTTGGTCTCAAACTCATAGACATCCATCTGCCTCTGCCTCCTGAGTGCTGGGATCAAAGATGTGTGCCACCACCACACAGCCAGAAAACCTAATACTAAAAGGACTAATCACAATCACACTAGCTGATAAAAGTGTGGAGTGCTCACACAGTGTTGAGATCATTAAATGATTTTGCTACTTTGAAAACAGTTTGCCAGAATGTTAAAAAGTTACACATACACCTACCATATGCCCCAGCCATATGATTTCTAGGCATTTCCTCAAAAGAACAGAAAACATATGTCCATTGAAGACATACATGATATGTTGCAGTTATACTCGAAGGCACTCTAGCCAGCCTGAGCATGGCAAACATGGCTCTTCTCCCTGATTCCCCCTGCCTTGAAAAAAAAAAAAACACATTAGATTATATTCCTGAAGCTAGCCCCAAGGTCTATTCCCTTATTTGGCCAATCCCTCCTAGAGGCTGACACCAAGGTCCAACTATCAAAGTATTGAAGTCCAACAATCCAAAGTCCCTTTGGCTCACCTAATTAACATACCCAATTAAAATTAAGCACCTCATCCTAACATGGGGTTTCTCCTTTTTCCTTTATAAACTGCTGTTTGCTTATGGGTCATGTCTGTCTCCTCTCTATCCAGAGGTAGTCCTTTGTCCCTCTGGGGCAAATATCCCTTCCCCCTCTTTTTACTTCCTGTTCCCTTCTCCCTCTTTCTCTATTTCCTATTTCTGCCTCTTATTCCCTGCCCTTTGTCCCTCTGGGGTGAATAAATCTCCTTTGTGCTGATCACTTGATCTTGGTGTATGTCCTGTGCTGATACAGATCCTTTCAATACTTGTAATCAAAAGCTGAAAAAACCCAAATGTCCATCAGCGACATTTGGTCCATACAAGGGACTGTACCCAGCAATAGAAAAAAATGAGTGGCCAGGGTGTGCATGTGTAAAATCCCAACAATCCCAACACTGGAGCAGAAGAAGGAGTAACATGAGTTCAAGGACAGCCTGGACTGTACAATGACTACCTGTCTCAAAAAGACAAAGAGAAAGAAAGCTACAGACACATATAACAACGACTGACTGCAAATAATTCTAAGTGTGAAATGATGAGCATGCAAGCACATACTTCTAACAAAAGACCTCAAAAGTGGTCCTAACGCCAAGGAGCCCCCAGACTCAATAACCAGGCCATCAGATGCAAACACATGAGGTGGTTTATTTCACGATTGCAATTGGGCACATAGCTTAGGGATAGCTAAGCACCCCGAGTATCCAGGCAAGCAAGCTTTTATAGACAAAAATCACAAATTTTCCATGAATTATAATATGGTGTACAAGAACAATTGGGATTGGTCCAGACATACAAACCAGAGTTCAACTTCTAACGAAATTAGCATAGTTCAGCCCATCCCTGAGTATGTGACATTCAGCAAGCTACTTGATTTCCTGCTGACTACGTGATACCCGACATCCTGCCTATCCACCCCCCCCTCGTGACTCAGTTTACAATTTGATAGATAATCATTTGCTGCTACCGGTTCTGATAACCACCGGTTCTGATAACCATCTGGCTAGAAGACTGCAATTGGTCCTGATAGTTGCTATCCTCCTGCCCAGCTGGGAAAGGAAAAACCTGCTAGTCAAACCTGTTTGTCACATTCTGCAGTTTTTCATTATCTATCCTTCTAGTCAGGATTGGTTGGGTCCTTTCATTTCCCCCTTTTTCTTACGTATAATTTTAATCTTAAAATCAAACATCAGACCCCTCTTGTTGTTTGACAATCTGATATTGCTGGGTAAGTACCAAGGCCTGGACTTTTATAAACTGTACATTAAGATGCAGGGGCCAAAGGTAAGCAAAAGCAGTAATATGAATAAAGGGCCTATAATGGTGGATACTAGAGTGGTCATCCAAGGGGATTTGTTAAACCAGCTTTCAAACCAGCCCTGCTGGGCCTCCACTTCTCTCTGTCTGTCCTCTAATCTTTTCCTGAGCTGTTTCATTGATTCTTTAATGGACCCAGAGTTATCCTTATAAAAGCAACATTCCTCCCCTAAAGCAACATAGAGCCCACCTTCCCGGAGGAAGAGTAAGTCTAATCCTCTCCGGTTCTGTAATACCATCTCACTGAGGGAGGTGATTGATTCCTCCAGCAAAGTTACAGCTCCTTCTAAGGTTTTAACATCTTAAGGCTTTAATATCTGTGTTAATAGCTGCTTGTAACTGGGCCATTTGTTGGCCTTGTATAATATCTGCTGCCCCCGTGCCTACCCCCACAACTTTACTTCCTGTCCCAAGCAAGAGGACCAGAGTGAGGGTCACTGGTTTCCTTTTTGATCTACCTTTGTGCTTATAAAGGCTCAGGATTGTCTCTTCAGGGTGGTATAGAATCCTAGGCATGACCTGAGTCAGGACACAGAAGTCCTCCGCTTGATTGAGGATGGATGCCAAAACTCAGGGGGCTACCTATCATAGCTTGTTCCCATACACAGGCAAAAATAAGCATCAGGATCAAACCAGTCTTATCTTTAGCGGGTTTCGTGAACGCTGAGCTTCCATTCTGGTACCAATTGGGGAGAGGAGTCATTCCAAGGCATAGCTTTCACGTGTGATGCATGGATCCAGGCAGCAATCCTGCCCACCTTAAGTGCTGTTGGAGTGGTGAGAAGCACGGTATATGGTCCCTTCCAGCAGGGCTCGAGGGTCTTAGTCCGGGGTCTGCAGATGAGGACAGAATCTCCGATCTGGAAAGGGTGTGGGCAGGATGGTGGCCCAGTGTCCTTGTAGGCAGCTGCCAAGGGCTTCCAGATTTCACGTTGCACCACTGCAAGTCTTGCAGATGGGCCTGCATGGAGGGGGAGGTGGCGTTCGCAGAAATATCAGAATCAAAGAAACTTATGGCTGGTGGTGGGCCGCCATAAAGTACCTCAAGGGAGTCAACCCATGTGGTCCAGGGGTGTTCCTGGCTCAATACAGGGCCAGTGGCAGGAGTTGGACCCAGTCTCTAGTGCCAGTCTTCATCGTTAATTTAGTTAAAGCCTCTTTAATTGTTCCATTTATTCTTTCTACCTGACCTGAAATTTGGGGTCTGTAAGCACCATGTAACTTCCAATTTATCCCCAAATAACGTAATAACTTTGCCACCAACTGACTTACCTAGGAGACAAATGCAGGGTCCTTATCTGATCCCAAAACCTTGGGTAGACCATACTTGGGAAAGATCTCTTCAAACAGCTTCTTGACCACGACTTGGACCATTTCTTTCTTCGTAGGGAATGCTTCTGGCCATCCTGAAATGGTATCTATAAAAACTAACAGATACCTGTTATTGTATAGTCCAGGTTTTATTTCGGTGAAATCAATTTCCCAGTGAACTCCGGGTCTCTGCCCCCTCAGGCAAGTTTCTCCATGGACACTTGTTTTCCCAGCATTAACGTGGGCACAGGCCTTTCATTGATCAGTGATTGACGAATTAGTGAGTCTCTTTTTGGTATATAGTAGAAGATTTCTTCTCTATTTAACAGGAGCGACATTTTGTTTGCACTCAGATGAGTGAGCTTATGTAGGCATAGTAACAGTTCCTTGGCCATTTTCTGTGGCAGGATGGTTTTTCCCTGGTAAAGCCATCAACCGTGGTCCTGGTCGTAATCCACCCCAAGCATCTGGATAGTGTCCAAATCATTTTCGTCATAATTGTAGAGGCCAGATTCTGCATTCCCCTGAAGCTCAGGAATGTTAACACTAACACTCAGCATCTGGGAGGCTGAGGCAGAAGAATCACAACTTTGTGGCCAGTGTGGGCCACAGAAGGAGACTGAGGCAACTCTGGGCTATATACACAGCAGGACCCAGACTCAAAAACCCAGAATACAGGTCTGAGCATGGTTTACATGGCCTTAAACCTAGCATTTTAGAGGCAGAGGGAGGTGAATGAGCTAGACTGGTATATATAGGGAGTTCCGGGATAGTCAGAGTTCACTGGTAAGACCATACCTCAACCAGCAAAAAAAAACACAAACAAAATCTGGAATATAGGTGGAGTAGCTGCCCTCAGTGGTACGGTCATTGGTGAGCCAGGACAGGGCCCATGTGGTGGCCCTGGGTAAATTCAGCAAATGTCAAAAACAAAAACAAAACAAAACAAAAAACCAGGGTAGTGGGGGGAAGGCAGTTGTTAGGAGACAGGAGATGAGAGAGGTAGGGAAGTGTGATCAAAAGGTAGGGAAATTGTCAAATAATAAAATTTTACGTCGGGTGGTGGTGGCACATGCCTTTAGTACCAGCACTCTGGAGGCAAAGGCAAGCAGATCTCTGTGAGTTCACGGTCAGCCTGGTCTACAGAGCAAGTTCTGGGACAGTCAACTTGCACAAAGGAATCCTGTCTCAAAAAAAATAGATAAATAGATAGATAGATAGATAGATAGACAGACAGACAACAGATAAATACAATTTTGAAGTCAAAATATAAATAAGGAAAGACCTTCCCTGAAGGGACTCTGCCAAGCTCCAGCACAGCGCATATGGCTCTGGTGGGCATTCCCCTTCTCCCCATTCCCTCTGCCTTGCTAAAAGACCATTAGATGACATTCCTAAAGCCAGCCTCTGAGGTCTATTTTCTATTTGACCACTTTCTCCTCCTGAGGCTGCTGACCAAGGTCCACAGTCCCACAGTCAAAGCCCCCTTTGTTTCACCTAATTAACATGCCCAATCAAAATATACCACTGCATTCTAGCCCATTCTAACACAGACCTCCCCTTCTCCTCTTAAAAATTACACCTGTAAGGTCGTCTGCTGCTGATTTTCTGCCTGAATCAGAAAGCAGCCACTATAAATTTTCTTTTCTGGGGCTGGAGAGATGGCTCAGAGGTTAAGAGCACTGGCTGCTCTTCCAGAGGTCCTGAGTTCAATTCCCAGCAACCACATGGTGGCTCATAACCATCTGTAATGAAATCTGGTGCCCTCTTCTGGTGTGTGGACATACATGGAGGCAGAATGTTGTATACTTAATAAATAAATAAATCTTAAAAAAAATAAAAATTTTTCTTTTTCTTTTTTTTTTTTTTTAAATTTTCTTCCTTGCTTAAATTAAGTAGCTCTCTGTGAAGACAGGTGTTTGAGTGTGGTTTGTGCCTAATTCGAGGTCCGGGAGGGAGCGCCCACTGTGCAGGGGGGTGGCTTCCTTCACTCCCTCCCCCAAAGAGTACATACTTCATGATTTCATTCATTTGAAATTCTAGAAAAGGCAAGTTACTTTATGATGACACAAAGGATGGCTCTTTTGGAATGGTAAAAAGGGGGTGCAAAATCAGGTGAGCAAATTACAAAGAGGTACAAGGCAACCTTGTGGGTGGTTGTGATCTTGTTTCCACAGATATATGCTCTATGGGGTGATTGTAATCATGTTTTCATGTATGTATGTACTATGAGGTGATTGTAATCATGTTTTCACATATGTATGTACAATGGGGTGATTGTGACCATGTTTCTACATATATATGTACAATGGAGTGATTGTGACCATGTTTCTACATATGTATGTACTATGGAGTGATTCTATGGAGTGATTGTAATTTTGTTTCCACATATGTATGTACAATGGGGCAATTATGATCATGTTTTCACATATGTATGTACAATGGGGTGATTGTGATTGTGTTTCCACATATGTATGTACAATGGGGTGATTGTAATTATGTTTCCACATATGTATGTACAATGGGGTAATTATGATCATGTTTTCACATATGTATGTACAATGGGGTGATTGTGACCATATTTCTACATATATATGTACAACGGGGTGATTGTGACCATATTTCTACATATATATGTACAATGGGGTGATTGTGACCATGTTTTCACATATGTATGTACTATGGGGTGATTGTGATTATGTTTCCACATATGTATGTACAATGGGGTGATTGTGACAATGTTTTCACATATGTATGTACTATGGGGTTTACATATTGTTGTAGGAGGCTACTTCTTCGTTTCCCAGCTGTCCAGACTCCCGAAACTGTTGTAAATGGGTGGAGAGGTGCGTGTTGTGTTCCCCAGCCACCAGCCACTGGCCTGCTCAGCCGCTGGTTGCTTGCTTATGCCCGAAATAACCACAGGAGAACTGTACTAATTCAAATACTGCCTTGCCCATTATCTCTAGCCTTTTCTTGGCTACCTCTCACATCTAAACTAACCCATTATAAAAGTCTGTATGTCACCACAAGGTGGTGATCTTACCGGACTGTTCTAAGATACATCCATCTGCGGCGGGAGCTTCATGGAGACTGGCTCTGACCCAGTCTTCTTCCCAGCGTCCTCTTCTCTTTTCCCCGCCTATGTAAGTCCTGCCCTATCAAATGGCCCAGACAGCTCTTTTATTTAACCAATCAAAGCACAGAAATACAGATGAGCTCTCCTTCACGAAACAACCACACAGAAATTGTATTAATTAAATCACTGCTTGTCCAATCACTATAGCATATTCCTCTTACATATTAAATTAATTCATTTCTATTATTTTATATTTTATCATGATGCTTGTGGCCTACCAGCAAGGTTCCAGCTGGCAGCTTGCATATTTCTCCTCTGGTGTGTGCTAGCTAAATCCATGTAAAACCTGAGAGGGCTTGGAAAGGAATTCTAGACACTGAAAAACAAAGGTTAGAGGCAGAGGCAGATGGATGTCTGTGAATTTTAGGCCAGCCTAGTATACAGAGTAAGTTCCCGAACAGACAGTGCTACCCAGAGAAACCTTGTCTCAAAAAAAAAAAATAGATAGATAAAATCTGCATTATAATCAATTTCTAGCATTAAGAGTTTACTGTAGTGGCACCACTAGGGCCAGTCGGGTGAAGGAAATGCATACAACCACATGGAGCCACCTGCCCTGGTGACAAAGAGAAACCAGGGACGAGCAGCATACTGAGCAATAGGATGCCATTATGGTGAGCAAATTTAGGGTGGGGTATGGGAGAGCGAGAGGCAGAATGGTTCATGTCTTATGGAGAGAGGTAGATCTGAAGACTTGAAGATGGTGAGGAATGAGCTGATATGGGAGGCCTGTTTGTCATCCTGTGACATCTAGACCTGGACTACTATCAAGGGCTATATTGGGGTCCGTGGCCCTGCTGCAGTCATGGTCTGCACTGAACTCTGTGGCTCCTGTTACCACCAAAGGCCGTGTGGATGCCTGGGGTCTGTGCCAAACCTGGGGCCATGGGGTACACTACAGCCAAGGTGAAGCCCATCTGAGTGGCCTGTGCTGCTACCTGGGGCCATGGTGACATCTGAGCATGGTCGCTGCTGTCCTACAGAAACCAGGATCAGTGTTGATGGCCTGTGTTGCCACCAAGGGCTACAAGGATGCCCAGGTTCTGGGCCACCATCTGAGGCCATGTTGGAGTTTGGGGACCTCACTGCTGCTGGGACTGGTGCTGAGCCCATACGGATCTGAGAGGCCTGCACTGCCCCTGGGGCATCAGGCCTCAGGTTACTGTTGTTGGCCATGTCTGGGTCCAAGGTCCTGCTGCAGCTGAGGTCTGTGTTGCCCATGTTACCACAGAGCCTCATGTGAACCATGTGTTGAACTATGTGTTGTATGGAGTATGATGGCTGTCCTGGGCTGGGCATCCATCCCTCCCTGGCCTGGAGAAAGCCTCCTCTGCCTTCACCAGAAAGTTGACCTTGCCCCACACTAGCCCTGGGATAATGGACCCCAAAGACCCTGGCGTGGGAGAGCTGGTCCCACCTCTCATAGGAGAACTGCCCTCCCCCCCTCCCCCCACTTGGGAAAGCTGGCCCCACCCACCACCATGGGTGTGGGAGAGCTGGCTGTGCTCCTCACCTGAGGGAGGTGGTCGCAGCAGCTGGGACTGACCAACTCAGATACCACCCAGGCACACCTCCAGGGCTGTGAGTTGGCACTCGCCAACATCTACCCCATCTATGACCTATTAGATTTTGTGAAGGAACTGGTCCATAGGAACAGGATCTCCATGACTCTGGGGCAGTAGCAGGATATCCAAGAGGAGCTTCATTGATTGTCCAGTATTGATGGTGTACCAGAAGCCAGAGACCTTGAACCTGACCAACAACACATTACACAATGAACATTTGCAAGCAAAGTTGTTTGGACAAAAGGGTCTACTGCACGGTACACAGCAGCTCCCAGTGCCACTAAGATGAATGGAGAGAGGATGGAGATGTGGGAAAGATGAAGAAGTAAAATGGGTCTTTTGGGGGCTTGCTTTTTTGTATGTTTTTGAAAATATTCTTATATGCATTTTTATTCTTTATTTTTAAATTTTCCTTGGGGTAGGGGACACTACAGTGTGAAGGGCAGATACAGAGGAACTGAAAGATGGGTGGGATTGGAGTGCATGATGTGAAAGTCCAAAATAATCAAAAAAAAGTATGTTAAAAAAGAGTTTACTGTATTTCTTTTTATTTATTTATTTTCTGGTTTTGCAGTGGTTTGAAAGAAAATGGCCCCCAAAGGGAGTGGCACTACTAGGAGGTGTGGCCATGTTGAAGTAGTTGCACCCTTGCTGGAAGAACTGTCACTATGAAGGCAGACTTTGAGGTCTCTTATGCACAAGCTTCACTCAGTGTCACAGTCCACTTCCTGTTACCTTCTGATCAAAATGTAGCCAGCACCATATCTGCCTGCATATTGTCATGTTTCCTGGTGTAATAATAATGGGCTAAACCTCTGAACTATAAGTCACCCCACCTCAATTAAATGTTTTTTTTTTATAAGAGTTGTCATGGTCATGTTGGTTTTTTACAGCAATAGAAACCATAACTAAGACTTTAATCTGGCTTTTGTTTTATTTTTTTTGTTTCTGTGTGTGTGTGTGTGTGTGTGTGTGTGTGCATTCAGCTATGTAAGAGCCATATAAGGAAGGCAGTCTGTAAAATTTTGAATTACTCTCTATATACTAAGGGTTAACAATTTAAAGCATGAATGGGGACTCTGAGCAGCCAGTAAATAAAATACAGGAAGGCAATTTTAAAAAATCATCTCTAGCCGGTGTGGTGGTACACTTCATGGGACACTAGCCCACTAGAGCGTGTAGATCTTCATACCTTGCCCTTCTCCCTGATTTCCTCTGCTTAGTTAAAAACTATTAGATTTCATTCCTGAGGTTAGCCACCAAGGGCCATTCCCTTATTTGTCCAATCCCTTCTTTTAAGGCTGACTACCAAGGTCCAGCTATCAAAGTATTGAAATCTAGCAATCAAAAGCTCCCTTTGGCTCACATAATTAACATGCCCAGTTAAAATTAAACACCTCATCCTAACACAGGATTTCCTCTTTTACCTTTATAAAAACCGCGGTTTTCCTATGTACCAGGTCTGTCTCCTCTCTAGCCAGAGGCAGTCCTTTGTCCTCCAGGACAAATACCCTTGCTCCCTTTTCCTTGCTCCCTTCCCCTTCTTCCTCATCCTCTATCTCCTGTGTTTGTCCTTTATCCCTGTCTTCTGTCCTTATGGGGAAAATAAATCTCCTTTGTGTTAAGAACTTGGTCTTGGGTGTCCTGAGTCAATGTTGAGGTTTCCCACAGCACCCCTTTGATCCCGGCATTTGGGAGACAGAGGCAGACACAGGCAGATCTCTGTGAGTTCCGGGCCAGCAATTCCAGGATATCCAGAACTTCCTAGTGTTCTTTACAGTTTAATCTAAGATTGAAACATTCCATTCTGCAGGGAAGCTCCTTAAGCAGGACGGTAAAAACTCAAAGTAACATTCAGGAAATTCCTGTAGTTGACCAGATTCACCAGGGCCCTTCTTGACAGAGTAAACAATAAAAACTGCGAAGATTCAGACATCAAACCAGCTGCTTGGAAGAAGCAGAAACCAGCCAAACTGTCTGGAAAAGGTTTAGAGCAAGTGGGGACACGAAAAGCCACTCTTCAAGAGAGTCTGCAGTCTGTGTAGTGTGCTCCAGGTGCCCAGCTGTGTGAGCTGTCACAAGTGCTGAGGTGGGCTTTGGAGATGCAGCTGTCTTTAAGTTCTTTCTGCTCCTGTAAGTAATCCCTCACCCATGTTCCTGAAAGTGATGGAGAACCAGCCTGCCTCCATCTTAGACTTCAAAGATATCTTATGCTAAAGACAAACTAGGTTCATTACTGTTTATGATTAAACCTCTGTTTTTCAGGGACTGGTCTATGCTATGCGTATAATTCCAAATGGTTCTATCCTGCCTGTTCCAGGAATGGTAATCATATATTTCTTTCAAAAAGCTGTTTACAACCATCTTGCAACCCTACCTTTGTTTCAAAAGGTTATTATAACCCTTGTTATGACTACCTGTTATCTCGCCTACCCCGCAACCATGTCTTTGTTTCAGGAGGTCCTTGGGACTAATTGTTATGCTCCTGTAAGCCCA
>JAQHUG010000355.1:1083301-1096573 GCA_028555095.1 Dicrostonyx torquatus
CTCTCTCTCTCTCTCTCTCTCTCTCTCTCACACACACACACACACACACACACACACACACACACACACCAGGTCTTCCAGGTCTTAGCCTGTGGATCCTTCCTGAGAGAGAAACTGCTGCAGCTTCTCCAGGACTGGGTAAGTAAGTACTTCAGATCCCACCTATTTCAGCAGCCAGGTTCTTCCTTGCTAGCTAGAGTAAACTCCTAAGGTAAGGATGCTATTACAATAGCATTTACCCTAGCAGCCAATGGGCAGCATTTACAAATGCAAATCTCCTGGCCAGGCCCCAGATGAAAGAATCCCCAGATGAAAGAATCGGAAACTGTGGGTGTGCAGACCTCCAAGTGATTTTGATGCAAACTAAATTTTGAACCCCATTGGCAGAAAGTCTCAGACCTGGAGACTGTTGGGAGTGGGAGGGAAGGGGAGGGCCAAGGTGCCCACCAGTCAACCTAGAGTGGTAGAGAAAACAAAACAGCCCCAAACAGGAAAACATGGGGTCATCACAGAGAGGTTTTGCCAACTCCACCATTGCTGTGACCATAACCTCCAAATTAGCCTTGGTGAGACAGTTATGGTACCAAGATCTTTATGCAGAAGCCATAGACTCAGACTTCATTTCACGTTGTTTTAGAGAGGGACTCCTACAGTGTCTAGAACAAGTAACTAGGACTGTGTCCACCCCAGTGTCCTTAGATCCACCATTCCCATCCCTTCAAGACCTACGGAAGACTCACTCCCCTAGAAGTGTGGAAGAGTAGAAAGTGTGCCCAGTCCCAGAGGCAAACCCCCACCCCTTGCTCTGTTAGATGGAGACACTGCTTTGCTATTTAAATATACAGTATATTAATATACTACAGCAAGTATTATTTCTTAGTATTTTTCCTCAGTCCTCCTTGCCCACGCTCACCCCATCCTGTTTGTTCTGTGCCTCCCCACTTGCGTTTCTAGCTTAAAATGGGCATTACACATTGAAACGTGTTTCTTCCCTAGTTCTCTCCGGCTGCTGTCAATAAGTGACAGCCCAGGACCAGGGTGGCAGACTTTGTCACACTGTCATCTGAAGAAACCGCTCGCTCTTTTTAGAAAGAAATGGGTGAATGTAGGCATCTCCCTCCCTCCATTCCTTCTCCCAGCGGTGAGGACACAAAAAGCTCAGGACAGATGCAAGGGAGTGGGAGACAGGCTCCACATGTCCTATGTCCCGGGTCACCTAGGTGTGGAGTCCGCGGGACTCAGCTGCTGACTAGCGGAGGGGCGTGGGCGCGGAGCAGAGCCCTCCCCCGCAGCCCAGTGCCGGGTGACTGACTGTCAGGCCGCATCTGCTCCAAATTTACGGCGCCTCCTTCGGCCGCGGGCGTCCTCTCCACGGCCTCTTTACCAAGTGCTGCCCCAGCTGAGGCTCCTCCCGCGGGGAGGGGGAGGCCACGCCCGCGCTCTCCGGCCGGGGGCGGGGAGCAGGTGTGAAGCGAGGGGCACAGCGGCGCGCGCGGTCACCCTCCACCGCACCGCGGAGACCGTGCCTCGCCCCGGCGCTCACACAATGGCGTGGGGCCAGTCGCGGGGCGGCTCATTACCCCGACCCGTCGGGGAGCAGCTGATGGAGAAGGTGGGAGCCTGGAGCGCCGCCACCGCATCGCTGGAGAGACACCGAGGTCCAGGCGCTTGGGGTGGAGGGAGAGGTCCGACGCACCGGGGTACAAACCCGCGGCAGACCCGAAGAACTGATCCCGGGCACCGCGCAGGACGGCGAGGCTGGGGAGGGACCGACGAGCGCCCCTCGAGGTGCCCTGCATCTGCGATGGCCTATTGTGTGGAGCCACTCGGCCTCAGCCTGCGCCCCGCCACTCCTCGTGCTGCGTGGGTGCGATTCATTCTTCCAGAGGTCCTACCGCCACTAAGTGAGCAACCTGCGCCGCAGACGCGTGCCTGGCGAAGGGGTTCTCCTTGGGTGAAGGAAGGATGCAAAGAGGAAAGAGACTGTATGGAAATCAATGGCACGGTGCCGGGACCAAGTCGGTCTCTCACACGCTTTTGAATGAGAGGACATTCCCGGGCTTCCCTTTTCCGCCCCAGCTGCTCCCCCCCAACAGTTTAACACCCCTTCTTCTGCTGAGGGGTGTGGCGGGGAGGAGGGTCTAGCCATTCCTTCATTTGTTTATTCTCCTGGGCAGTAGATACCTTTGGACTCTGAAAGGCTGAAGGCTGGCTGGCTATGTGCACCTTTAACGCCATGGCGAGAGGGTTGCTTGGAGGGAAATGGGTAAAGAACTTAAGGACAGGTTCTAGGTGGTCTCACCAAAATCTCAAAGTCCTTATCCTGTGGTGTCCCCAGGTCAGGAACTCACATGGCTTTATCTAACGCTCCTCTCTAGTAAAGGAGCCCCACAAACGGAGCAGAAAAGGGTTCAGGAAATCGTGATCTGGTAGCCTAGGGTTTGAGTTCACTGGTGGACTGTATGAAAATGAACTTTGATCAGATCCCGAAGTCACAATCTATCATAGTCCATAGGCCAAATCCACAGCACACACACGTTTTGACCTATAAATGTCTTTTGCATCCAATATCAATCTATTTTCCCAGCATCTGGTCATGGTTTTGGAGCAAATATCAGAAATCTTACAGTATCCTTTGTAAATATTTCAATGTGGTCTTAAAAGAAGATAAGAAGTCTTTTAAATAGTATTAATGGGCCAATGAGGTGACTCTGTGGGTAAAGGTGCTTGCCACCAAACCTGACAGATGGTTTGAATTTGACCCACCAGACCCCCCCGAACCAATCCCCTCACAAACTGTCCTCTAACCCCTCCATATGAATCATGACGCGTGCCCAACCCCACACATACACACACAAACACATAGACTGCAATAAAACCCTTTAAATAAAAGCAAGAACAGTAGGGTTAGCGTGTCGAAAATAACAATACTTCGTCATCAAATCTACAACTGATGACAGATTAGAAAAGACTCCAGCTCATAAATGAAGAGGAAACCATTGACACAGAAAGTCTCGAGTTATCAGCCTCCAGTGAGACAGTGCCCTCCGCCAGCACTGTTGCCAACTGCCATATTTCCGTCATTGTTCAAATCCCGACTCAAGTGAATCTATCTGTACAGTGTGTTGTGTGTTGTCTCTTTTAATCTGCTGTTATTCCCACCTCTTAATTATGTTTTTTTCTCCTTTCAATTCATTTGCTGAGGAAGCCAGGCCATTTTTTCCGTGGAGTTTCCAGTCTGGATGTTGTCAAATGTATCCCTATGGTGTCATTTAACACGTTTTTCTGCCCCTATTATTTCCTGTAAATTGACTGTTAGATATAGAGGCATGATCAATTAACGCTTGATTTTTTTTCCCCTGAATACCTCATAGGCAATGCTTCTTAGTCTATCAGGAGTAATGTCCGACGGCCTGTTTTGTTGTTTATGAGCACCCAGTGACAATGATTGCCTAGGTTCATTGTTCATTTGAGACAGCTAATTCATGCCATCCTACTTCTATGACGTCTTCATTATGAGATAAGATACTTCTCTAAGGTGAACCTGCCTTCAGCTATTTGTTTGTCCTAAGGTTAACTTTGAATAAGAAAGGCAAGATAAATGTTTGGGATTTCCCTCTTTTTTTTTTCTTTTCTTTTTGCTGTTTTTTTTTTTTTTTTTTTTTTTTAAAGGCAGGGTTTCTCTGTGTCACCCTGGCTGTCCTGGAACTTGCTCCATAGATCAGGCTGATCTGGAATTCAGAGATCTACCTGCCTCTGTCTCCGAGGTACTGGGATTAAAGATATGCACCACCATACCCTGCTTACTTATTAGTCTTCAAGTAATCAAGTTGCTTTGTTGGCATCCTCTAAAGGTAACTGATGGTTTTAAATCCAAGCCAAACCAAACCCAAACCCACACTAATGGGCATGGGGTGTAGCTCAGTGATAGATCATTTGCCTGGTATTTGGTAGGCCCTGGGTTTTGTCCTCAGTACCGCAAAAACAAATCAAAATAAAAACATCATTATAATTCAGACTTAAATACAGTTGCTATGCTTGAAACACTGTATGCATTGACTGATACTTTAAAATAAGGAGATGTCATATTGAAAACACTAAACTCTGGTGTCCTGACCCCTTTCCCAGAAGTTTTAGGGCAGGCTTTGCCTGAGGGACATGGTCCCTCCAGTAGGCACTTGGTCTTGTCTCGGTCTTTTCTACCTCTTCCTGAGTTGTTGCATGGGTGTGTTTGTAAGCTAGGTACATACGTCAACGTTTTCATCTTATAAATGAGAAAACTGTTGACAATATTTACCTACCCTGGACTGAATAGGAAGTGTCCGGGCTACCTACCAAGAAGAGAAAGCAGACTGGGGAAATCAAGGGATGTGTGCCTTACCTTCTGTGTGAGCTGAGCCAGAGGCCCAGGAACACCTCAAGTGATCTCCTTCCTGATTTCCAGAGCAAGATTGCAGAAGAAACTTGGGAGTATTCCAAGTGCCTCTCCTTTACCTCCCACACCCAGTCAGTCACCTTGCTTGCTAATTAGCCTCCCTGCCTTCATTCCAGGCTCCCTGCCATTCATCCTCCTCCTTTGCACATTGGGTTTTCCAAAACATAAGTATAATGGTTTTTTAAAATCCACTGTTAACTCATCACTGCCTTTATAGTACCCCTAGGTCAGCCAGCATTGTCTTCAGGGCTTGGCTGCCTTCTACTTTATGCTGTTCCCGTGGTCTGTCTCCCGGCTAGATTGGTTTATATTCGGACTCTGTAGACACTGATCTCTGTGTGGTTTTGCCTGTTGCTTCCTACACATCCACTCTACCGGCTAGCTCCTACTTAGAGGTTAAGACCCACTGCAAGGCTTGAACTTGAGAAACTATTTTTAACATGCCCCAGCTGTCTTCAACATCCTGCTTTGCTTGACTTCCTCAGTTTGCTGTGTTTTCATTAAGAATAGCACCTTGCTACTGATGGATTTTTGTTTAGTTTGTGTTTTTATGTGTATTTGGGCGACACTCCTAACCAGAGCACACAGTAGGAGGGGCCGTGAAGATTTAGCGAGTAAATGAAGTCAGATGAGAGAAATCGGTTGGTGGAGTTTGTGGAGACAAAGACAAGGTCCTTCCCCTCTCAGAGGAGACAAAACTCCCCAGTGGCTCCTGGGCTAGGATTGCTTGTGGTTGATATGGCATCCGGGAACCAGCCCAGAGTTTGCCTCTCGGCTGAGTCACTCCTGGCCCTACCTGGGCTCAGCTAGCTTCCCACCAGTGTGTGGATCTGTGGGTCTCCGTGCGGGTACAACCCCGCGCCCGCCAACCCCTCCTTCCTCCCGCTGGGAGGATAATTAAAGCGCCAAACGGCTGAGCGGGCGGGCAGTGTTCCCGGGGGCGCATTTCATCGGGGCTGATTAATGAGGCCGGGGAGTTAATGAGGAGAAAGCTAAACGGTGGAGCAGAGCAGCGACGGCCTCTCTGCGGCCCTGGAGGGGGCTCTCCGAAGGCATCTCCCGCCCTCTTATTCGTGGCGGGCGGCAGTAGCGCCAGCCACATGGTGCCCCTGGCTCTACTCTCAGTTTTGAACTCAGGAGAGGGGGTGGCCTTACCACAGCCAGTCACAATGTAGAAGTCCGTTTTGTCCTTCCTGGGCGGATGCTGAACAGAGAGACTCTGACCCTGTACCTAAAACAGCAAAGGACGTCAGGAGAGCCCACTTTCTTTTTCTGTGCGGGGGGGAAGCATTGAACCTGGGTCTCAGACCACCTGCAGATTTCACTCCTAGCCAGAACTGAGATGCAGCTCTGCTGTCATCAGCCCAGCGACTTTAGGCAGGCTTAGTCCTGTGAGAGGCTTCTGCACCTGTCGTGACCCTTGTACTCCAGCCTACCAAACATAGCTCACTGTTACTCAGAATGAACAAAAAGCACTTGGTGTGTAATCCTCACTTATTCTTCCCAACTACTCTAGGGAGCGGGCTCTTGATTTCACAGATTAGGCCCTAATCAGTAGGGTATTGAAACAGGGAACCACGACATAAGTAGCCTGTGGTCACTCAAGTCAGCCTCCTGTCTACTTTGATCCAATGTCCCAGCACTTAAACAGTGAAGCGGGAAAATGAGTGCACACAGGCTATGGACATTAGATTCTGCATCCTGCATATCAGGCTATGACAGTGTTCTCAAGGTGATTGACAGAGATGGAGCCCTCAAGCAGAAAGAGAATAGAGTGATGGCCTTTTCCAAGTTTCTGTGTCCTTGGCCCTTAACCTCTGAGGTAGGACTGAGCAGGCTTGACTAACTACTGTCACCTCTTGATACAACCTCTAGACAAACCATAGAAATATCAGATTGTCTCTGCCTCCCATAAATGACTGCAGTTGACCAGGTTTTTAAAGAAGAGAGCATGGGCAGGAGCATGAGGGTGAGTTTGGGGTCACTGCTTTATTTACTTTGGGTTCAAAACAAAGAGCAAACAATATTTAGAAGGGCAGTTTCTCAGTCAGCCATGGTGGTGGAAGCCTGCAATCTCAGTGCTTGGGAGGTGGAGGCAAGAAGATCAAGAGCCTGAGGTCAGACTCAGCTACACAGTGGGCTCAAGGTCAGCCTGGGCTACAGAAGACCTTGCCTCAATATATTGATGTATTCCCATGTGACTCTGCCTAGGATGACTCAGTCATTAAGAGCGTTTTTTGCTCTTGCAGAAGACTGGAACTTGGCTTCTCGTGTCCACACTGGGCAGTTCACAACCTTATCTGATTTGAGTTCCAGGGGATCCAATGGCCTCTTCTAACCTCTTCTAACTTCTCCTCCACACTCCTCCACAGGTACACACACACACACACACACAGAGAGAGAGAGAGAGAGAGAGAGAGAGAGAGAGAGAGAGAGAATAAATAAGACTCAAGGCTAGAAGTCAATCAGGCTCCAACAAAGATTGAATGAGTTAAGAATTAGCTGATTTCTTCTGGACAGGTATCTTCTGCTGGATCAAGGACTCTGAGGTTACTCAGGATCACTGAAAACAGACCTGTTTGTCTGTACTCTCTTGTCAGACACTTCCACCTTTCCCACTAAACCAACCTTGAAAAACCCCCATCCTTACTGATGCTATTCACAGCCCCCCTCACAGTGAGGGCCAGCAGCACCCACAGAAGGGAAAGCATCAATGATTGTCTCTAAAGGAGCTTGAGTCTAAAGAAACCAATATTTAACATCCCCATTTACATTGAAAGCGTGATTCTGATTATGAGATGGTAATGAGGGGATTAGCTAGAGGAGAGAGCCCCCCCTGCTATATCCTCCCACTATTCCTAACATCTCTCCCTCCCAGGCAGGGTGGGCTTACTCCTGGAAGAAGGGTGTGGGGGAGGGGTTTGAATACTCCCACCGGGACAGCATCCAAGATGCCAGAGCAGGGCCAGGGCCCTTCAAGACCCATGTGAGAGCCCCTTATTCATGTCTCGAATCAATTAGCCCAGAAGAGGTGATGGGCGAGATGGAAGGCCCCTGACTCTGGTCCTTCCTATTCACCTCCCCTGCTTGCACCCCACCTCCCAAAAGGAGCCCTTTCTAGTGGGATTCTTCCCTGGATTCAGAATAGTAAGTTCCTTATGTTATTCCTTGCTAAATCAAAGGGCAGAAGTAAAAGTATGCTAAGAGAAACTTGGGACCCCACACAGTGGTGCGCACGTGTGAGCCCAGCACTTACAAGGTGGAGAGAAGGAGATTGGAAGTTCAAGGTCATCCTTGGCTACACCATAAGTTTGAGTTTGAGCCTGAGCTACATAAGGCTTTATTTCTCATAAAGAGCTGAAATCAAAACCAAAATTGGGTGGGAGGAGGAAAGGGAAGGGAAAGGGAGAGGACAATACCTCAGTCTGGCTACTCTCCCTAAAATCCCTGCCTCACTGGGCTGGTGTCCTTGTTCTCCTCATGCATGGCAGACCTTGATTTTTAACCAGGCAGCAGTTTACCTCTGGTTCTTCCTATAAGGCAAGCAGTGGGGATGGAGATCACCCAAGGGGGTCACCCATCCCGAGGCCCCGTTTGTTGGTGGACAATAGTGTTCAGACGGGATAATTCAGTGTGTGATTGTGGTCACGCCCCTCCTTTTGTGCCCCTTTCAGAGCCAATCTCCCAGGCCCAGATGGGTTAATCCATAATGCAGACGAGCAAGTAATTGGCTGTCAGCCCAGCCCCCTGAACCCCCTCCTTATTAGTGCCACTGCCCTAATGAAGCCCAGCTTGGAGGGCCCCCTTCTCAATGAGGTGCCGGCCCCAGCCCAGTCAGGCACACATGTGTCTCCGCTGCTCTGCCTGAAGCTTGGCTCCCTTTAGGGACCCCCAACCCAGCCTCCCCGGGGTGACCCAGCTGCCAGGACTGCAGCAGCCCGGGGGAGGCTGTGATGGATGGGAGGGAGTTAGTTAATAGAGCCCCAAACACATGGGCCCTGTCTCCACACACATTGCTCCCTCCCTGACACTTTTTCAGCTTCGGCTGGCAGCATCCCCCGTCTATTAAAGGTAGCCCCATGGAATAGTCCCCACACTCATGTCCAACATGAGCTGTGCGGAAATACAGTTTAAACAGTGGTGATGGAGCTGCTTCCTTGGACAGTGGCCCAACTCATTGCTACATACCCCAACCACAGTGTTTGCCCACTTAAGTCCCTGCGCATGAGTTTTGGATAGAGATGAACTGCGGGGTTCCGTCGTCTTTCTTAACCAACAGCTTTTCTTTTCTTCAGTCTGGCCTCCCATCTCCATCTCTTGACCATAACTCTGTTGCCATCCGTTTTGAGGCAGGACCTGCATCAAAGCCTAGCAGCTGAGCCTGACTCTACAGACAAGAGCTGCTTTGCATAGCACATCAGGCTGGAGTTCCCTGACTCAGGAAGGAGTCAAGCTGAGTATGGAAAGCATCTGTTTAGAATTTCACAGAAGGATGTTTTAGAGGATTTTGGAAAGGACCCATCACTGTGCGATTCCCCACATTTATGCCCTAACCTCACCTCTCTGCTCCCTCCTTTCACCTAACGCAAAGGTGGTCATCATACCAAACCAAGGAAGGGAAGTGGGTATGGCTGCTGTCCGGTTTGGGGCAGTTCTCAGGTGTCCTCTGTATCCTAAGAGGGTCCAAGGCCCACAGGCTGTCTGTCCTTCTGCCGCCTAACCTTGTATAAGTGATCTTTTAATATTCTTTTCATTACTAAAGTTGAAAATCAGGTCAGAGGGTGAGCATGGCAGCATATGCTTATAATCCCAGCATTAGGTAGGCAGAGGGGAGAGGTTTCCGAGTTCAAGGTCAGCCTGAGCTACATATGAGCTGTTTAAAATGAGGGGGAAAAAGTGTGGGAAAGAAGAAAAAGAATGTATTCATTCTTGCTCATCTGATTCAACAGTTGCTTATGTTTAGTTTCTTCTTTTCTAATTTTATATGCCTAAATCGTTTAACATAACTGAAACACAGGTTTATTGAATGTCTATATACCAAGTACAGCTCTTATAATTTTATGCCTGTATTGTAATTCCAGTTTCATCCCTGCCTCCTCCTCCTCTTCCAGTGGCAGGGCTATTGTCCTGGAATGGATAAATCTTCTCATCATGGAGTATTTAGAAATATGGGCCTGAGACTATCAATGTTCAAATCCATAAGAGGCTACAGTCACAGTAAGAAATCCCTTATGATTAAACCTCATGCTGATAAGCGCAAGGCGAAAAGGACAGAGGCAAAGGACTGAGGAAAGTCTAGCCCTATTTATGATGAGATGAGTGAATAACATGGAGTGGCGAAATAGCATTCAGAGGTTGCTCCTAGGAAATGCTGAATATTTATGAGCTATGTAATCAGGCCGAGAAGGTAAGGCTTAAAGAATAAATGGGGCTGCAGGATGGGGGTAGGGAATATGCACGGAGAAAGAGGAAAGGGGAAGGAGCCCACAAAAGGAAGAAGGATAAGGAAAAATAGGTTTTCTGCACAGTAACTTCTCCTATTCCTTTGCTCTCTATGCAGACCGGGAAATGAGGCCACGGCAAGACTGGGGTTACCAGACTGTGCTCCTCTGTGGGGAGCCCTGAGAGGCTTGGAGTCACCTTTACTCTAAGCAATTGAGCTCCTGGAGAACCAGGGGAAAGGAACACCTCATGGTGCGAGAAACCAAAGGTCAGTGTGGAGCAAAGGGTCCCTGTTGATTCTGGAGCTAAGTCTGGGATTCAAGGGGAATGGAAACAAAATTCTATGAACACACAAGCGACAACAAAGCATGAATAACTCTCAGTCATGTGACCTGGAAAACTCACATATATATTTAACACAAAGGCATTTATTTCCCTCTGAGTAGAACTCATTAGAGACAAGGGAATATTCCTTTTTAATTGAAAGATGGGACATCCTGTGTAGGACTTAGGGGATTTGAAGATCCTAATTGGTCTCTTCCTTTGTTAATTTCATTCCCACCAAAGGAGGAGGGCCACAGGAGGGAAAGAGAAAGAGAAAAGGAAAAAATTAAGAAATGTAGGAGAGCCCGTTTGGGTCTTTCCTGAGAATGGAGAAATGCCGGGAATAACAGATATACACAAACGCAGAAGGCAGCAGGATTAACCTGGATGGGTACAAGAGGGTAGAGGATTTCAGGCTCAAAAACAGAACAGCAGATAGGGAGTCACAGGTCTGGGTGAATTCCTCTCAGAAAAGGGACTGTAGATGTCATTCTGCCCCTTGAATTATACATGAGCGTGGAATATGTACTTGTGGGAGGTGGGCCAGGGAGCTTCTCCTCTGCTAACTCAGCTGCAAGGTCTTCATGGGGATACTGTATGCCTTTCTGATTAAGCCTGTCTGCATGGAGAAATAGATCCCCCATTTCCCAATCAAACCGTTGTGGGCAACATCCTTAACCTGTCTCTCCATCTACAACATGTGAATAATAATTGTACCTAATTTTAGTGATTTGAATTAAATGAGTAAATACATAAAACATACTCAGAGCAGCCTTATTAATAGTATATTTATAATAAATATATTCAGCCTTAAATGTGGCCTTTTAATAATATTCCATATGCATGTTAGGCATTGGAAATACAATGATAAAGAAACTCCCTTGCTCTTTAAGGGAACTTGGGGCTCATGGGGAAGATATAAGAAAATAAAATGCCATTGCTGAAAGACAGATGTGCAGCTCAATTGGCAGAGTGCTTGCCTAGAATGCACCATATGCACCAGGACCTGGATTTGACCCTCAGCTTTGTACAAACTGGGTGTGATGTTACATGCTCATAATCCCAACACTTGTGAGGCAGAGTCAGGATGATCAGAAGTTCAGGGTCATGTTATTTGCATAGAGAGTTTGAGGTAATGCCCAAAAGAATACCATTTATGAAGGCATGTAGGAGGGGGATGAAAAACTGCTTTGGAGAACTGTTTTGGGAGCTTCAGGAGGCTTCACTAGTCAGAGGAGTAAGGCTGGATCAATGGAGTGGAAGGAATTTAGAAGCTGGTGAGTGGGAGGAAGAAAATACTCTAGGAAGAAACAGCAAGCACCAAGGCAGCGAAGAACAAAGAATATCACATAAAAGGTAGGTTGGTGTAGGGATGTAGATGGATAGAGGGGCTAGGATGAGGGT
Source organism: Dicrostonyx torquatus (assembly GCA_028555095.1). Lineage (NCBI taxonomy): Eukaryota > Metazoa > Chordata > Mammalia > Rodentia > Cricetidae > Dicrostonyx > Dicrostonyx torquatus. The sequence goes on from JAQHUG010000355.1 coordinate 1,094,907, forward strand.
AAAGGGCAATGGCAATGGTTTGGGAAGCTGGACAGCAGTACCTTGGCACCCCCTCTATGTCTGTCCCTATTGCTATACTTTGCCATGTTTCTGTGGGTAAGTCATCCTGGTCCTAGCTAAGTGAATTCACTGACTTGTCCATTAGACCTCACCTTTCCTGCTTGGGCACACTGCTCCTGAAACCCTTCTTTCTCTGTCTGTGTCATAATTTCCCCTTTTGATGACAATCTTAGTCACTACATCAACACGAGTGTTGTAGAAGTCAACTTCATACAAAAAAACTTTCTTATCCCATTTACTTTTAAACTATCTTATACCCCCAAATTTCACCAAGACGTCAGATTTTTTCTTTCTATTTATTCTTGTATTCACTCTAGTCATATTTGGCTTCCTTCAGTCTATCACAGCTTCTCTCTCTCTCTCTCTCTCTCTGTCTCTCTCTGTCTCTCTCTGTCTCTCTCTCCTCTCTCTCTTTCCCCCCGAGACAGGGTTTCTCTGTGTAATAGCTCTAACGGTCTTGGATCTCCCTCTGTAGACTAGGTTGGCCTCAGTTGTCTTCGTCCATTTGAAGTGTTCTCATGGATCTTGAGGCTGGGAAGTCCAAGCAAGAGTGCTGGCACAGTCAGTGGTGTCAGCTTCCTTCCTGGTTTATAGGTAGAATCACATGATGGAAGAGCTCTCAGACAGCTCTAGGGGGTTATTTTGTAAGGACACTAATCTCACCCTTGAGGTTTCATGTCTCATGACCTGATATATATGCATCAAAATGTTATGAAGAAGTAAATTATTTTGTGTGCATATTAAAAATTAATGACTTATTTTCTAAAAATAATTGTTCATTTTTTCATGATTTCAACTGACTATTTAACTTATTTATTAGCTTATTTGACCAATTTATCTTGTTAATTGTCTGTCATCTCCACCAGATAGTAATCTCACTGGAACTCACCTGAAAACCTTTCTGAGGACCAGCTTCCAAAGAGGGGAGGCAACAAACTGTCCTACCAAGCTGTGACACCCATGAACTACAACAATGACTGGCATGGCATGATAACTCTAAGGGTGCAGTAGTGACATGTCTGAGTTAGTGTAACTGACAGCTCTCAAATCAAATTAGATTTAATACCCACTCAACAAGAAGAGAATCATATCTGGTGCTGGAAACACAGTTGACTACACAGGGCTAGTGGGGCTGTAGATCTACAACTGCTGCTCTACTCAGCTAATATAACCCCTAACTACATTGTAAACGTTTGTCCTTATACCCACAGATAAGTGTAGTCCTCACGCCTCCTCAAGGAAACTTCTATCTGCAACAGACAGAGATCATTACAGAAAACCACCATCAAAATAGAGAGTGGTGGAGCCCAGTCCCAGCAGACAATCTACAATACAACTTCTCTACCCAAGGCTCAGGGTTCATTGCAGGAGAAGGGACAGAAAGACTTTGAGAGCCAGAGGAACATAGTTTGCTGTGAGACTGTGTCTCCGAACAATATGTGGAGCTACACCCATGAAGTCTCACCAACACAACTGCCTAAACATGAGCTAAATAAGAACAACAACAGGGGGCTGGAGAGATGGCTCAGTGGTTAAGAGCACTGCCTGCTCTTCCAAAGGTCCTGAGTTCAATTCCCGGCAACCACATGGTGGCTCACAACCATCTG
>JAQHUG010000355.1:1102640-1123888 GCA_028555095.1 Dicrostonyx torquatus
GAGAGAGAGAGAGAGAGAGAGAGAGAGAGAGAGAGAGAGAGAGAGAGAGAGAGAGAGAGAGAGAATGGAGAGAGATGAAGAGATGAGGTTCACACAGGATGGCCCAGAGACAGGGACCAAAAGTCCTAAAAAGACGACTGCTTTCCTCTGTTTGTTCAGCCTCCAAACCCAGATGACAGGGATTAGGGAGCAGCGGTGCCCACGGGCTGCGCTGCCGCCTCCGTTTAGGGAACCCAGAGCAAATACACCCTGATCCCCACATAAAGGACCAATTAACTGTGCGGTCTCCGGAAACAAATCCGCTAACAGGGTGACAAGCCCCTAGACGCCAACGGGCGGTGTGTTTGCCCAGAGGCCGGCCAGGAGCAAATCAGGAGATTAGGAGGGGACAGAATCTGCATGGTAAGGGGTTTTACAGCCTTCCCAGTTCCAAGGCAAGGTCTTGTGCAGCGAGGTTAAATTTCTGTCCTGCTTGGTCTTCTGGTTTGGTGGAACCTTAGTGACCCACCAGCAGGAGGCCAAGTCAAAGGTCCCTAGGATCCTGAACCTGAGGATCAGACTAGATTAAGAAGCCCTATTCATCCTTAACCAAGAGGGAATGGGTCTAGGATGGCAATACCTTGTAATTGGCAAATAAAGAACTTCAGCACACTTCCGGTGCACCCCTTACCTCTCCTGTACCCAAACTACCCCAACCTCAAGATCTGCCCAGATTTATCTTTGGTGGATGCACCAGGGACCCAGTTCAGCACCCACAGATGACACACTGACAAATCAGCACCCAGGACTCTGGGAGTCATCGACCCCCACCACTTAATTTGTTCATCTGGGCAGAAATGAGGACCCAGAGGCACTCAACACGCCAGAGTCTGGGCTCCATTGGGGGTAGAGTGGATTGTAGGAATCTTGTGACAAACTTGCCAGTCGAACCAAGCTTCTCTGCTCTTTGGCCTGCTTCCGGTTTGAAATCGGCGGCAGCTTCACCTTTGACCCTGGGACCTTTGAGTAGCCCACACTCCTCTGTGCTCTCTCCCGTTGCAGGCACCGCCCCCCCCATGTTGTCACACAACTTGAGAGCAATCCAAAACTCATCCCTTACTCTTCGCAGAACCCTACCCCAAGATGGAAAACCTAGGATCTCTTTCTCCACATCCAACATTATTTCCAGTTTAGGAAAAGTGTGGACACAAATGGTCGTGAGCAAGGATGGTTGTCTGGGACATCTCCAAGGTTCAAAGAACCCTAGAAAAGACAGAACCAGAAGTTTTGGGGGGGGTTGTTGTCCAACACCCGCCCGCCACCCACCAAGAGGATGACCAGCCGTTGTCTGGTTCCAGCAGTTCCGCTCTATTTGACATTCACCCGGTTTATTACACTTTGCTTCCTTTGCCCTAGACTTCTTGCTTCTACCTTTGGTCTCTTCAAATTTTTAAAACAACTTCCTAAAACATGTAAGAGCCGAGCAATGCACCATGGCTAGTAAGTGCGAGCTGCTTGGTTTTTGGAGTCTCCCCCGGTTTTACAGAGTTCTGACCACCCCGCAGGAATTCTTGACTGGGGTGTCCAAGTCAAATCGAGTCAACTTATTCCCTGGGCACCTGGCGGCAAACCAGAGGGTTAGAGGGGAATGCGCTGCGCACAGAGACGAGAGGTGGTCCAGCGGTGGAATTGTCTTCCTCCCACTCCCAAGTATCCCAGCATCCTGCGCTCACATCTCCAGGCCCCCGGGTTTGCAAGGGACTGGAAGCTGGGACATTGAGAGCTCAACAGCCTCTGCTCTTCCAATGCCTCAGTTTCTCTGACGTCCAAGAAAGGAGACAATTCCTGTTATAAATTTAGAGGAAAGAGCAGAGTCTGACAGAGCCTCAGTCCTCGTCTTAGGTACTTGAAGAAGGAAAAGCCTCCTCAGGTTCAGAGCAACATTTGATGCAAGGAGAGTGGGGCGGGGACTCGCGCACTGCCCTGCTAGTGGCCGTTCTGGTGGAAGTGGGGGTATAGAGGGAGGCGGATTAAGCCCTTAATTACGGCGTGATCCGAGTGGCACCTGCTTTCCGCCCGCCCAGCTCCCAGGGGACTCGGACACTGGGGGGTGGAGAGAAGAACCAGCGAAGGAGGACAGCGCGCGCGGAGGCACGGCCGGTACCCAGACACGCTTGCAGGACAGCGGCACCGTGGCTGCCGCAGTGCGCAGAGGCTGTGGAGGGGCTTACGGTTCCCGGCCCGTGGGTCCCAGACCCAGGGGCTGGGCTCCGAGCCCCTCGCCGGGGACCCACGCGAGCCGCGCCATGCTGCGCTACCTGCTTAAAACACTTCTGCAGATGAACTTGTTCGCCGACTCGCTGGCGACAGACATCTCCAACTCCAGCGAGCTGCTCTTCGGCTTCAACTCCTCGCTGGCAGCGCTCAATCCTAGCCTGCTGCCGCCTGGAGAGCCCTCTCTCAATGGTGAGACTGCCCGGTGGGGACCTGGGATTTGGGGATTGGGGAGAGGGCTGCATGCAGGGGAAGACTGAAGCGTTCCTTCCCTTAAGTCCTGGACCCCGGGGCGCCCATCAGGGCCTCCTGGGAAGTGTCCCGAAGGTGCATCTGAGTGGGGGTATCTGCCTGTGGTGGAGGGCTTCCGAGTCCCTTTCCGCCCATCTCTCCTACTAACTTACCCACCACACCCACCCCAGGTGAGAGAACCGTGGTTGGTGATGGGCAAATTCCAAACTAAGAAATAGGGCAGAAACAGGGACACAGTCGCTAGCGGATCACAGCTAAACCGGCCACTAGGTGATCCACCCAAGCAGCAGAAGTCACTTCAAGGACCTGAAGTTTTCAAAAAACTCACTCAGGGTGAGAAAGTCCTAATTTTGAAGGTTTTTTGCTGCAGAGGGGACGGAGTATGCGATCTTTTCAAGGAAACTTAGAGCTAAGTTTGTATCCCCTGTGAGACTCACAGCTGACCCATACTGGCAGAGCGGCGGCGAGGTCGTTACCGCTAATTACGGTGATTAATAAATAACTTGAGACAGAGCTTCCTCCCTGAGCGCCGCAGGCAGTCAGGAGAGAGGCCCGATTGCGCCCCCTGCTGGTCACACCAGGAACTATTCCTCTGGGAAGTTTCTGCCAAAGTTAAGTTATGGGGTTCTCTCTCTCTCTCTCTCTCTCTCTCTCTCTCTCTCTCTCTCTCTCTCTCCTCTCTTTCTCCCTCCCTCCCTCCCTTCTTCCCTTCCTCCTTTCCTCCTTCCCTCTTCTCCTCCCTCCCCCCCCCACTTTGGTACTCAGGTGCGGGGGAGGAGCCCCAGAGTCCTATTTGCATGGTCATTAGCTATTCATTACGCTGCTGTCTAGGCATCTCTGGAGACCCAGGAATGACAAGAAAGAAATTCCAGGGAAAGGGAGTCCGCAGCTGTGTCTGCAGGAATTAGGGGGAAAGGATGGACCAGAAGGGTGTGGTATGCAGGGAAGGAGTTTGAAGAGGGTAGGGATTAGACTGGGATTCCCCAGTCTCGTCACCTTTGAGGAGTCGTCCCAGAGTCAAGTTCCACTCACTCAGAGCTCTGCATCAGCTTCTCACTCAAGCTTGAAAAGCCAGTGAGAAATGTAGGTAAGATGTTGTTGATAGCCACTAGGAAAACACAGTCATGGAGAGTGAAGAATATCTCAGTGATCACAAAAGCAGCGAACCTACATGTACTTTCATTGCACATGAGAGATGTGTGAAGCCGGGGTGAGGCGGGGTAAATGCTACAGCCTAGGGTCTCATTCATGTAGCGGCTGTACGAGCCATATTAAAAGGCTGGGGAGGAGCAGATATTCAAAAATGGTAAACTTGTCATACTTACTGGTGTGCTTTACATCCTTCCTGGGTTTCGGACTCCCACATTACAGGTAAAGAAGTGAAATTAGCCGGGCGGTGGTGGTGCACGCCTTTAATCCCAGCACTTGGGAGACAGAGGCAGGCAGATCTCTGTGAGTCTGAGGCCAGCCTGGTCTACAGAGGATTGGTTTCATAGTTACTGAGAAACCCTGTCTCGAAAAACCAATAAAAAAAAAAAAGGAAGGAAGGAGGGAAGGAAGAAAGAGAGAGAGAGAGAGAGAGAGAGAGAGAGAGAGAGAGAAGTGAAATTCAGAGACGCTTAGGCGATTTTATTTTTTTGAGCCTTAGACTAGCCATGTAACCCAGTCAGCCTTTGAACTTCTGATCCAAATGCCTCCACACCCCAAGCATGGGACACCACTAGGCTGAAGTTAAATAATTTGCCCAAATATTTACCTCTGAAAGTGTCAGAATCTGAGATTTCAGCTCACAGGATTTCAAAGTCAAAACCTGGGTTCTAGACCAAATGGAGTGTTTCCAAATCAGTTCTGAGATGGGACGGAGAAGAGAGACGCGTGAGCAGCAGAGATTCCGTCTGGAAGGGAGAGGACTGAGAATATTATTCTCTTCCATATGTGGGAGATAAACTGATTTTACCCCAAGCAGTCAAATCAGCTCTATTGGTACAGAGCCTGCAACCGCCATGGCCCAGCTTGCTCTACGCCAGAACTCTTAAAAGGAAGGGCAGGAAACGAAAAGCTAATCCCCCACTGGGCTAGGAACCAAGAGGTCCCTAAGGATCTTGGAACAGGGTAGGCGGGGTGGGGGCGAGAGAGAGGCGCAGAACAGATGCGCCCAGTAGTCCCTGGTTATTTAAGGACACCAGCGTGTGCAAGGCCGCAGCGCCCCCTACTGGCAGACCCGGGTTAGAAATCATTTCCAAAAGTCGGACTGCAAGTTCAGCGCCGGTATTTAACAATCCTGTATAGGCGGGAGTGAGGATGGGGACACAAGTGGGGGCATGGGAGTGGGGACATTGGGGTGGAGATGACACCTAGATCCCAGACTTGAGGTAGATGATGAACCAGGTTCGGGACGGAGTTCTGTAGGTCAAGAGGGATGCAGGAATAGAATCGACAGATAAACTGATCCAAGAAAGCAAGGAGGGAGAGGCATTTCTTTCCTGTTTTTTGTTTTTGTTGTTTTTGTTTTTTGTTTTAAACTGTGCCTTTCAGGAAAAGCAGCCCCAGCCCCACTCATATTTCTATTTCCACCACGTTTAATTTCTGCGACGTCACAGGATCCCCGTAAATAAAAACGAGATGACGTAGGGCCTCATAGCGTTCAAATTAAGAACTCTTTGTAGTCTTAGCCCCAGCCCTTAATAAACCTTTTCTTAGATGAAAGAGGCAGGACAATTCGCCTTGTCTATTTCACCTATGGGATCAGGGATCACCCGGAGGTTAAAGCAGTGTCTGCTATGGTACAACGTGCATGGTTGCTCACTGAGCAAGGCTTATACGTGAACCAGTGTGTGTGACTGAAAACCAAACTGCACAGGATCCTCACCGAGCCACGGCTCAGTCATCCCACTTAGACTTGTCAGGAAAGGAGGCCGGTGTCTAAAGGAGACCCAGAGAGCCTTTCTAGGAGTTCGTGCCCGGATCCCTCTGTAGATCTGTCTGTCTGAGGGCAATTCAGTTCCAGGCTAAGAGGACAGCCTACTCAGGGACGGGGTATGGGGGATGAGGGGGAAAGCAGACCGCCAGATGCGGATGGCACTCTAGCAGAGGAGCATGGGAGATGAGCGAGCCAGAGGGTTCTCTTGCCCTCCAGAGCCCCCATCTTTCCCCCAACTGCCTTGCCTGGGCACTTTGAGCCATCTCCTTCTCCAGGGTCAAGAGTTGGGCCGGAGGATGCCATGCCACGCATCGTGGAGCAGCCGCCAGATCTGCTGGTTTCCAGGGGCGAGCCGGCCACGCTGCCCTGTCGCGCTGAAGGCCGGCCTCGACCCAACATCGAGTGGTACAAGAACGGGGCGCGCGTGGCCACGGCCCGGGAGGATCCCCGCGCTCACCGACTGCTGCTGCCCAGCGGTGCCCTCTTCTTTCCTCGCATCGTGCACGGGCGCCGCTCTCGGCCGGACGAGGGTGTCTACACCTGTGTGGCTCGCAACTACCTGGGAGCAGCCGCTAGCAGAAATGCCTCTTTGGAAGTAGCTGGTGAGAGAGTCCGGTCAGCTAATGCTTCTAGAACCTGCGGCAGGCCGGAAGGCCTACAAAGAGTCGGCCTCGAGGGCCCTTCAGCCCACTCAACATCTTTTAAAAACAGAGACCTTTGGTCTCTAACGCCAGATTCTGATCATGGAAGAGGAAATGGGGTTGACTTGGCATTTCAGAACTCCAAGTCGACTGTGACCCATTCTGATCTGAGACAGTCCTTCCTGTTAGCATCCAGTTACATCACACCACCCTGTTTATTCTTCTGACCTTTCTCTATTTGGCTCCTTCTCTTTTTTGCAGTCCTCCGTGATGATTTCCGGCAATCTCCTGGGAACGTGGTGGTGGCAGTGGGGGAGCCCGCAGTAATGGAATGTGTGCCCCCTAAGGGTCACCCAGAGCCTTTGGTGACTTGGAAGAAGGGCAATGCAAAACTTAAGGAAGAGGAAGGAAGGATCACCGTGAGTGTGTGTGTGTGTGTGTGTGTGTGTGTGTACGTGTGTGTGTACACACGCCTATGCATGTAAGCGATGAGTCTGGGACATGCCTTAAAGGAGGACGTCTTGAATTTAAGGGTCTTGAGACCGAAGAAGAATGTCTTTGGGGTGGAACTAAGGTAAGAAAAGTAGAGAGAGCTAGACATGGTAGGGCACGCCTCTAATCTCAGCCCTTGGGTGGCAGAGGCAGGCAGATCTCTGAGTTTGAGACCAACCAGGACAGCCAGAACTACACAGAGAAAACCTGTCTCAACCCTCCCCTACCCCACCAAAAGAAGAGGAGAGAGAAGGCCACAGGCCCCAGAGAATCCATATCTGACACATGAGTCAGCCTCATTAGTTTTCTTCACTGGCTTATTATGGGAATCAAATCATATACACACATGTACACATGCACATACATACACATCTCCATGGCTGTAAAGGACCGATGCTACCCTTGTATTCTCCAGATCCGTGGAGGCAAGCTGATGATGTCACACACATTCAAGAGTGATGCTGGGATGTACATGTGTGTGGCCTCCAACATGGCTGGAGAACGAGAAAGTGGGGCAGCTGAACTTGTGGTACTGGGTAGGTACTGGCTACTTTGGACTTAGGTGGAGTGGGTAGCCCAGGAAGCAAGCAGCTGTGCAGAACCCCTGACAGTTCAATGGCTCCCACTCTGTAGAGCGCCCCTCATTTCTGCGTAGACCAGTAAACCAGGTCGTCCTGCTCAATGCCCCTGTGAATTTCCTGTGTGAGGTGCAGGGAGATCCCCAGCCCAGCCTCCGCTGGCGCAAGGATGATGCTGAACTGCCCACTGGCAGGTGAGAAGCCCCTTCCTTCTGACAGCAGGGGGACCCAAGGAGCCCCAGATCCTACCTAGCCCTGGCACAGAGATTTCCCAGAGCTATGGTCCCTGCCCGAACTTATTTCACATAGTGGGTATTATCTTGTGTACCCCTTGAGTCCTGTCTTGCCTCCCTTGACCCCGGTGCTTGTCCTGAGGGAGAGAGAAGGGGTTTGTAGCTGTGGCCAACCCGGCTTGGGGTGGGGAGTGGAGCAGGTATGAGATCCGGAGTGACCACAGCCTTTGGATTGGCCGAGTGAGTGCTGAAGACGAGGGGACTTACACCTGTGTGGCAGAGAACAGTGTGGGCCGCGTGGAGGCATCTGGCTCTCTCAGTGTTCACGGTGAGGAGTCCTCTGGGGACAGCTTGCAGGGGCAATATGGGAGGGGTTGTTGGAGGAGAATGGAGAGAAAGGGGATCACTTGAGACTTCTGGAGGGAGGGAAACGATGGACACCTGCCCTACCAAGCCAGTTTTGAACTTGGTACCACTGAGTCCCTGCTCCTTTTTCTTTCTCTCCTTCCTAGTCCCACCCCAGTTTGTGATTCAGCCCCAGGACCAGACAGTAGCCCCTGGAGAAAATGTGTCTTTCCGATGTGAGACCAAAGGAAACCCTCCACCTGCCATTTTCTGGCAGAAGGAAGGGAGCCAAGTAGGTAACCCTCTCCAAAGTTCTAACCATTTTTTTTCTCTCTCTGGATCTTTTTATCCCTTGACTTTGTGTAAACTCCTCTCCCAGTTTCCTCCCCCAGAAACTCTTGCGGGTTAGTTGGAGGAGGAAATAAAACAATGGAGATAAAAGGCCCAGAGCATTTGGATGCTTGGGAAGTCCAATGATAACACAATGATGTGTTAGAGGGTGCAGAACTGTCCTGAGTGCCAATTTCTGAGCGAATTTTTATGTGTTAATCAATGCTGTCTTGAGTGTAGAAATCCAGCCAGGTTTCTCCTCCCAGGGACCCTCTGGGCCTTGGCTTTTGGACATGAAAACTGCTCTGGAAACCAAGTATTGAAGGAATTAAAGCTCCTTGGATAGATTAAGTGCTCTGTCTATTGCTCTACTTATAGCTCCTTCCAGCAGGGGGCGCTCACAGCCATCGCCTGTCTACCTAGTGAACAAATCCAGATCAAACTACCGGAAAGAACAGAAGTTACAGCCTAAGTGATTTTCCCTAAGGGAAGAGAGGAACCATAACACAGGGTCCGAATAGTAAAACTGATTATCCCCACGCTAAAGGAAAGCGACAGAATTTTTATCCCAAATTAATGGCCACCGTTTTTCAACATCTCCAGTTCTTGTGACTGCTGTACTTTAATTAGCTCCTCATGGGGATGAGAACAGTGATGGTAGGAGGGAGTAGGAGGAAGGTCCATGGGTCACACAAAGATGGGGAACAGACCACCAAAGTTTCATAAACCAGGAACAACTTTATTCCAGGAAAAAAAAAACCAACAATATCTTCATGGGGCACAGAAAGCTTATGAGCTAGCTGAGACCACAGCCAGAAATGGGTTTCTGTAGCTGTGCCAATGGGCTGTTTCCGAACTCCCCCTTTTATAGCAAGAAGCATTAGGCATCTCAAGGTAAAACTCAGATGCGAATTGCTTTTTTTTTTTGCACAATTTTTATTAACAGGGTTTTTCAGTTAAACTAGTGTTTGTATTTAGCCCATTGTTTCTGGCACTTTCTGATGGCATTTATCAAAGCTCTACACTCCCCTGATACTGCCAGTTGCTGGCTATGAGTGGCTAGGGTGGGAGGGTATCTAAAAGTTGACTCTCGGTTTGCAGAGGGCTGTTTCAGCCTTGCAGACAAAGCTATGGATTGTAAAGCAAAGTAACCCACTGTTAATAGTTAATCCTTAAGCTGCCGAGAAAACTGCTGACAGCCTGCTCTCATTCTCCTAGGCTTACAACTTTATATTTTTTTATTTCTACACTCTTATTTCTGGAACCTACATTTCTATATTCTTATTCTTGGACTCTTCAGGAGGAGGTTAGTCAGAGCCTCTGCCTAGTCTGTTTGTCCTTTCCATGTGTCTATCTAAAGTAAAATGTTAAGTCAGGAAATATCTAACATTTATCACAGTGTTTTATAAAACTTTCATATGATTCTTTCATTTTCACCTACTAAGTTTGAGCCCTAAGCTTCGACAGTCACAGCTGGGGAAACTGGGTCCCATAAAGACATAAGGAGCCAGAAGTTTTATTTTAGTTGTTGTTGATTAGTTGGTTCATGTTTTTTAATTTTATTTTTTCAAGATGTATTTTTATGTACATTGGTGTTTTGCTTGCATGTATGTCTGTGTGAGGGTACCATATTCCCTATATCCCTAGAAGTGGACTTAGAGACAGTTGTGAGCTACCATGCAAGGTGCTGAAAACTGAGTCCTGGTCCTCTAGAAGAGCAGCCAGTGCTCTTACTCACTGAGTCATCTCCTCAGCCCCCAAGTGGTTTGTTTTCTGAGTTAAGGCTGGTCTCTAACTTGTGATTCTCTTGCCTTATCAGAGGGCTTAGTTCCTAAGAGTTTCTTAACTAGTAAGTCACAGAGCTGGGACATGGACTCCAAGATCTTCTAATAAATATCCATCACTCTTGTGAGTTGGCCTAACCAGATTGGCCAGGGTCAGGTCAATGGCTAGAGGCAGAGCTCAAACTAAAACCTTAGGGCTTTTCTCAGCAGAAGCAAGGCTCTCCCAGCAGCCCTTTTTCTTATCTTACTTCCTTGCTCTGTCCCAGGTTTTGCTTTTCCCTAGCCAATCACTGCAGCCCGTGGGACGCCTCTCAGTCTCTCCAAGAGGCCAGCTTAACATCACTGAAGTACAGATCGGGGATGCTGGCTACTATGTGTGCCAGGCTGTCAGTGTGGCTGGTAGCATCCTGGCCAAGGCCATGTTAGAGATAAGAGGAGGTATGTATCCATGGAGAAAGGGAAGGACCCATGGTCTGCAAAGACATTGTTTAAAGAGATCTATTTCTCTTGGATGATGATCAATGTGTCTAAAAGGAAACTGGCATGTTCCTGAGGGATGTCCTTGATGTTTGGAAACTAGCAGCAGAAGGGTCCTAGACAGAGACTAGAAATGATTTTTAAAGCCCTCTTGAGTAACAAGGAGGGAAGGATGAGATGATGAAACAGATAAGGCAGAAAGACAAAGGGCTGGTTTTGTGACCCAAGTTCTTCCTCTCTCAGCTTCCATGGATGGGCTGCCTCCCATCATCCTCCAGGGACCAGCCAACCTGACGTTGGTACTTGGCTCTTCTGTGTGGCTGCCATGCAGAGTGACTGGAAACCCTCAGCCCAATGTCCAATGGAAGAAAGATGAGAGGTGGCTGCAGAGGGATGACTCCCAGTTCAACGTAATGGACAATGGCACTCTATACATTGCCAGTGTACAGGTGAGTGCCACCCTCAGGGTCCTTGTAACCAAGAACAGCTATCTGGTCCACATTCCAACTCTAGTAAGTACCAACTAGGCACCTAATCCATTTCTACCTCTCTGCTCTCTCCTAAAGTACACAGCATCTTCCTCACCCTTCTGTAACCTGCCTCCCTACCCCTTCACCCTACCTTGCTCCACTCCCAGTAGGCCAGCACTCTACCTTCTCCTACAGGAGATGGACATGGGTTTCTACAGCTGTGTGGCCAAGAGTTCCATAGGGGAGGCCACATGGAATAGCTGGCTTAGGAAGCGAGGTAAGTTCATCCATCATTCTCCAGTCTTGCCAGCAGCTTTCTCCAAATTTGCTTTAAAAAAATAGTCAACATCTCCCAAGTCACTATCTTCCAAATGCCATAACCACGTTGGTGGGGATGAGGATGGACGGATGCGAGTCTGGGTCAATATACTTGATACCTCATAACCATTACCTCCATCAGAGCACCACAGCTTCTCTAGGAGGGAGGCAGGTTACACTCCCTTCCCTCCCTCTGTCTAGCTAATGATAATCTATCACTGCAGAAGATTGGGGAGCATCACCACGTCCTACAACAGAACCCAGTAACCCTCCAGGGCCTCCCTCTCAGCCAGTAGTCACAGAGGTAACCAAGAACAGCATCACTTTGACCTGGAAGCCCAATCCACAGTCTGGGGCCACAGCTACCTCTTATGTGATAGAGGCCTTCAGGTATGAGGACAATTTTATGTGTCTGTGTATGTACGTATGTAAGTGTACATGCACATATGTGCACATAGAGGCTACAGCATCATATCAAGTGACCTCCCACAAAGTCTGTGAGACAGTCTTTCTCTGAACTTGGGGACCACTGCTTGGTTAGACAGGTTGACCAGTCGTCTCTGAAGATCCGCCTATCTCTATCCTCCTCCCCCAACAAATGTGAAAGTTACAGATGCATGCTATCACACCTGGGTATTAGGTGGGTGCACGGGATCCGAACTCAGGTCCTCATGCTTACTCTGTGGGCACTTTACCAACTGAGCCTTCTCTTCAGGCCCATGGAGACAATTTTGAATGCAAATCCCAAGACTTAAAAAGAGGGGATCCCATGTTCTTAGGGCCTTTGTTATCTTGGGAGAATGATTCTCTAGTCCCCTCTCCCAAGGTAGCAGGGTTCCATAGAGAATGGGTGAGATCAAATAGACAAGTTGGGGGTTCCTGACTTAGACAGTGCTGTCATTTCATTCCTGTTGTAGCCAAGCAGCTGGCAATACATGGCGGACAGTGGCAGATGGGGTGCAGCTGGAAACACATACCGTCAGTGGTCTGCAACCCAACACCATCTACCTGTTCCTAGTGCGAGCTGTGGGAGCCTGGGGCCTCAGTGAACCCAGCCCTGTCTCTGAGCCTATCCAAACCCAGGGTAAGGCCAAAGGTGTGAGCATGACATGAGTAACAACAAAGAGCATCCCCCCTCGCCAAACCACAGAATGGTGGCCATTCACAGGTCAGTAGTGATGGCCCAGACTACAACAGGAAGTCATGTTGCTCCATCATAGAGGGCCTAAGAAAGACAAGAGGGAAAGATGAAGGAGTGTGCTAGTCATTCATCTCAGTAGCTCTCTCACCGTTGAGCCTCTTAGCCATACGTAGTACTAAAGATTGTTAAGACTAAAGCGGACTTGAGAGAATCAAGTGCATATTACAGACAAACAGTTGAGCTGGGAGGTGGTGGCGCAGGCATGCCTTTCATCCCAGCATTTGTGAGGCAGAGGCAGGTGGATCTCTGTGAATTCAAGGCCAGCCTGGTCTACAGAGTGAGTCCCAGGACATCTAGGACTGTTACACAGAGAAACCCTGGCTCAAAAAATAAGAAAAGAAAGAAAGAGCTGAAAAAAGAATGCATAAAAAAAACCATCCACATTAGCTGCTCCCCCAGATTGTCTCTGTAAAAGATTCCCCTGACCCTCATTGTGCTATGCTGCATTGCAATGAGTGATACAATCTGTGAGCCAGGTCTGGTGTCCCCTGCTGACTGGGCTCTCTGGTCAGCAGACAGCAGTCTATCTAGGCCAGTGGAGGACCCATGGAGAGGCCAGCGAGGACTAGCTGAAGTGACTGTGCGAATGCAGGAGCCTGTAGTCCTTGGGCCAGGAACTCTGCAGGTGTCCTGGACTGTGAGTATGGCACAGCGATATGGTTAAAGACGGGGAGTTTGATGGGGGGGGCATGCGGGCATCTGAGAAGCAGTGTGGGAGAGCAGGAGCTTAGTGGTTCGGGAAGGCAGGAGTGGAGTGGGCCTCCCCTGGCTCTGGGACACTCTTCATCCTGTCTCCTATAGGTGGATGGCCCAGTTCAGCTGGTGCAAGGTTTCCGAGTGTCTTGGAGAATTGCAGGCCTTGACCAGGGAAGCTGGACAGTGCTGGACCTACAGACCCCACACAAGCAAAGTACTGTGCTAAGAGGACTCCCCCCAGGGATGCAAATCCAGATCAAAGTGCAAGTTCAAGGCCAGGAGAGGCTGGGGGCTGAAAGCCCTGTCGTGACCAGCAGCATTTCTGAGGAGGGTAAGGAAGGCTTCAGAGTGCTGTTTAGAAGCCTTGTATATAGTGATGTGGAGAAGAGGGGGAGGGGTAGACTTGAACATCAGGTATCTGGGTGGGAAGGGAGGGTGCCTTTCTGTTCCCTCATGTAAGAGCAGGGAGAGTGAAGCTGGGGGCAGCTTGCAATGATTGTCTGTGTCCTTCTTCTTACCATGCTCCACCCTGGGCTAGCCCCCAGTGGCCCCCCTCAGGGAGTGGCTGTGGCCTTGGGGGGTAATGGCAACAGCAGTATCACTGTATCCTGGGAGCCTCCACTTCCCTCCCAACAAAACGGGGTCATCATTGAATACCAGGTACAAGGTTTCACTGGAGATTGGGTGAGAGGGACGGGGACTGAGGATGTGGGTGCAGGAAATGAGACTTGGGGTCTAAAATTATGATGGAGGGAGCCTAGGGCTGACTTTGGGTTTGGGAGAAAGGAAAAGGGTTCACAGCATTGTCTCCAGCTAGGGCTGAGTTTCCTCTAACTGGAACTGCAAGTTTGTTCTTGGGGCTTAAATCCAATTCCTGATCACACTCATATCTGGGTCTCCCTAGATCTGGTGCCTGGGTAATGAAAGTCGCTTCCACCTCAATCGATCTGCAGCAGGCTGGGCACGCTCCGTGATGTTCCAGGGACTGCTACCGGGCCTGCTCTATCGAACCCTGGTGGCAGCAGCCACCAGCGCTGGCGTGGGCGTGGCCAGTGCCCCAGTGCTGGTGCAGTTGCGTGAGTCCCGTTGTGGGCACAGGAGAGCAGGGTTGGGGGGGGGAGTGGCAGAATGTTCCTTTAAATTCAACAGTCGGGAGGCAGAGACAGGTGGATCTCTGTGAATTCGAGGCCAGCCTGGTCTACATAGCTTGCTCCAGGCCAGTCAAGGATACATAGTAAGATCCTGTCTCCAAATAGAAAAGTAAAATTAAACAACAAGAAATTAAAAGTAATAAAAAAATAATTTGGGGGAATACTGGGGTAGTTAGGCTTACAAGTCCGGAATGGCGCCTTCCTAGCCTCTGGATTTCCGGCTCGTCTCCTTTCATCTTTCTGACCCCCACAGCATCCCCTCCGGCAGCGGAGCCAGGGCCCGAGGTCAGCGAGGGGTTGGCAGAACGGCTGGCTAGGGTGCTGCGGCAACCCGCCTTCCTGGCTGGCAGCAGCGCGGCCTGTGGGGCGCTGCTGCTCGGCTTCTGCACTGCCCTCTACCGGCGCCAGAAACAGCGCAAAGAGCTCAGTCACTACACCGGTGAGAGCCACGCCTCCGGGCACCACGAGCCTGCGTGGGAGGGACTTCACGGGAGGGCGGGGCCTCAAGAGGAGGGGGAGCCCAACGCCCTGGTGTAGGGAGCGCAAAAAGGCGCGGAGAGCAGGTTTGGAAGTGAAAGGGAGGGACCAGAGGGGAAAGGACCCCAATTTGTTAGATTTAACACTGTGGTGCAGGCTTTGCTGCTCAACATCAGTAAACAAGAATGTTTGAGTCGGAGGTGGGCGGGGTCTGACCAGGGGGTTGAGGCCCCTTAATGGCTAGACTGGCCATCTCCAAGATCTACTCCTTAATAAAAGCAATCTCTGGAGAGATGACAACAGTCTCTAAGGTCAGAGATTTTCAATTTTGGCTACATGTAGAAATCACTTGGGAAAACTTTGGGGGAAAAAAATGTGAGCATGAAGTAGGATGTGGCACCTGGGAAGGGGGCTGGCACAGGCAGGAAATCAGGAGTTCAAGTAGTGTTCTGGAACAGTCTAGACTATATAAAATCTTTTTTTTATTAAAATATTTCTTAATGATTTATTTAACTTTATTTTATGTGCATTGGTGTGAAGGTGTCAGATCTCATGGAACTGGATTTTCAGACAGTTGTGAGCTGCCATGTGGGTGCTGGGAATTGAACCCAGGTCCTCTGGAAGAGCAGTCAGTGCTCTTAACCTCTGAGCCATCTCTCCAGCCCGACTATATAAAATCTTGAGAGAGATAACTGAGTTCCATTCCAAGAAATTAGTATTAAATTGCTTCAGTGTGCAACATGAATAGATTTGGGTGGGCCCAGGACCAAGGAGTGGACAAACATATGGGGCTCCTAACCACTTGCCTCATTTACTTTTTTTTTTTTTTTTTCCTACGGGTTCCTTTTCGGAAGCCTCCTTTGCCTACACGCCTGCAGGTAAGCAGCTCTATTCTTTGGGGTTCAGAACCCCAGTACCAGCTCTTCTCTTACCAGTTTCCCCCTTCGTCTTCCCCAGTGTCCTTTCCACACTCAGAGGGCCTTTCTGGAGCCAGTTCCAGGTAATTCTTGTGACCTTTCTAATAACTGTTTCTACAGAGAGAGTGCCTCACCCACTGCAGGCCTGACCACCTCCCAGTGTTCAGCCTCTCCCAGTTCCTACCCCAACCGTCATTTCTGTCCTGTGACTCTTGACTCCTGCCACCTTCTTCCCTTTGTTGGCCTCTTTTGGCTCCCCATTCCCAGTATTCACCTGCTCCCCTCAGGCCGCCCGTGGGCCTTGGCCCTGCTGCCTACCCATGGCTGGCAGACTCCTGGCCCCATCCATCTCGAAGTCCCTCAGCTCAGGAACCCCGGGGAGGCTGCTGCCCCAGCAATCCTGACCCAGATGATAGATACTACAATGGTGAGATGTTTTAATCCCTTAAGGGCACACTTACCCCATCCCCCAAGACCCAGCCCTCCCCCACTTCTTACTCTGTCAGCATCCTGGGGCAAACTGTAGGGATCTGAGGAACCCTGGTCTTCCTGAGGTTGCTTAGTCCTTGGAGGATTGAGGAATGGATCTTGGGCCCACAGAACATAGAGTCACAGAATAGCTATCAAACGTTAATCTTTGCCTTGATTGGACATGTCAGATGTGGGTTGGGGGAGGAAGCTGATCCCACGGAATCTCCTGCCTTCCATTATCCTTTGTCCCTACCTTTGTGTGTCTGCCTCCTTCTCTGGGCCTCCTTCTTTCTCCTCCTCAGAAGCAGGAATCTCACTGTATTTGGCTCAGACTGCCCGGGGTGCCAGTGCCCCTGGAGAGGGTCCTGTCTACAGCACCATTGACCCTGTAGGGGAAGAGCTGCAGACCTTCCATGGAGGGTTCCCTCAACATTCTTCTGGGGACCCAAGCACCTGGAGCCAGTATGCTCCTCCCGAGTGGAGCGAGGGGGACAGTGGTATGACCTCAATTCTCAACCTCCCCATTTTAGTCCTCTTCATAATATCCTCCATTCTGTGGCATCTGACCTGTCCCTTTCTCTGACATATCACCTCATCTCTGGCTCTTTCCTGCGTGCTCCTGGTGTGCCCTTATCTCCTCTCCTCAGGAGCCAGGGGAGGCAAGGTGAAGCTTCTGGGCAAACCTGTACAGATGCCCTCTTTGAGCTGGCCAGAAGCCTTGCCACCACCTCCCCCTTCCTGTGAACTGAGCTGTCCAGATGGGCCTGAGGAGGAGCTGAAGGGCAGGTAATGATATTGCCAACAGCAGATGTCCCTCGCCTATAGATAAGCCCAGCCCAGAACTTCCTAGAGCAGGCAGTGGGCAAAGATACTGGGGGTCGGCGGTGGGAGTGTGAAGCTACTCAGCCCTTCCATTTTCATCTGCCTTTTCCACCCCAGTTCAGACCCGGAAGAGTGGTGCCCACCAGTGCCTGAGAAAAACCACCTGATTGAGTCCAACTCCAGTGGTGCATGCCTGGTGGCTCCATCCCAAGGGGAAACTCCCTCCCCTACCTCTTCTTATGGGCAGCAGTCCACAGCCACTCTTACCCCTTCACCTCCGGATCCTCCCCAGCCCCCTACTGATATTCCTCTTCTCCACCAGATGCCCAGGTAAGGAGATGTAGAATTCCCTGCATATTATAGATCTTCAGTGTATGTGTGTATATAGGGTCAAGAGGTACAGAGGCCTCATAGCTGTGTTCAAGCGAAGGCCTGATGTGGAGAGGAAGGCCAAGTCTGACAGAACTCTCTCTCCTTGGAGTGGGTCTGCAAACACCCAAGGCATTGCATGCACACACGGATGTCCTTAGGCTTCCCTAGTATGGGGCCTTGTGGCAGACAGATCACACCTTGACTATTGCGTATCAGGCTGAGCACGCAGCGCAGTGCCTGGCACACAGCAAGCCCTGGGGTTTTATGGAGTAAACAAATGCTGAGACCTTATGTCATTGCAGGAGGCCGCCCCTTGGGCCGACTTCTCCTCTCAGTGTATCCCAGCCCACTCTGAGTAGCCATGAAGGGAGGCCTGCTGGCCTGGCTGCTGGCCCCACAGTCTCCTATCACCTCAGCTGCAGTCCTGTGCCTAGTACACCCAGCAGTGCCCCAGGTAAGACTGTTGACACTCAGTTTGCTCCCAGATCACTCCCCCCACACACCAAAGCTTGTTTCCCTTTCCCTTCAACCCACTTTCTCAATGCCTTCCCATGCCAGCTCCTCCTTTGTCTCCTAACACGACAGGGAGAACCCGCCAGGTGACTGGAGAGTTGACACCCCCACTCCATGGACACCGTGCCCGAATCCGGAAGAAACCCAAGGCTCTTCCTTACAGAAGGGAGCACAGTCCTGGGGGTGAGGGGAGCCCTGGACATGGGAATGGGCAGGAAACCAAGAGGATGGAGTAGGTGGCACCAGACCTTAGGTCATTTCCTTGCCTCCCAGTGTCAGGGATGGGATAGAAGGTGTGTCAGTGTTAGTAGAAGCGGGAGATTCTGCTGAAAACAGGTTTCTCCCTAGACTTGCCCCCACCACCCTTGCCGCCACCAGAGGAAGAAACAAGCTGGCCCTTGAGGCCGAGAGCAGCAGGCAGCACGTCTTCCCTAGAGCGAGAGCGCAGCCGTGAGAGGAGAGTGGTACAGGCTGTGCCTTACCACGTCGGGCCCCACCCGGATGGTAAGGCGAGCTGGGGCAGTGGGAGGGAACTGGAAGCTCACCTGCTCCCTTCAGCTGGGTTAATGCAGCTGGTCAACATTGACGTTGACTCTTGTATCTCACACGCTCTAAGCAAAGTCCTCAGAGTCCCCAAGATGACTCCCTCCAGGACTGAAACCAAGGATGAGGAAAAAGTGGAGTCTGGGTGGTGTCCCCGCTTCCCTAAGTTCTCTACGATCTAGTTCCTCACATGTTTCTGAACCCCTGTCATGTCAAGATCATGTGTTAGGCACTCTGCTTCTCTTTAGCTCTCGACCTGTCAGAGCCTAGCGCCTGTCCCTCAGTCATTTCCCAGAGTTGGGAGAATGCACAGGGTGGACAAGCAGTTGACAGTCTGCTTCCCTCCACGGGCCCAGCCGCACTTCTGGGTTGTACTGCAGAAGAGACCTGGCTCCCGTACGGCAGACCGAGCTTCCTGAGCCATGGCCAGGGTACCAGCACCTGTTCTACTGCTGGCAGCAATTCTTCCAGGGGTTCCAGCAGCTCTCGAGGTTCTCGGGGCTCTCGGGGCCCTGGACGCAGCCGGAGCCGGAGCCAGAGCCAGCGGCCAGGACAGAAACGTCGAGAGGTGGGAACCAGAGATCCTAAAGAAACAGGAGTAGAGGGATGGGAGAATAGGCCAAAGGGAAACAGACAAGTAGTGAAGGGCTTGCGGAGGAGACTGAAGAGAGAGGGCCCAGAGGTGGTTGTAAGGGAGGAATCCCTGAGAAGAAATGACGAGGGGTAAGGGCAGAATGACGCACAAGAGTGGAGCCTGGATATGCCATAGAATGGATTAGTGGAAAGACTGATCCCTTCTTATGTGTGGCCTGTCACAAAATAGCACTGCTCCCCCCTCCATACCCCTTTCTTCATAGGAACCAAGATGACCCTTCATGAAGCTTGAGCTTATTGAAAGTTCCACAGGGAGAGGGTGAGCACACCTTCCCTGGTCAACAGATGTGAGCCGAGAGGAGCAAGGATAGGGCTGGCTGCCTTTCCTCCCAGCAATGATGCTTGAGACTCACTGGAGCCCACTGTCCTCAACAGCTTTAGTTGTCTTGGGAGCTGGAGAATTAGCTCTTTCCTTTCCATCTTTTTTTTCTGACTGAGATATGTTTGTATAAAATAAAAAAAAAAGAAAAAAAAAAGGTGTCTGATCTGAGCCCTGGGCCTACTTGTCTGTTTTGTGAGCAGAGTGGGCTGTAGATCAAGTCACAGTGGTTGCTTCTGCATCCTCTTGAATGTCTGTCAAAATCACAAGATGAGGGCACTGATAAGTGACACCGGCCTGGTCTGCTTCCCAGAGGAACCAAAGCCACCATCCACCAGTGTGTTAGTCCACTATTCACTGACGTACAAGCAGCTTAAGGGAGGAGAAGTTTCTCTGGGCTGAGCCCATGGTTGGCTCAATTTTGTTTGTGTGGCTGTGGTAAGGCAGAGCATCATGGTGAAACAGAACTGCTCACCTCATGACAACCAGGTAACAGAAGAAGCACACAAGAAGCAGTCAAGGCAAGACATGTCTTTTTCAAAGACATGATCACTGTGACTTCCCCCAGCCATACCATACCTCTTAGCTGTCCCCAGACCAGTGGTCCTCAACCTTCCTAATGCTGCAGCCCTTTAATGCAGCAGTTCCTTATGTTGTGGTGACCCCCAACCATACAATTATTTTCACTGCTTTTTCTTAACTGTAATTTTGCTACTGCTATGAATCATAATTTAAATATCTGATATGCAGGACGATCTAGGGTGGCCCCTGTGAAAGGGCTGTTCGACCCCCCCAAAGAGATCTCAGCCCACAGGTTGAGAACCGCTGCCATAGATGAAGTCAGGTCCTTTGTGATTGAGTCATCTCTCAGTAGCGACACCAGCTAGGGTACATTCCTTCACAATATGGGCCTGTTGGAGGGACATTTTTTTCTAAACCATAATACCCTGTTACAACTATAGGAATATTCAAATAACCAATACATAGATCTTTGTCACACCTTCAGAGAACTCGGCCAAGTTCTTTGGTGCCCTCCTCCAGGGCCTGTCTGCTCTTCTACAAGAGAACACTCGCTTCACAATAAATACAAGTTTTTTGTTTTTGTTTTTGTTTTTTTAAAAACCCAAAGGGAGCCGGTGTGGTTGGATTTGCCTGTAATCCCTTCTGGAGAGGCGAAAGCAGGAAGATTAGGAGTTCAAGGCTAGTCTCAGCTATGTAGCAAGTCTGAGGTCAGCCTGGACTGCATGAAACCTTGTCTCCAGCAACAACAACAACAACAAAAATAGGAGTGTATGAGTGAAATACCAGTCAAAAAGAAAGGTGCTTCTGCGTCACCCTAGGCACCTTCACAGAATCTGCAAATGGTACCTCTTGGTGACACTGGATCTAGAGTTTGTCCGTCATAGATTTATGCCGCAGCCACTGTCACTCTTGCCCCACAGATCAACCCTGTGCTGGCGGTTTGAAGTCTTCCTTGTTTCTTGCCTGCTTCATCCTTGGTTCTCTAAATAGCTTGGACTTCCAGAGTCACGACCTGGCCCTCCTCTTTTACCTGAACATTTGTGTGTGCAAATCCCATTTTCCTGTCAGTCTGGCAAACATTGCTGGGGTGGTTTCAAGAGGAATTTTGCCAGAAAGTAAGAGAAAAAAAAATCTAAAACAGCAAAAATCAGACTTATATCGGGAGTACTCATTGCTCTTTCAGGACTGTGCAATCCAGTCAGGATGGTTCACCGAGCAGAGCTCAGGAATCGGTCTGCCTGGTCACACCTGTGAGCACAGCTCAGGAGGAATCGGTCTCCCTGGTCACACCCGCTTGACCTCCTGAGTGGTCTCTGGGAAGAGGTGCTGGGGTTAGGGAACTAGCAACGCTGAGCCTGCTACTGAGTCACACACCCTCCACACACACCAGAGGTATATTCTCTGGCCATGATGATGCTCTACAACACAGGCCTAACTCCTGAGTTCTGTCCATGACTTTTCCCACTGTGTGTGTGTGTGTGTGTGTGTGTGTGTGTG
>JAQHUG010000355.1:1124033-1154621 GCA_028555095.1 Dicrostonyx torquatus
GTCATGCGGGTAGCCTGCCCCCTAGTGGCTTTCAATGATTCAGAGCTCAGAGGTCCTCCACCAAGGTCCATCTCTGTCCTGTGGTTTTGTCTAAACAGTACTCCCTAGCCAAGCATCCCGGGTGATTAATTGTGGAATTCAGCTGCTTGTCTACTTTTAAGACACCATCTGGAACTGGACTTTAGGGAGCAGGGCTGGGACTGCAGGAAACAGGAGTTGGCTCCCCAAGACCCACAGACCCTTAGACACCCCCATTCTTCTCAACTACATCCTGCTTAACTTGCTGGATATACCTCATTCCCCTTCAATTGAAGAAATGAGGACATTCCCTGAGTAACAATGAATACTTGATTCTCTCTGTAGTCAGGTAACTCTTATATCTCTGCAGGCACCCTTCCCAAAATAGAACCCAAGGAGTAACATCATAGAACTCAAGTCTATAGGTTTATAGAATCAAGTCCTGAAGCTCACAGTGACAATGGCATGAGGGTAGTGCTTTGGTTCCAAGTTCTCCTGAGTCTTTTCCTTCAGTCTGCTCCATTAATGCAATTTTGAAGTGTTGGCTGTGATACTAGACAGGGCCCACTGTGTCCATGACCTTCCTCTTTTACTTTCCTTGCCTGGTGTGGCTGGGAAAAGGACTGAGTTGGCCTCTAAGTGAGTAGTCCAGGTAGAGATGAGAGGGCTCCTCTGCCATAGTCCTCTCCAACAGTCATTCTGTCCTTCATGGAGACACTGTTGGCTTCTCTTCTTCCTATGATCCACATGGACGGGAGATCAAGAGTCAGGCTCACTTAGGGAAAATGCCCTGGTTGTGAGGAGAGAACCTGATGTCATGATGATGTTGTCTTGTTCTCAGTGGGAATCCAAGTCTTCTGAGATTGTAGTTTGGTTTGCTTTCTTTTGTGTTAACAATCCCAGTGACAGAATTCTCCAGAAGCCCAGTGATAATGAACCTCTACTACAGAGAAGCACAGGCCAAGACCTACATCCATGGGAAGGCCTGGGGACAGACAGGGGAATGGTCTGGATGCTCTTCTGGCTATCTCTGGGACAATTCAGGAGGAATCTGGAAGTTGAAGGAGAATAGAATTAAGATTAGATCCCAGGCTCCCTTTTGACTCTTCTGCAGAGTTTCTCAACCAGGGTCACATGTCAGCCAGCCAGCCAGATGCTTACCACCAGTCTTGGGTACAGCACCACTGAGCTGACTTCGCTGGGAAGGGACCCTAAAGTCAGGAGGCCAGGGAGGCAGCCCCCTCCCCAGCCTCTGGGTGTGGCTGATCTCAGCATCCTCCAGCCAGTCTGGTCTCCACTCCCACAGAGGCAGAGAGAAACTTCGGGTCAGGCAGAGGTCATCCCGAGGGGAGGGCGGTGAAGAAACGTCTGATAAGGGGGCAAATGGTCAGCAGAAGGTTCCACTTTTAGCTCCTAAGGACCCCATTTACAGCAGAAAACTTAGGACTGGTTTAGGGTACACCTACGCCACTACTCCTAAATGTCACCTGGCCTCTCAATCCATCCGTCCCAGCAGCTGCAGCCCCCAGGCCTGACACAGGTGTTTCTTTACAGAGCAGCTTTTGACGTGTTTCCTCCCGGACCATTTCTGGACACTTCCTTTACTAGTCTTGGGTGGCCTCTTCCCTGTGTGACGGCCACTTCTGACCTGGATAATTTTTGCCCTGTCATTTCCTGTGAGCCTCTTTGTTTTTCTTGAGGCTAAAAGGTGAAGTAAGGGTAAGATAGGCATGCAGGATCTCGTGTGTGTGTGTGTGTGTGTGTGTGTGTGTGTGTGAGAGAGAGAGAGAGAGAGAGGGGGGGGGAGAAATTACCTCCTGCTGACATGGAGAGAGACTGAGATATCTGGGGGAATAGAATGGTCCTGGAGGGGTTAGGTCACCCCTCTGAATTGGACCATTGGACCATTTGTCCTTGATCTGTGGGGTATCTTGACCAAGTTTAAGTATCTGTCTGACCTAATGTTTCCTGATCTGGAAGAGAAAGGTAGAGAATATTTCTCCCTGAATTCTTACTAATGCATAGGAAGCATTTCCTCCAGTACTTAGGACATGTCAATTGTTCAGGAAGAACTGCCTTTCTTCCTTTTTGAGATAAAATATAACTATGTAACTCAGACTGGCATGGAATTCATAATTTTCCTGTGTCAGTTTCCCAAATGCTGAAATTACAGGCATATGCTACCGCACCTCAGTAACACTAATAGGTTTTTTTGTTTGTTTGGTTTGGTTTGGTTTTGGTTTTTTGAGACAGGGTTTCTCTGTGGCTTTGGAGCCTGTGCTGGAACTAGCTCTTGTAGACCAGGCTGGCCTCGAACTCCACCTGCCTCTGCCTCCAGAGTGCTGGGATTAAAGGTGTGCGCCACCACCGCCCGGCTTGTTTTGTTTTTTTGAGACAGGATTTCTCTGTGTAGCTTTGGAGCCTATCCTGGCACTCGCTCTGTAGACCAGACTGGCCTCAAACTTACAGAGATCCGCCTGCCTCTGTCCCCCAAGGCTGGAATTAGCGCCACCACTGCCTGACAATACGAAGTGTCCAAGTGAGGGCCATGAGGGATAGGAAACCTTGACTCTTCATTAGGGAGAAAGGGAGCTGTGTCCACTCTAAGGGAGGCAGGTGGCCCCACATACCAGTGAAGACACAGTCAGCTTCCCTGGGCTCCAGACCAAAACCAAAGCTATCCACAGCCACTGCCAGGGCACGGGCAAAGTGAGCGTCTGCAAGGAAGGAGCCGTCAGAAGAGCTGACCAAGCTGGCCCTGGCGCTGGGAGCATTGTCCTCAGAAGCTGAGCCCCAACCATTGGCCAGGGAGCCCTCGCTGGGGGTAGGGGTGGGGCAGGGCCTAGGTGGGCACAATAAGTTCCCAACCTCAGACCCAACCCCCCCACCAGCTCTGCCCATGTCTGCCAGTCCTGAGGATGTTGGAATACTGATATAGCCATAGGTTGTTGGGGGCGAAGGAGCTCTTGGCATAGGAGATACACTGTTCCTAAAAGGCAGAAATGGGAGACAGTTCACTGGTTAAGACACAGCAGCAGAAACATGTCAGTTGAGGCAGGTTTGTGTGCTCCCCAGTATGTTTAGCTGCAGTTTTGCGACTCACCCGGGATACTCACCTGGGTGTCTCCTCCCCCTCACTGAGCTCCAGGCACAGGGCCACCTCCTCAGGGGTGAGTACACTGTCCTGATCCTCCTCTAAGGATGACAGTGAGGAGCTGGACAGGTTGCTGGAAGCTGGGCTGGGACAAGAGAGGAAAGAGACCTGGGGGCTGGCAGGCCTGGAAGAGTTAAGGATGGAGAGAGGGGCTGCTGGCCGTGGATCAGAGGAGGGAGCTTGGGGCTTCTCCACACATCTGGTTAAGGGATGAGAGAGAGATGGCAGATTAACTAGTGTCATTCTTCAGGTCCCCATCTCTTAGCCTTGGTCAAATCCCAGGCACACGCCCCACACCCTCAATGTCCCAACTCCGTTTCCTGACCCATGACTCTTACTGGGTCTGTGGATCGGGACTGGGGATTCCACAAGGAGAAAGGGGTGTCGGAGGGAGTGGACGAGTTGCTAGCTCATTCGAGTTGCGTTGAACTTGTGGTCCTGGGGCATGCCAGGCTACGGTTCGGGGGACTTCTCCTGGAGAATAAGACTTTGGGCCTGAGAACAAAAGAATCTCCAAAATCTCATGAAGTCCAAATCCAACCTGCTCAGACCTGGATTACTGCCCAGCCCACTTAGCTACACACCAGCATATGCACACCACACACACACACCACACACATACAACACTTATATACACCATACACATACCACACATATACACACCACATACACCACACACACACACATGCACATACTACACACATGCACACACACATATACACACACAAACACACACACACTCTCTCTCCAGCAGAATCCAAAGGGGCTGGACTGTTGGGCCTGAAATCCTGCCTTAATCCTCACTTCTCCCTTAGGGATCCCCTCTCACCTGGGCTCTGTGAAAGGTTCTTGGAGACTTTGCTTCCCAACTCCCAGGCCCAGATTTCCATGGGGTGGCCGCCCCGGAGTAGTGGGGAGCTGTTGGCTTGGTGCAGCTCTACAAGTGAAATACAGCTGTTATGGACAGTGAGAATAGGCTTTTACAGACCCCAATCACAGGCCCTGTCCTTTTTTATTTATTTATTATGTATACAACATTTCTTCCATGTATGCTTGCATGCTAGAAAAAGGCACCAGATCTCATTATAGATGGTTGTGAGTCACCATGTTGCTGCTGGGAATTGAACTCAGGACCTCTGGAAGAGCAGTCAGTGCTCTTAACCTCTGAGCCATCTCTCCAGCCCCCACAGGGGCCTGTCTTTAGCCTGAGTATTCACTCAGTCCTTGAGACCTTAAATCTTCGACCTAAAAGAGAGAGAAAACTACTTCTCTCTGCCCTCATCCTTCTCCAGCCTAAGCTTGAAAGAGCTCTGAGTGTTTAGCTGTGTGACCTCAGTGAAATGCATCAAGCTTTCTGAATGTCAAGTTCATTTGTAAGCAACCACTTTGAAGGATGATGTTGAGGAATCCATAACAACAGACTGTAAAGCTCCTGGCTCCAGAGAGATGCTTCCAAAACCAGCTCTCTTTTCTTGGACTGTGTGTATTCCAGTTTTCCTGATCTCTGTTCCCTCACACTGTTCCTCTCCTCATCCATCTCTGCCCTGTGAACACAAATACCCCTCTTCTTAGAGAGAATCTTTTGACAGTGTTCACTTCTCACATTGTCTCGTCCTAAGATACTTGACTGTCTCTTGACTGGGGAGGTGGGGGCAAGGTGAGACAGAGCCAAGTGAAAACCTCATCCTCAGACTAGGAAGCCCCATGGCAGAACTGGATGCTTCTGATGAAATGGCTGTAGAAATGAGGGTGTAGCTCAAAGTAGAGCATGTGCTTAGCATGTGTGAAGCCCTGGGTCTAAACTTCAACATCAAAGGGGAAAAAGGAAAGGAGGAGGGAGAGAAGGAGAGAGGAAGGGAGGAGAGAAATAAATGGCTGTAGAAAATAGTTCATTGTTTCTTAGAACTGTTAATGTTCCAAGAGAGATCACACATTTCGCTGAAGTCATTGTGGCTCTCTGTGCAGGAATTTTTGTTTGTTTGTTTGTTTTTTTTGTTTGTTTGTTTTGAGCATTGGATCCAGGACCCAGTGCATGCCGACTGATGGCTTCACTGATGAGTTTATGACCCCATCTCTTTGTAGCTAGCATTTCATTACCACTCAAGATTGATAATGCAATAGCCCCAAGCAAAATGGAAAAGAAGGGCAGCTTATTAATATTTACAGTCACAGAAAATTGTCTGTATTAATTACTCTTAATTCACCCTTGTCTTTTTACTGAAGTTGGGTTTGATCTGCTTGAAAACAGCATCTGCTAAGTCTATCCAAGCAGTTCAGAAAGTCCATACAACGGCAGGCAGAGTGCAGTGCCATGCTCTGCAGGGTGGCAGCTGGGAAAACAGTCTCCAAAGCAGGGACCTTCCTAAGTGATTCCCAGAGAAGTCGGTAGCCTTAAGAGACAGAACCCCCTGGCTTCAAAGTTGAGTTCTGCAGCTTATTTTGGAATTTTGAGCAAGTTACCTAATATTCTGTCAATCTTTTCCTCTCTGTAAATTTAGAGAAAACATGTCCACCTCGCGGAGCAAAAATGACAACAAATAAGGAAAGCAGCTAGCGCACGGTAGTCGTTTGAGAAGTGGAGATTGCCATTGTCCCCTTCTGGAACGTCAAAACAGGCAGCTGGGAGTAAAGAGTTAAATCCATTCCAGAAGTATTATAGATATTTCTTCTTATTACAGTGGACTGGGCCCAGCATCCCTTGAAGGATGTTTTCATCCTTGGACGGTTTGCGAGTACAGAATCTGTGGCTATACACACGGCTCTCTAAGAAGCTAAGTGAGAGTCAGGGTCCAAGCAGATCAGTGTATAACATGTGAGGTACACGTTCTGGAAATCCTGAGGCTTTTTTCAGCTCTGGTGACTTTAGGTCAGGCTCCAGTCACACTTGTTTGTTGGTCAGCACAGATGGCATTTGTAAGAAGGAAACAGGTGTGCCTAATGTGTCTTGTATCCACCACGGCCTGGCATGCAATGGTGCCTGTTAAATGTTCTCTAAGTCAGCTTGACTGCAGAGCCAAGTTGTACAGCCACTGCTGTAGAGAAACGCATTGGTGAGGGTACACCCAGCTGAGTGATCTGCGGGTGGAGTTAGAGGTTTGCATCCACTGGGAGACAACGGGAGGTTAGCGATGGTGCTCAGCCCACACTCAGCTTAAGGCCAGCGGACCTCTTTTTAATCCCACTCCTATCTGTCCCAGAACATGGCTTCTCTCACCACCCTTACCTTGCTTCTTTTTGGCTTTCCAGACCTCTGCAGGGGCCAGAGACATGCGTGGGGAATAGAGTCCCCTGCGGCTGCAGAGACTATCTGAGCTGGTCCAAGGGCTGGAGGTTCCGGCTGACTTGGATGGAAGGCGCCTAGCAGCTGGTGTCTGGGGGCTTGGCCGCACTGGAGGGCTGGAGGGCTGCTCCGCGATGAGGGAGCCATAAAAAGTGCTGGTGTCGGGAAGCAGGGGCACACCAGGGCTCCGGGGGTCCCAGGAGATCACTGCCATAAACGACACAAAAGGAGTTATGGTGAGCACATTGCACTCTGTCCCCCCTCTCCATCCCCGAGGCCCCTTCTCAGGAGGCATAGTCACAGGAGCGCCTGCCGTCCAGTGGGTCCCGAGGGTCCACTCCCAGGCGACTGCTGAGGCTGCTGCTGCTGCTTAGGTCTCGAGAGCCAGAGGTGGAACGCCAGGTGTCTGCCAGCCACGGGGAGTCACTGTGGTCCATCCTGGGGTAGTGGTGGTGGTGGTGGGCGCAAGGCAGAGAAGAATAGGAACCAAATTAGTTTGAGGGCAGCAGCAGGAGAAGAAATGGCAGTGTTTGCTTCCCTGCTTACAGCTGCTTCTCAGCATTTTGCAGTCCCCCAAGGTCCTCTGACCTGGTGCCCCTGAACTCAACATATCTTTCTATCTGAATTGTCCAGAGCTGGGGATGGGGTCTTAGGAGAGAGACGGTTATAGATACAGAGATGAAAAGAATAAAACAGAGCCAGGCAAACATGGACTGAAAATCCCTACCTGCCATAGTTTAGCTGTACAACCCAAAGGAATAAATCTATTAGTCTCTCCGAGCCACGCTGTTTCCTCAACTGTTAAATAGCAACAAAGAGAGCCTTCACATAAGACTGGTGCTGTGAGCTGAGCCAAGGAAATTCTAAGTCACTCTGCTGGCAGAATAGAAGCTTGCTGTGGTGATTGTTGATTTCCAGAAGCCTGAATAATAATCCTTTAAGAGCAGCAACTTGATAAAACTACTTCCCTGCCTAGAGCCTTCAGTCACTCCCTGTTTACCAAGATAGAGTTCGGATGCCTGCCATGGTATCGCCTATGCCACGGTGGCTTCCCAACCTTGTCTTCTGTTCTGATACCATATATCCCAGTCAGAACCATATTTTACGTTTCCCTGGGAATACAGCAAGCGATTCCTCCCACTCCACGCTCTTCTCCACAGGGCATGTGTGGGCTCCTCTTTCTTTGGATTCTCTAGCCCCCTCCCTGTGTCTGGGTCATACTGCACATCCAACTCCAGGTCACTCTCCTACCTGCCTCTCTCTGCCTGTCTGCCTGTTTCTAGTGGGTGGAGACTATTCCAAAGGAATGGATGAACTGATCTGAACAGAATTGCTCTTGAGAACAAAGGAAGCCGTTCCAGGGAAGCAGAAGCCGGCAAAGTTCAGGAGACAGGAGATAGCTGGAAGAGAGAAGTCAGAGAGCGAAAGGAAAAACTCAGGCCATGATGCCAGGCAGCCTGGAGCCTTGTTGAAAGGAACCTGGCAGCCCAGAGGCCTGTTGTACCCAGTACACAGTAGGTACTCAATAATGCTTCTTAAATAATTCAGACCCAGAGCACAAAGACTAATGAAGTTGATAAAGAGAAGAAATGTTTTCTACTGTGAAACACAGTCAATGGTGGTGGTGGTGGTGGTGGTGGGGGTTGTAGGGAGAATGGCCTTTTGTTTGTTTTCTTAAAATCTTGTCTCATGACTACAGACTAGCTCTGGTAATCAAGCAGTTGGAGCCTAGGTACCTATTGTTTGACCCTGGTTTGGACCAAAGAGTTAGGATCTATGACCTAGGTGCTGATCGCCCCCTGCTGGAAGTGTGCAGCCTGTGCAAGACAAGTGGCTGTCTCAAGAGACAGGCAATATAGAGAATACAAAAACACTGTCAGGCAGACACTGGGAACACAAGGGAATCAAGACACTAGAGCTGGTCAACTCCTGCCGGTTACTAGTTACTAGTTAACAGCAGGAGTAGCGAGACTAGGTGACAAGAACAACAGCTAGGTGGCCAGGAGGTCAACCGTGAAGCCTTTGGCAAAAACATTTAGGTTTTATGATTCAGGTTGCTCTGTTGCCAAGGGGCTACAGTGAAAGAGAGTCATTGTCACACAGAGTCCGGGAGGGCTTCAGGTAGGAGGATCCTAAGCTGCCTGGTAGACAGTAGACTGAAACGCCATCCAGTTCTCTGCTGAGACTCCACTCACCCTGACCTCTCTGCCCGTCCTCAGGACTCCTTCGTGGCCTCTCACCTGTGTTTTAAAATGGCATCCTCACTGGTGTATCTGTACAGACCTGGAAGAAAATGGGGGAACAGATAAACGAAGAGGCCAGAGTCTTTCTAGAGATCGAAGCCCCTGTGCTCTTCTGTCTGGACCCAGGGAGAGCTATACACACGGGCTCTCCCCTCTCACCTGGGCCCAGGTGCACCCGAGCTTTGCGGCGTCTGTAGATACACACAGCAACGCCTAGTAGCAGCATCCAGAGCAGGACAGCACCACTGGCAATGACTTCTGGCCGTCTCAAGGTGGCCCTCAGCTGATCCAGGGTCCAGAAAGCCTGTTTACTGGGGTCTCGAGCCGACTGCTCCATGGCCTGCTCTGTATGGGATGTGGAGCTCAGAGAGAGGGCCAGTGGGACAATGAGGGACCCAGAGACAAGAGAGAGGAGCTGGAAGTGTAACAGGAACAGAGACAAGAGGATGACATGGGGGCTAAAGGATATGGATAAGACCTTTCTCTCACCTAAAAAGAGGCAGACAGGGCTACTGGGCTCTCCGGCTCCGGCACTAGTGACTGCAGCCACTTGTACACAGTAGGAGCCTGGCACTCGTGTGGAGATCTCCAGCTGGGTCTCTTCACCCACGACAGTCCAGTTGGCAGCGGGCAGTGAGCTATTGCCCAGGTTCCACACCTGGGGCACAAACGAAGGTGAACCACTGGCCCTAGGACCATTCCAGCAGCAAGCCCTTCATCTGCAGATGGCCATGCGGTCCTCCTAAGCCTGACATCTTCCTGGGGGCTGATCAGCAAAACAACACCACAGTCCCTCTGCCCCCCTCTACCAAGTGAAAGACTTATTTCTAGATGACAGAATGGCAAAGATAATCTGCTAAAATGTACCCAGGTTCATGGTGTTTCGAGTGACCTAGAGGCTTGCTAAAAAGGAGGTAGCAAGCTCAGTTTTCACTTTCTGATTCAGGGGGCCTAGGAAAGGACCTGAGAGTCTGCTTTCCTAACAAGTTCCCAGGTGATTCGCCTCTTGCCAGTCCAGCACACACATGCCTGCTTAAAGACTTAGGTCTGACCCAGTTTAAGTTTTGATTTGATCCAATCAGCCCAACGTTTGGTTTCTGTCATGTTTCTTCCATCTATGACCGTAAACTGACTTTCCATGTATAAACTGGAGGTAATAACCTAAGGCTGTTGGTGAGAAGGAATGAGACAACAGCTTATAAAATGCTTGACAAGATCTGGCGGACTAAGTAGGACCTTGTACATGTGCTCCATAAAAGCAAAATCCCTTCCTTTTTTTGGGCTCAGATGCTGTTTTGTAGCGGCCAAAGCAAAGATATGTGGGACTCCAAGGGAGAGGAGTATGCTGGTCAGTGTCATTTTGTAGAGACTACCTGGTAGCCACGGATGACACCATTGTGGTTTTCAGGGGGTGGCGGAGCCCAGCTCACAAGGACGCTACTATTGCCCGGCTTTAGGCTCACTTCTTGAGGTGGGGCACTGGGCACTGGAGAAAAGGAAGAGACAGTTAGAACTGCTAAAGGAGAGGACACCGTGTGAGGGTCAAGAGTGGCACTGGGAGATGGAGAATTAGAGCTCTACAAGTAATGACACTTCTTACAGCTGTTTGCTTCACCATGCAGAGGAGGAGTCCCGTTGACACCCACCCCCAGCATGTCCAGATGGGACTGGGATAGATAAGAAACCACCGCCCCCCAGCATCAATCAGGCTCCTTCCCTGACCTTGTTCCGGCACCCGCAGGAGCAACACATTGCTGTCGGGGCCTCGAGCCCGGCCAGAGGACGGTCTCACTTTGAACTCGTAGTCTTGGCCCCAGCGGAGGCCCCCAAGCTCTGCACTCTGCAAGCCACCCAGCAGCACCTCTGTCCATGGAGATCCCTGGTCCCTGGGGGTCTTCTGGGCCCTGAACAAGGCTGTGTAGGACTCAGCAGGCGCAGCAGGGCCGCTCACCTGGGAGAGGTTGGAGTAGGAATAAGTGCTTGGGGAGTTCGTGAGAGCCCATCAAGATGAGGCTGGGTCCTCTGCCTCACCTTCCAGCTGAGCCACACAGTTGGTCCAGGTTTGGGGTCTTTCACGGGTTCCGGGTTCAGCAGGGTCACGTTTTCCAGTTGGATGCGAACAGCCAGAAGTTCCAAATAATCCTTGTGGTTCTGTGACTCTGTAGGGGAGCACGAGGGTGGGATGGAGGAGCGGAACATACCTTCCATCATGGACAAGTTTGTCTCCCAGATCAGGTCTAGAATACTTCTATATCCATTCTAGCCTCACACAGGGAGGCCTCACCACTTGGATCCCAATCCTAGGTTGAGCCCCATATACCCACACCCCATAACCGACCACCTCACAACCTGGAGTCCTCTACCTTACCTTGAATGTTGTGTGTGGGTTTAAGTATATGTTCATACATGTGCACATGGATGAGTGTGCATATAGAAACCAAAAGTTGACAATAGAATCTTTATTATTGCTCTCCATCTTATTGTTTTTTTTTCTTTGAGACAGGATCTCTCATTGAGCCTGGATTTCACCACACGAGACTGGCTGGCTGGCTTCTGGAACCCAGCTGTCTCCACTCCACCCCAGTACCTGGATTATAGACACACACTGCCAGGCTCAGCTTTTATGTGGGTACTGGAGATCTGAACTCAAGCGTTCACACATGTGAAGCAAGCTCTTTACCCACTGAATTATCTCCTGAGTCCTTATGTTGGATCTCAGCTGACTCCTTACCCCAGACAGACACCCTGGCTGCTCGGCTCTCCCGTTGTCCTGCATTGTTGGTGGCCATACACATATAGGTTCCCGTGTCGTTCTTCTCTGCTCTTGCCACCGTCAGGAAATCTCCAGACACCTGTCAGTACAGAGACTCTGTGAAGGCTTCAGTATGAGGTGAAGCTTAGAGGCTGGAGAGCAACCTGAGGTCTCATTGCCCTCCCTTCCTCAGATCTGCCAGGGAACATGCCCCTGGAGAGCAGGTCAGTTGCTTGGTGTGCCCAGGACATGATAAAGTATGGGAAAAGGAGTTCCCGGTAACAGGGTTTTACTTACTGTGTGCCTCCCTGGCTGTAGGACCAGGGGTCTCCCATCTTTCCACCATGAAACTGAAGGATTTGGGTAGCCCCAGGGTGGCCGACACTCAAGAACCAACCGCTCACCCACCACGACCACTGTGTCCCGAGGCTGGATCTGGAAGTCCTCCTGGAGGACTGTTAGGAGGACATCAGGTCAATAGGAAACATGTCTTCCCTCCCCTGAGTCCCTCTTTGGCATCTCCTGACTTGCATACCCCATTCTGCTATACCCATTTCTATGGCCTTCTATGTCCAACTTAGCCTAGTTCTCCCTCCCAAGACCACCCCCCACCTCCACCAGGCCAGCCCCCCTTTACATATAACCCCTCATATTTCCCTGGACACAAGCAGCTCAACCTAGCTTTGCTTCACCCTAGGCCTACCCTCCCAAGCCTCACCAGTCACAGACAGCCTAGCACCCCGGCTCACTGCTGTGCCCAGCTGGTTGCTGGCCTCACATGCGTAGACACCCAGGACTGCTGAGAGGCTATTCTGAACATCTTGGGGCCGTCCATGGTCAGCTGGCCAATGTAGCAGGAGAGTCCCATCAGGCAGAAGGTAATGTAGGTCTGGGGTCGCCATGCTGAGGGGCTGCCCATTCAGCAGCCAGCGGATAGTGGGAGGCGGTTGGCCCGAGGCTCTACACCTCATCGTGGCTGAGCCGGAGTTCTGAAGTAGCTGGTCTTGGGGGTGAACTAGGATCTGGGGTGAAGAATCCAGAGCCTTGCCTCCTAGAAGGGAGAAACCCCCTGAACTGTACCCTTCTGCGTCTTGTGTAAGAGTCTGTTCGATGGCTTGTGTTACCGGACATCTATTTCCAAATAGCTGGGAGGGGAGAGGGTCAGCGTCCTCAGGCCAGGGTCTACACAGCTGTCTCTGTGACCCACCGCCATGCCCATGCCCACCCCCCACCACTACTGCTGTTACTCCCAGTGCTAATGACAAGAGATCCTCTTTTGTTCTGCTGGCCTTGGATCCAGGCCGCGAATCCAGCCAGGAGTCCAGGAGCATGGACTAGAAGAGGGAGGGCCCGACTCACCCACGATGAGAAGAAGCAGTAGAGGCAGAAGCCACCTAGTCCCCAGAAGCCTCACTCCTCCAGAGCCCATGGCTTCCCTCAGCTGCTTTCCTTGTCCCATGCACTTTGTCCCACTGCTCTGAGCTCACAGCAGTAAGGGAAGGAGGGGAGGGGTGGGTGGCGGTAGTTGTTTGTGACTGAGACTCTGTCCCAGTAGGGAAGCCGCTCTGAGGAAACGGATGCTTCCTGCCTGGCCCTCCACGCCTCAGAGAACTGGGAGGAGACCAGAGGTGAGAAGCTCTCTGACCTCTACACTTTGGCTGTAACCCTGGACACTAACTTCGGCACTAAGGGTTACCTCATATCTGATTTAGGGTTTCTTAAATGAAATCCTCACACTGACCATAATCGTACCCACACTCTTACTCCTCCAACCCCACAACTCTATTTGAAGTTTATGCTTAAGTCTTGGTCTCTGTCCTTTTCCACTAGATGACCACCTAATAGGGAGGTGAGGACCAGAGGTGGAGTCTCAGATAGAGGAGTGAGGAGCTGGAGGCAGAGTCCAAAGGGTTTGCAAGCCAAGAAGTCAATGAGGAAGGGGAGCAGTATGCATTCTTGATCCATTCCCTAGGAACAGATAGACTGAGCCTCAGGAGACTAGAACACAGGAATGACCCAGAACCTTGGAAACAAGGTGGGAAAACCCCGTGGACCGTGTCTACATTTTTTTTTTCAAAAGATTTAAAAATTAGTTCTGTGGGGTCTTGGGTAGATTCCTTCGTCCTCAAAGTCAGTTTCCTTCTCTGTATATTGGGAATATTTGTAATAGATCCCACCTTGAGATCTAGAGTAAAAATGGAATGAGATTAGACATAAAACTACTTAACACAGACAGTGCTTGACATGTGAGTGACAATCCTTTTGGCTGATTTTTATGCACATCCCATCACTGAAGCTGTCTGAAGCATCATCAGCGGGGCTGAGTTTCAGACCGCGCAAAGGATGGTTGGAATGAAGCCTTCTCAGTGTCTTGCCTGACTTGACACCTGTCCTCTGTGCCTACATAAGCAAACAAGCTTTGTGGCACCCAGATGACTAGATTGCCCCCCCCTCTGAAACCCAGAGAGGCTGCTCTCTCCTCAGCCCAGCTCCTGTTTACCAGTCTCTTCCTTCCAAAACTGGAATCTCAGCCATTTCCTAGAGCTGTTCACGGAAGGCCAAGGCCAGGCTCTGGGCCTCAGCGGAAGAGTGTCCAGCCTTTGTTCTCAATTGTTCTGCCCAGCTTCTCTGGAGGCTCCAAACCCAGCTAACACTTCTCCCTTCCTCCCCCACTCCACTGAGCTTCAGGGTCAGCCCCAACCCTAACAACTGACCAAGTAAAAGCCAGCCTTCGCTGCTTCCTTTCTCTCTCTCCTGAGACAGACTAAGACTGATTAAGATAGAATCCATGAAAGAAGACACTGAGGGATTCCATGGGCTACAGAGTAGATGGAATAGAGGTAACAGAGTGACTGGGCCGGATAGGGATTGGGCCAGAATATAACATGAAATTTCAGAAATGGAAGCATAGCAGGTGTGGTGGCACATGGCTGTAATCCCACCAAACAGGGGATCATGAATTTGAGTCTAGTCCAGGCTGGCCCCTGTCTGCAAAACAACAACAGCAAAACTGCAAAGTAAAACAAAAAATGGAAACACTGAGGGCGTTTGCCAAGTCTGTGGCTTCTCTGTGGAGAGTTTATGGGGGGCAAGGTATGTGTGAGGTCAGACTGATGGAAGGTACATTTATATGGATGAAGTCAGCCAAAGATTAGATAGGAAAGAGTGTGACAGGCGGATTCAATGAACCCACTGCTAACCTGGGGTTTCCCAGGTCCACAGGGCCCAAGGGTGGCTGAGTCCCACAAGAATGCTGTCAGCAGCAGTCCTTTTCCAGTCTCTTTTGCAGCTACTTGAACTAGCCAAGTTCTCTGCTACTGCTCCAATATCAACTTGATTTGATTCAGTTTCTATAATTCGGAAAGATGGTGCATATTTTCTCCCAAAAAAGAAAAACAACGGTCTTAAAGGAGCTCAGAATTATTCCCTGGCCTGTGCTCAGTTGAGTAGAATGGTCAAAGGAGACAGGGGGCGTGGGGATGGAGCCAGAGTCTGTGGCAGTTGACAAGTGGCTGCTACATAGAGGCATGTGCTGTCCCATGATTACAGCTGCCTTTGAAACAGTTTATTATCTCTTCAATATTCCAAAGAGCCACCTATTGAAAATTGAAGGGGGTGAGAGGGAATACTGACTGTGAGTCCTTCCTGCAGGACATTAAGATTCTAAAGGCATCCAGGGGAATTCGGGGACGCATGTTCCTTTCCAGCAACCTGGCACTTTAACACTCCGATTGTCTCATTTCCACGAGCTAAGGAAGAGCCGACCACATGAGTCACGGGTTGAGGTGGATGCGTAGGAGCCAGCTCCTGTTTCTATTTTAGGGAAGTTTACTGCTTTAGGGGTCTATTGACATGCAAGCCCAGTGGCCGGTTTAACTGGACCTTCCTTCACCCCTTGTGCTAGTGATTTGTGAGCGACTTGTTCTTGGCTGTTTGAAAAAGAGAGAAAAGAAGAAAAGGACCAGGTACTCTTCGGAGTGGCCCTTCAGAGCAAATTTCTCTTTAATTCTGGCTCCTGCTTCTTTGTAGTGTTTTATGCGTGTGCAGCTGGGGACTCCTGCCCAAGTTGTCAGGGACAAAGAGCAAACTTAGGTGGCATTTGAAGCCAGATACATGTAAGAGTCTATTCTACTCAACGAGTGACTTAAATAAGTTGTATTACCTCTCTGAGGCCATTTACTTACTTATAAAACATCCTAAGGGCAATGCTGTACCCAGGATATTTAAGTATGTTTTTAAAAACCAGATATGTATTGATTGACATTTAGATGTCCTTTGTACGGGTACAGCACAGCTCTCTTTCTGGCCAGCACAGTGAACCCTAGATACACTGGGGTCTCATCTGTTGTGTCATCTTTCCTTTTTTTTCTTAAAAGTATTTGTCTATATTTTATGTGCAGGAGTATTAACTGCCTTATTTCTGGACTTCGCATACCCACAGTACCCTCAGAAGGTATTGCATCCCTGGGACTGGAGTTACAATTGTGAGCCAACATATAGGTGCTGAGAATTGAACCCTAGTCCTCTGCAAGGGCAATCAGTATTTTTAATTACTAAGCCATCCCTCCAGCCCCTCTTTCCTTCCCTTTTGCTCAAGTCAGGTTGCTCTCAATCTCTGTAAGTTTTTATCTTTGTCCCAAGCTGCCAATGACTAGAGGGAAATTGAGTCAAACCAAGGAATAATAATGACTTCCTCTTTGCTGGCTAGGAATAGTGTCCTGATGTCATTTTGCTGGTTTAACTTGTCTCTTAGTGCCTTGTCCTTTCCCTGAGGCCCAAAATCACATCTGTACACACATACAAACACTCTATTAAAATTTCCTTACTGGAATGTAGTGTGTGTGTGTGTGTGTGTGTGTGTGTGTGTGTGTGTGCGCGCGTGCGCGTGCGTGCGTGCTTGTACACATGTGCATGTGAGCAACAAAGTGGAAGAAGGTGACGATGAGAGCACACCTTGTAGGAGTTGGTTCTCTTTGTCTACCATGCAGGTCCCAGGCTGTCAGGCTCAAACAAGGGCCTTTCCCTACTCTTTAAGTCATCGTGCCAGCTGCAACCCATCTGTTCTCTCAACTCCACATCACCTCCATTTTTTTTCAAGTAATTATGGGTCACACATACACTAAACATTTCCTGACTGGAGATTTCAAAGGCTGATGTCTTCTATAGATATAAACTTTATGTTCATTCTGTTATGTGGCATCTTAATAAGAGCGCTTGGGTCATAAGAGGGATTTTCTGAACAGGGTCCAAGGAAAGGACAGTGAATTGGATGCCATTAGGAAATATGACATCCTGTGATGCTTTCTTTCCAGAAGAGTTCCTGGTTATTTCTTCACAGTGTTGTGCCTGGTCAAATGGTTCCTTTTCATCTTCTGTTATGAACAGCACTACTGCCTGAGTCAG
Source organism: Dicrostonyx torquatus (assembly GCA_028555095.1). Lineage (NCBI taxonomy): Eukaryota > Metazoa > Chordata > Mammalia > Rodentia > Cricetidae > Dicrostonyx > Dicrostonyx torquatus. Next base: position 1,140,884 of record JAQHUG010000355.1, read on the forward strand.
CGTTTCTGTTGCTGCAATGAAACGCTATGACCAACAGGAACTAGGAAGGAAAGAGTTTATTTGGCATACACTTCCACAGCACAGTTTGCCACCTAAAGTCAGGACAGGAACTCAACCAGGGCAGGGACCTGGAGGCAGGAGCTGATGTAGAGGTCATGGAGGTTTGCCCGCTATGGCTTGCTCATTCTGCTTTCTCATAGAACCTAGCCCAGGGGCAGCCAAGGACTGGGCCTTCCCTAATTAATTACTACTTAAGAAAATGCCCAAAGACTCCTACAAGGAATCTTCTCTCTCTCTCTCTCTCTCTCTCTCTCTCTCTCTCTCTCTCTCTCTCTCTCTCTCTCTCTCCTGATTTCTTTCAAGACAGAGTTTCTCTTTGTAATAGTTTTAGCTGTCCTGAAGTTTGCATTGTGGACCAGGCTGGCTTTGAACTCACAGAGTTCTGCCTCTGCCTCTCAAGTGCTGGGATTAAAGGCATGTGCCACTACTGCCCAGCAACTACAGCAGATTTGAAGGAGATAGCTTCTTAATTAAGGTGTCCTCTTCCAGATGACCCTAACTTGTGTCAAATTTATGTAAAAACTAGCCAGTACAACTACCTTAAAATTTTATTTGAATGAATCCTCCCCAAAGCCTGGAATCATTCAGCAAGAAGGACTGTAACCATTGTAGGGACTTTAATATTAACTTTTCCAGTCTCCAAAACTGTAAGAAATAAGTCTGTATTCTTTTTGTTGTTGTTGTTGTTGTTTTGTTTTGTTTTTGAGACAGGGTTTCTCTGTAGCTTTAAAGCCAGTCCGGGAACTAGCTCTTGTAGAGCAGGCTGGCCTCAAACTCACAGAGATCCCCCTGCCTCTGCCTCTTGAGTGCTGGGATTAAAGGTGTGTGCCAACACCAGCTGTCAAGTCTGCGTGCTTTAGAAATTACTTAGTCTTTGGTATTCTGATGCAGCAACACAAAGAGCATTAAGATAGACTCCCAGTCTGACCTTACTCTAGAAATTGAATGGAGGTGGTACATATGGAATCCCAGAACTCGAGAGTGGAGGCAGGAGGATCAGGGGTTCAATGTCATCCTTGGCTATATAGCAAGGGTAAGAATAGCCTGGATTACACGAGATTGTCTCAATATAAAACAACAAAAAACCCACAGTAAAATAAGTTTCTGTAGAGCATATTCCCAGAAGAAGAATGTCCCGGCCTTGGAATGTATAATATATTCAACCTTAGGTGATAGTCACATTTTTTTTTCTAAAAATCAGTTTCGTTTGTTTCTGTTTTTGTTTTTGGTGTCCTTGAACACTGAATTCTCAGAGCAACTGGTGAGTTTAATTTTTATTATTTAGTTATTTACACAGAGTCTTGTTATGTAGCCCAGGTTGGAGCTGAACTCACCATCTCCAGTATCAGCCTGCCAAATACTGGGCTTATTAACACATAGTGTGGTGGTTTGAATGAGCATGGGCTCCGCAGGCTCATGTGTTTGAATACTTGGTTCTCAGTTGGTGGAACCGTTTGGGATGGACTAGGAGGTGTGACCTTGTTGGAGGAGGTGAGTTACTGGGGCAGACTTTGAGGTTTTAACCTACTTCCCTCACTTCTTTCTCAGAAGTATCTCTGCTTTTTTTGCTTTCAAATTTCTTGAAAAAATCATGTGGAAATTTTTATTAAAATAGATTGAACATGTTATAGGAGGAGGGCCCGCTTGTGGCCTTCATCAACAACATCTAGAAAGAACATTCTACGACATAGTCTTATTTATGAATAGATTCATTTCAAGTTTTATAATTTGCTCTCTGTAAATCTTACACATTAGTTGTATTTTAGTTAATGTATTAGTCCTTGTACTGCTACAGAAGGAAGTTTTTGTCCTGCCCGGCCCTGTAGCTGTTCAGTCCCAAAGAAACACACAGAGGCTTATATTAATTCTAAACTGTTTGGCCTATCAGCTCAGGCTTATTATTAACTAGATCTTACAACTTAAATTAGTCCATAATTCTTATAGCCACATGGCTTGGTACCTTTTCTCAGTACAGCATTTTCATCTTTCTTCCTCTGCATCTGGGTGGCAATTGCAGACTGAGGCTTTCCTTGTCCCAGAATTCTCTTAGTCTGGTCACCCAGGCTATACTTCCTGGCTGGCTATTGGCCAATCAGCGTTTTATTAAACCAATAAGAGTGACAAATCTTACAGGATACAAAAGCATCATCCCACAGCACACTGCAGATTATTTTCATAAGTTTATACACGGTAAAAGTATAATTTGATATAGTTTCTTATGCAGTTCAAGCTAGCTTGAAATTTCTTATGTAGCCAGGTTTGAACTTGCATTTCTGATCTTTTAGTAGTTATTCATACCTTCTCCCTTAATGCATATTAAATCTGAAGTTACTATTTTACCCAAAAAACTCCTAAGGTATTCAAGTATGTTAAAATAGTTTGATTCTGATAAATCTTCCCAACCTAAGCCCTCTAATTTTCCCATATGTTGCTTCTCAGGCTTTGAGGACTACAGACTAACCACTATCATTTTATAAGACATTATTCGGATCTACTTACTCATTTATTTGCTTGTCCTTGTTTCTCAAACCTTCCTTTTGGAATATTTTTTCTGTATTTCTGTTATGTATTTCTGTGAGACATTCCTTTACTGCTCATGGGAAACCCCAGGTCTTGTTTCATTTGATATCTTTATTACATGCTCAATATGAAAGTCTCCAGGGTGGCACACGCCTTTAATCCCAGCACTAAGGAGGCAGAGGCAGGCAGATCTCTGTGAGTTTAAGGCTAGCCTGGTCTATAGATGATTCCCACTGTTACTGTCTAACAGTAGGAGTTTCGTTTCCCTCTCTCTGCCTTTAAAGGTTCACTTTGTCTTAGGTGGACTCTGTTTTTACTGCCAATTATGCACATGAAGTCATCTTTTTCTATTTCTTGCTTGTTAATATTTTTGTGTATTTACTAGTTTTAGAAAACATCTAGGACTAGAGAGGGTTAGGGGTTAGGGTTAGGATTATGGTTAGGACAGCTCACAACCATCTGTATCTCAAATTCAGGGGATCAGGTATCCTCTTCTGGCCTCTGAGGAAGTTGTATGCATGTTTTGTACAGATGTACATGAAGACAAATAGTCATACACATAAAATAAAAATAAAGGAAAATATTCTTTTTAAAAATAAAGAACAGAGTTGGAGAGATGGCTCAGAGGTTAAGAGCACTGGCTACACTTCCAAAGGTACCGATTTCAATTCCCAGCAACCACATGGTGGCTCACAACCATCTGTAATGAGATCTGGTGCCCTCTTCTGACCTGCATGGACGTATGCAGGCAGACCACTGTATACTTAATAAAAAAAATAAATAAATCTTTAAAAAATAAGTAAAAAAGATAAAAAGAAAGAACAATATCTAGTCACTGACTTTCAAAATAATGAATTTGCAGGCTGGCGGTGGTAAGCCATGCATTCAATATCAGCACTCAGGAGGCAGACGCAGGCAAATAAATCTCTGTGAGTTTGAGGTCAGCCTGGTCTACATAGAGTTTCAGATGGGCCAGGGCAACATAGTGAGACTCTGTCTCTGAAAAGAAAAAAAATGCTTCCTAGAGCTGCTGAGATGGCTCAGCAGTTAAAAGTGTATACTCCTCTTGCAGAGGACTCAACTTGGATCCCAGGACTCTTGTCAGGCCGCTTATAGCCACCAGTAATTCCAACTCCAGGGGGTGTAATAACTGTGACACCTCTGGCCTCCAAGGGCACCTGCACTTACATGCACATGTCCACACATACATACAATGAAAAAAAAAGTAAATCTTTAAAAAGAATTAAGGTTTCCCTTCTATTCTCTCCATTAAGATCTGGATAAAATGTGCCACATTTTCAGCCTACGTAACATATCCCTTAATCCCTTTGTCATATTTTCATCTTCATGTCTTTCTGTCCAAATAGTATTAGACATATATTCAAATCATCTATCCATCTCTTCGGATTTATTTAATGTGCCATTTAACTCTTTTTGGGGTTATGGAGAATTTATATAGAGGGTGTTGGGAGCATGGGGACATGGGATAAAGAGAAAAAGAGAGAAATAGAGGAACAGAGAGAGAGGGAAGAGGAGAGAGAAGAAGGGAAGCCCATTTAACTCTTTTGACTACCTTTGGTTGTTGTTTTGAGACATGTTCTCGTGTTACCTAGGCTGATCGTGAGCTCTTGATCTTCCTGCCGTCATCTCTCCCATGCTAGGATTGCAGGTGTGAACCACCACACCCACTTAACAGTTCTATCTCAATACACTTTGTATATATTATATTTAATTCAGTGTGTATATGTGCTTGTGTGCACCACAGCATTCTTGTGGAGGTCAGGGGCTACATGTAGGAGTCGGTTCTCTCCTTCCATCATTTATGTTCTGGAGAGCAAATCAGGTTGATGTCAAGTGTCTTGACCTGCTGAGTCATCTCACCAGTCCTATTTTTATTTAAAAGTTTATTTTGTTCCTTTTCCAAACTGATCACTGTTACAGTTTTTATAGTTACTTGTTTATTGTTGTCTTCTGCAATTCAAGTATTTCATCATTATTTTGTATCTAATAATTCCAATGTCTTAAGGTTTTGAGTGTTTGAATATATTGTATCTATTGCTTTTTTTTTTTTTTTTGGTTTTTTCAAGACAGGGTTTCTCTGTGTATCTTTGGCTGTCCTGGAATATTCTCTGTAGACCAGACTGGCCTTGAAATCACTGAGATCTGCTTCCCTCTGCCTCCTGAGTGCTGGGATTAAAGGCTTGTACCACCACCACCTGGCTGACTCTCATTCATGGTGATTTGTTTCCTTGTATATCTTTTCTTTTCTTTCTTTCTTTTCTTTTCTTTTTTCTTTTTTCTTTTTTTGTTAATTCTTCTTGCTGCCTGGGATAGTGCTTCACTGTGTAGCTCAGGCTGATCTGAAACTCATAACTCATCTTCATCAACATCCCAGATGTTGAGGTTACAGGCATATATTACCATACCTGTTCATTCATCTTTGATTGGTTTTAATATTAGAAAATTGAAAGTGCTTTTCTCCTCAGAAGATTAGCAGTTTCATCTGGCAGTGTCTTGTGCGCTATCCTCAGGGAGCCCTTCTCTAGGACATCAACTTAATCTAAGAGTCTCAAGTTTAATTCTTCTTACCTCACCATTGGGCCAAGAACAGTTTTTCAACACATTTCTAATGCAAAATATGCATGGCATTTCCTTTCCATATTTTACTAGTACTAAAGCACCCTGGACTTGTCATATTTTACATTTTTATTTTGTTTCTGATTTCCTGGAAATTTCTCCTGGTAATAGAGACTAAATATAGTGTGTGCAGGCAGGATCAAGCTCTTCTGCAACAGGAAGACCTTTCAAATACCAGACTCAAGCATCCAGCCTGGACGGTGTCAATCATGACTCACCTATTGCTGTCCTGCTTTACCTCCTGCTCATGATTGACACTCCCTATGCCAAGCTGACCAGTTGCCCCCTTGCTGCCGAATTTAATGTGTGTTTTTTCTTTTGTGATTCTTTTTTTTCTTCTTTCCTGGGGATCGGACCTAGGGACTCATATGTGCTAGGCAAGCACCCTATCACGGAGCTACATGTCGACCCCTGATCTTTATTTTGAATTCCTTTTCATACCCGAAGCCCTCTGAAGTCCTGGCTGTTCTATCACCCCGCCTTCCACCTCTTTGGTTTCTCTGAGACAGGACATCACTATGTGCCTCGGCAGGACTTGACCTTCAGGTCCGCCTGTTTCAGCTTTCCACGCAATGGGGCTCTAGGCATGCACCAGCATATCTGTTCCATCGTTCTTGAGAGTCTCTTCTTTGACTGCATGATGGTCTCTTCGCTTATATTTCATCCTATCTTTCTTGATATGCCTTTTTAGCCTTCTCTGTGAGATCCTTTCAACCCGACTTCACAAAATACAATCTCTCAGGCCCCAGAGGCCTATCTTGAGCTTTCCTTACTTTCTACTCTATACAATCTCCTAAAATAATGCCATCCACTTCAATGACTCAGTATCCTGAATTCCCTATGTGTATTGCCCTTCAAGATTTTTTTTTCCAAGACAGGTTTCTCTGTAGCTTTGGAGTCTGTCCTGGAACTAGCTAGCTCTTGTAGACCAGGCTGGCCTCGAACTCACAGAGATCTGCCTGTCTCTGCCTCCCGAGTGCTGGGATTAAAGGCGTGTGCCACCACCGCCCAGCATCTCCTCCAAGACTTTTGAACATGCTTATCCTTCTACTTGGAATGTGTCCTCCTGTCTCTTGTAACCTCTGATGTATGTTCCCTGAGTACCTTATAATGTATCTATCTCTGTTATTTCTCTTTTACACTGTATTAGAATAATCTGTTCACTTACTGTCTTCCTCTGTGAGATTATTTAGTGGACAGAAGTCATGGCATAATTATACCTTTATCATGTGTCTGGGAGATGAATGTTTATTTAGTAGCCAAGAGAACACTTGCGTGTATATATGAATGAATGAATGAATGAAGTGATGGCTTTGGAATGGATGATTTGGAATTTGGAAAGAAAGTGGAAGAAAGTAAGAGAAAAGGACATAACTTGTACATTTAAGTTCTTCATTTGTTCATTTTGCATATGTGGAGATAACATTTTCATTTCATCAAAAGTTTATTGAGCATCCAGGGTGTGCTACACACTCTGCCAGATGCTAGTAATACAAAGAGGAAGATCAAAACAGAGCAAAATAAAAATGAAAACAAACAAACAAAAAAAAACCTTCCTTACCCCCGATTTAAGGCAAATTTGGCTTGAGTCTGGGAAGTCAGCCCTGCCGGAATACAGCACCAGGGTGTGGCATGCTCCCATCTCACCCTATCCCTCACCCCTGTATCTTGAGGCCGACCAAGGTAGTCCTTCTCCAAGTCTTACATCTCCTAACCTGCCTGTACTATCACCTACGAGCACTGTTTTATGGGGCAGCTGGGAAGGTTAGTGGATTGTGGGTTCTGGCTAAGCAAGGAGAGTTGCAAACAAGTCACGTGAGCAGGGAGAAAGCCATCAGAATGGAAAGCTGAGAGACACACTGAAGGGGTGAAGGGATGTAGGCAAGCTAGAAATCTTGGTGCCCGCAGGGCTGGGGCAAAGTGTGTTCTGGTGTGGAGGTGATGAATATGGGGCCTTGGGAGTCGCTTGTGGGATGATGCAGAGACAGAACTGAAGTTTAGACGTTGAGGAGGAACAGGAGACACAAGGTCCCTGAGGGCATTAGGTAAGAGAGGGCAGAACATCCAGGACCCTCTTGTCTTTCAGCCATTTGTGTGCTGTCTTCACACAGTAGGTTATTTCCTTTCTTCTAAAATCCCAAAGAGGTGGTGGCTGGGGAGTGGCCCAGCCCCTTAGTTCTCTGGTGGTACAGATTATGGAACCGGCTCTGTCCACTGTCCTGGGTTCTGGGTATCTAGGAGCAAGGCAGGTGGAAAACAAGAGGCAGGGGTTATGGTATGGCTGCCCTGAAAAGCAGGTTGGGGAGCTGTTTCTTCTTTCTGGGTTTCTCTGCAGAGCAGAACTCTATTTCCTTACAGCTCCAGAAAGCCCCTCAACCTTTCTGGGGATGATTGAAACACTTGTTTTGTAAGAAAGCAAGGAAGAAGAATGGTCAAAATCAGGTCCTTCCCTGATGCAGCTTTCTGGGTCAGTGGTGTGTGGCCATGCAAATCTCTAGATGTGGTTCTCAACTCTCCTAATGACCTAATGCTGTGACCCTTTGATACAGTTCCTCATGCTGGTGGTGACCCCCAACTAAACAATTAGTTCATTGCTGCATCGTAACTGTAATTTGCCACTGTTATGAATCATAATATAGATATCTCATCTGTGACCCCTAGCGGGGTTGTGACCCTCAGGTTGAGAACTACTGCTCTATAGGTACAAGTCCACCCACATTCTCATGAGCAAAGATAGGAAGAAAGATCAGTATAACATGCTTCTGAGGAAGCCACTGGAGGCCACCAAGCACTGAAAGCCTAATATTTTGTCCTTGCCTAGTCCAGGTTTCCGGGGTTCTAGGAAGAATGCCCATAGGGTTCACCCTCACCATCGGGAGGGATGGGAAACCAGGTGTACAGAAAGGTCCTCTAAGACAATGACTCCTTTGTGGTCAGAACAGGCCCCGTGCACCCAGGAACCAGCTTCAGACATCTTTAGTTAAGGACAGTTTGTGTTTGTGGGTAAGTGGCCTCTAATTTGAACTGGGGATGGGGGCCGGTACCACAGACGTTAGGGATCAGAGGCAGGCGTGGGGGATTGGTAGATGGGTGGGAAGCATAAACGCTCCCTAGGGGGCGCATAGGGATGTCTCACTGGGTGAAATTACAGATGTTAGTTACCATAAAACCCTTCCGAGGATTGGGCCGGACATTTAATAATCTATGTAGTCCTAAAAGGGCACAGTTCACACCCACTGAGAACACAGAGAACACAACCAGTAAACCCAGCACACGTGCAACAGGGTTTAACACCGAGATCAGCGCTTCACCCCATTTGTGCAAGCTCACACACGTGTGCACCCTAAATGGGGATCTGGCCACGTTCTCCCATCGCACCAGGCCAGCGGCCCCGGGAACTTCTCAGCCTCCCCCTTGTTGCGGACAGCAGACCGTGGGCAACCGGAATGGACTCCCAAGGCAGCTCAGGCACTGATCTCCACCTGCCCAGATTCGTCCTGCTCGCGGATTCTGTGCACGCCTGCAGTCCGCAGTGTGTGCGAGGCACTGCGCGAGCGGCCGGGCGAGCTCGGGGCCCGTGGCGGTGACGTGTGCGTCCGGCCGGTGGCGGGGGAGCGCGCTGGGGAGCGCGGGTAGCGGCGGGCTGAGCGGATGGGCAGCCCTGGACTGCGGCCTGGCACTGGTGGTGACACAGAGTAGCCGGGCGGGCCAGGCTCTGTAGTGCTCCGAGACTCTGTAACGGGGTTCTCATCCTGCTCCGGAGAGTCCTGCAAACACAAGCGCCGCAAGGGTCAGCGGTCCCCTGACCTAATCTGGGAACACGTTTTGTTTTAGGTACCAGGACAACAGAAGAGGGAGGGGGGGTGTCCCTCAGAATTTTCACCCACACCTCCAAGTCTGACTAGGTGGCAGACACAGGTCTAGGAATACACAACATTTAGTATGGCCCAGGCACATGACAAGTACTCAGTAAATGTTAGCATGCATCAGAGCCTTGTCTCTTTATCTTCTTCCAGACCTGGTCGTGGCAAATGGGGCATGGCATGTGAGCAGAGAGAAGAAACGAAGGGCTCTGAAGCCCACAAGCAGGTCTTGGGACAGGCGATAGCCAGGATGTGGTGGAAGCTGGGGTAGTTCATGATATTCGGAATGCATCCAGTCAGCTTCCCAGACTGACTATCGCCTATATCGTGAAAGCCAGGTCTGCCTCTCATTTCCTCGTTTAGCCCTTCACAAGTTTTCTCTCTCTGTATCTCATTTTCAATCTCTAAAGTGGGGATGACACAAAGATTTCCGCAAATACTGCAAAGGGGTGGTCATATCATGGGCTCCCAAGCGTTCCATGGAGATTCCTTGACAGAGCGACTCACCTTGTCTTTCAGGATATAGAGTGCCATTGGGTTCTTCCGCTCCTGTTCTCCACTTCGGGGCAGTGTGTCTGCTACATAGGGAAAGAACAGAGTGTCTGGTCCAGGGACAGATCCTATATATCACCCAGCTCCTATCCGCTTTGCTCTTCGGACTTCCTCATAACCCACTCTTCCTTTACCCAGCGGGCCTCTCTGATCTGAGCACTGATGGGCTGGGCCAGGGGGTGGCTGAGAGCTCACCTTCTGATTTTAGGCGGTCATCGTTCTGATCCATGTATTCCAAAGAGTTTTGCTTTTCCAACTTCCTCTTCTTCCTGCAAATCAATCCGACCCCCCCACCAAGAACAGAGCTATTGGACATGAACAGAAAGCTAAGGAACAGACCCAGGAAGGGTTCTAATGACCACAGAAGAAGCCTTATGGTGGGAAGATAGGCTGGGCATGGTGGTTGCTCAGGAACTTTGGAATGAGTCCCATCTAGGTTTGCATGCTAAGATAGTTGTGGCATTGTGACTGTGGGGAGGCCATTTATCCAGTGTGGGTTTCAACATCTTCAGTGCTATGACTTAAAAGGTAATACATTAACCCAGCTAGACTGTATAACGCAAAGAAAAAGCCACCATCAACAGTGCTGGGGTGGCCAGAGGTAACTGAGCACAGATGCAGTACCATATACAATGGAAAAATACACCTGGAAAGAGGTGCACCCTAAGAGGAAAAAAAATCAAAGAGATGAGACTAGAACTCGGGAGCTGGGGTGGAGGGATTGCTCAGTTGGCAGTGATTGCCTCATAAGTGTGAGGGCCTGAGTTCAATTCCAAGAATCCACATAAAAATGATGGCTGTGGTAGCATACAATTGTAATCCCAGCACTGGGTAAAGCGGAGAGAGGCCCATCCCTGAGGCTCAGTGTCCAGGCAGCTTAATCTAATTCATATGATCCAGGCTGATGAAAGACCCTGCCTCACAACAACAACCAAAACAACCCCGAAGTGGATGGCTTCTGAAGAATACACTGAAGGTCTACCTCTGGCATCCACATACATGGGCATCTACACACACAAGCACCGACACCAACACATACCCATACTCACACCTATACAAGCATGTGCATGAGCACAAACACACACACACAAACATAGAATAGAGCTTGGGAAATGGGGATGCAGCTTAGTAGTAGAGTGTGCCTAGTACATACGTGGCCCCGAATTCAGTGCTAGTAACGCAGTCAATCACTCAATATTAAACCTGGGATTGAAATAGGCTGAAGAAAGAACTAAGATGTGAAAGTTGACATCACCTAGACTTTTTGGAGGGTTTCCAGCAGGCACAGACTGTCACCAAGGTCACAAGGAGAAAGATGCCTCCTGTAGACAAGATGATATAGAGGGAGCTTCGTCCTAAGCAAAGAGAGGCAGGGAGGCAAGGACAATTTGAGAAGGGGAGCAGGTGTGGTGAGTAGGACACTAGCAATTGAGGGGATAGACAAGGGTCTCAGTAGCGTGGGTAGGCAATGGCAGAGCTTCCCTGGAGCTGCCCTTCCATTTGTGGCTGTCCTCCACAGGCAGTCCATCTCTAGCCTGTCTCACGCCCTCTAAATCAGTGGTTCTCAACCTGTGGCAACAACCCATTAGGGGTCAAATGGCCCTTTCACAGGGGTCACCCAAGAGTGTCGGAAAGCACACACACACACACACACACACACACACATATATGTGTGTGTGTCACATATATATATATGTGTGTGTGTGTGTGTGTGACATATATATATATATGTACATATATATGACAATTCATAATGGTAGCAAAATTATTGTTATGAAGTAGCAACAAAAATAATTTTATGATGGGGTCACTACAACATGAGAACGGTATTAAAGGTTGCATTATTAGAAGGTTGAAAACCACTATTCTATACAGTCACTCTCTGGAATGCCTTTAGTCCCGGTGAACCCTCATATCTTGGGCAGGCAGGGAGACTTACTATACACGGTGATCTTGACAGGCAAGCTTCGGACCTGGCTGATAGGGTTCTCCACCACACAGCTGTACAGGTCATCATCCTCCATGAGCACTCGGGTGATGGTGAGCACCTTTTGATCAGGGGACAGGAGCATTCGGGAGTCATTGAGGAGGGGTTTGCCATCCTTCAGCCAGGTGTAGCTGGGTTTGGTGCCATTCTCATGGGAGCAGTTGAGGGTGAAGGCCTCACTGAGCTCCAGCACAGTGGTTGAAGCCACTAACACCTGTGGTCTTGAAATGGGCACTGAGCCCCAGAAATGGGAGGATGGAAATGCCTGTGAATCATAGTCTACAACACGATCCCTCCCCCTTCTTTATCCTCCCATCTTTCAAAATAAAGCAGTTCAGACTGTGTACTAAGTACCTCCAGAGATTCTTAGCTTAGGTTCTTTCCCATAATTTATCCATCCATCTACTCATTCATCATCCATCTATCCATCCACCCATCCATCTATCCATTCATCCACCCACCCACCCACTCATCCATCCATCTATCCACCCACCCACCCATCCATCCACCCAACCATCCATTCATCCATCCATCCCTTCTTCATCCACTCATTCTTAATCAAGTAGCTTCTAGACTGAACAACACAGCCATGATGAGTGTGCTCTTTCCCTTCTTCCTAAACACCATTCTGAAAAACACTGAGCTTTACTTAAACTGATCAAGCCTAGAAGACACTTTAATTGGCGGAGATCTAGGTCTAGCTCTCTGTGTTTAACGCTAGGCTCTGTCAGTCATATGAGCTTGGGCAAGTTACTCTATTAACTCATTTTCCTTGTCTTCAAAATGGAGAGGGTGATGTTATCTAGCCCTTGATTGTTGTAAATGTTAAGCAAGCTGGCCTGTGCAAATGCTCTATCCATGCTAGCTGTGCCTAGGCACCACCTTCTAATGTCCCCTCAACCTTTTGTGGTTTTTTTGGGTCTAGCCTCAGTCCCGGTCTTATCCTGCCTCCTTCCCTGCAGAGTGCTTTACCATCTACTGTGAGATTGATGGTCTTCTCTCCTGTGAAGGTATCATCAGTGATGGAGATCTCCACTTCATAGGTTCCCTCATCCGCCAGCTGCAGGTCGCTGAGAAGCAAGGAGCCATTTTCAAAGAGCCGGATACGGTCTCGATAGTCAGACCGCAGAGTGCCAATGACCTCTGTGCCTATAGACTGCACCACAGTCACCGGCTTGTCACGCTTCAGCTGCCACTTCACCACAGGCTTGTCGCTGCTGGTGCTGCTGTACTGCACAGAAAGCAGGGCCGACTTCCCCACCGTGCCGTGGATCAGACGTACTGGGCTGGTGATGTTCACCCCCTCCAGGGGGACTGCAAACAGAGACCCATTGGGGAAGAGGGCAGTGTCAGGCCCTTAGCTTCATAGCCCAAGCCACCTTCAAGCCCTCTGACCTTCCTCACACCTTTAAACCCTTAGCTTCCTGCCACTTCTGGCTTCCACCAGCGCCATTGCCTCTCCAACAGACCTTCGCTATCTCTCCTGTGTCTTTCCTCATAGCTGTCCCAGGTCTTCTGTGGCTTAGTCGCTCTGGTGTTTTCCCCATTGTCTACCTCTTGCAGAAGATTACACCTATCCTACATTCTACGTGTTCTCACAGAAATATGACTGAGCATCCAATGTGGCAAATCTAATAACTAATCAGGATGGCAGAAAATAGAGAAAGCACCAGAACTTAGATTCCCCGAGAAGGAGGAATGTATGCTGAGCCAATGCTCAGGAAGAAGACGCTTAGGACCTGAAGACAGCACACGTACTTCCCAGTCACACTGAGAATCGCAAGTCCTTACCTCAAGTATAACTGTATTTTGCCAGGAGGGCTCAGTTTATAAAACAGTTTGGCAACTGGGGAGGAAGTTCAGGGAATTCACCTAAACGCCAGCCCTGTTTGTATTTTCTACAGAGGAAGAGCTTGAATGGGTAGAATGAAGAGTTTGGAACCGTAAGGCCTTCCAAGATGGGGCTCTACCACTTGCTGCCTGTGTGTTCTTCTCTTTTACAAAAGAAAAATATAGTGGCTATAAACCAGGCACTAGCCTGTAATTTCAGCTCTTTGGAGGTAGAGGCAGGGGATCAGAAGTTCATGATCACTCTTGACTACACAGTGAGTTGAAGTAT
>JAQHUG010000355.1:1162792-1188446 GCA_028555095.1 Dicrostonyx torquatus
TCTCTCTCTCTCTCTCTCTCTCTCTCTCTCTCTCTCTCTCTCTCTCTCTCTCGGATTATATTCCATTCCATTTCAAGGTTTCAGTAGCCTTTTTAAAAATAATATTTCCCCCTGTAATTCTGCTATGTTTTTTTAAAAGATCAATTTATATTATATTGTGGATAAAAACACTAGAGAAGATACAACTTTTGACTGCCTCCTAATTTACCCTAGCCCAAGTGTCGGCGTTCCTTATGCCTGCGAACATGGGTATGCCCACAAGGAGAAGGGACACATGCACACTGATTGTAAGAGGATGGCGCCATCTTTCTTGGATGCTGATGACAAGAACATTTTTGCTGAGCATGAACAGTTGCCTAGAAACTGGAAAAAATCTAAGTTTGGGTTTCATAACTTTCAGGCGACACAGAGAACTGGGACAGGAGCCAAAGCAGGACGCAGAAATGCGGAAACAGCTAACACCTCAGGTCTAGAGTGGCAATAAAAGAGAGAAGGATTATTTAATCTGGAGAAGCAATTAGCTTAATCATTGTCTCTCAGGCATCTTTATGTAGAAAGTCTCTGTTCCACCATAGGCAGAAAAAAAAAGAAAGAAAGAAAGAAAGAAAGAAAGAAAGAAAAGGAAAAAAGAAAGTTACTATCTGTGCAAGAAATCAAGATAGATCTATCTAACTAAACAATGCCCTAGTGTTTATAAAGGTCAAAAGCATCTACTCAAGGAGGATTTGGCGCCCAGTGACACCGAGGAAGGCAACCCTCAAAAATATATCTACACAGAGCTGTAATCCTTTCTGACTTCGTCCCATAAAGGAATTGCCATCTCCTAGTTTTCACCTTTACAGGGCAAAGTTTTCATTTTGCCTTAAATTTATCTTTCAGAAGCATCAGGGGGATAATGCTGAACTCACGTTATAGGGCTCTCTACACTTTACCCGTTCTCTGGCACCAGGAACCACACTCGCAATCCTTTCTATCTGAAACAGGTCTGTTTGCATGGGTCTTTGAGCATCTTAGGTGCCCTGCCCTGGGCTTTCCCCAACTGTATGATTTCCTTTCTGAAGTCAGGTGGCGAGACCCACATTAAATAATCCAAGGGCAGTGAGAACTTTGTTCTCTGAAAGAAAGAACACTTTGTTTTCTGTTTTGGGTTTTTGGGTTTTTAATATCCTTCCGACTTAGTGATGAGTGATGATCCTGAGGAAGGCAAAGTAGAAGGGGGAAAAGAGGCAAACTGCATGGTGGCTGGATGGTGATGCAATCATAGAGCCACGTCACAGAAAACATCACAAGGCTGCTCAGCTAGCAAAAGTCAGCTTTACCCAGGACCATCTAAAATCATTTGGGGCAACAAGACCAAAGAGCATCATTTGTTGTGTAATGGTTGGGAATTACTGCATTGTATGCTGTTCTCCTGTTGAGGCCTGGACCATGACTGCGAAATCATTTGAAATGTTTCAAAATCATTCAGGGACACAGAGTAGGGAAACAGAAACTGTGAAGAAGTCCCTTGAGATTCAGGAAAAGGGGAGTCAGGGGCTTTTAATCTACTCCTTCAGAAGCCTAGATTCTCAGGAATAATCTAAGTCTATATTAAGACAGCATGAAAATTATCATGTTTGTGAATTGAAACTGTCACTATTGTTAATCTGTCCATTCTTGCAAGTAAAAAAATCGGACCTACAGGTTGACCTATAATTTAATACTCCACTATTCAGGTCTCAGGAGGCTTCTTTATCTACTACACCAGAGCAGACTTGATATGATATGTCAATTAATGACCAAACTGACCACAGCAGAGCAAGCACAGGGTGTTTTGTCCTTCTATGACAGAGCCAGTGCTTTGGAGTTGCCCTTGGCAAAGCTGCTTTATTACACCCTCCCCCTTTGCCCTACCCCAAGGCTTCCCTTTCCATTACTTTTACAACTACTGTGTTCTTTTTTTTTTTTTTTTTTTTTTTTTTTTTTTTTTTTTTTGTCTGGCACTCCAAATTCTGAAAGAGAAGCCTTGGTGCAACTGTCCTGCTAGGAACGAAGACATTCTAAGGAGACATGTGTACTCTCCCTTTGGCTGTCAATACTACTGAAACAATGGTCTCCAGGAACTGGAATTCCTCAGGAATCTTATGAAAGGAGAAGAAAAAGCCTGATGTCAACCAAAGAAAGAGCTCATCTTCTAGCAAATAATAATAACAATAATAGCAGTAATAATAATAATGTGTGTAGCTCCGACTTGTCAGACCACCTTGCTTAAACAATGAATGGTCAATAATAGGCAGGACCGCATTGTGACCAGGATTATTTAGTTACATATACTTCTAGCTCTTCATCTAAACCTAAACTTCATGTCTGTACCCCAAAGGTGGACTTGTAAGGGGTGGGTCACTGGACCTTTTTGATTCTTCTTCCCAATGTGACTACACTGAATATCCTTTCTCTGTTTTTTACTATTATTTGACTTTTTTTCCCCTGGTTTTTTGAGACAGGGTTTTTCTGTGTAACAACTCTGACTGTCCTGGAACTTACTCTTCAGACCAGGCTGGCCTCGAACTCACAGAGAACTGCCTGTCTCTGCCTCCCGAGTGCTGGGGTTAAAGGCGTACACTACCACTGCTTGGCCCTGGCTTTGTCTTTTTAAAAACATTTATTTGTTGTTTGTTTGTTGGTGGTGGCATGGTATGTGCTCTATGACAGGAGACATGGGACACTTCAGTTCTCTCTGTCCACTGTGTGTGTTCATGTAAATTTTAAGACTTGGCAACAAGTATCTTTACCCACTGAGTCATCGCACCAGCCTCTTCCTTATTTGTCTTTTTAATTAGCCTATTAAGGACAAGTGTCTGAGCCTAGCTTGTTAGGGTTGCCAGGGCCAAGGCTCTGACTCTAACAGTTACGGTAGCTTGACCAACATAAAACACATACATTGATGTGAAGGGTAACTCGAAGAAAAGTAACATGTTTGAAAAGAACTGCAGGAGCTAGTCAATCCCGGGAGGTTGAGGTTCACTCAACGTTCCAGAGGAGAAAGGAGATGGTTCGGATGAGAATGACCTCCTACTCAACATTTGGCCTTCCTGGCTTATGCTCTACTCACACAAAATGCTTGTATTCTTCCCCAGAAAGCTGCATGTGAGCATGCACTTCCCCACTAAGCTGTGTGTGAGCATGCACTCCCTCACTAAGCTGTGTGTGAGCATGCACTCCCTCACTAAGTTGTGTGTGAGCATGCACTTGCCAGTGCGTCCACTTATGCAGAGACCAGAAGGGAACCCTGCATGTCCTGCTCTTCCACTCTCTGCCTTATTCCCTGAGACAGAGCCACTCACTGAACATGGAGCTAGGCTGGCAGTCAGAAAGCCTCAACAACCTTCCTGTCTCCTCCCTGACTCCCTGTACTGGGTTTAACAGGCATGAAGTTGACCACACCAGTCTTTTTATGTGGGCCCTGAGCATTTGAACTCAGTCTTCATGCTTACACAACAAGTATTCTTATCTACTGAGCCGTCTCTTCAGGCTCCAACGTGGAGCTTTAAGGATGATAAATCCCTTAGAGCTAACTCTTGAGTAAACAGGGTCCTTCCCACCAACTCTGGGTTCCCAAGTACTGACCACTGAGTGCCAAGTTTCTTGAACTTCTTCTAGTAACAATAGTTATGATAAATAGTGCTTGGACATGTAGAAGTAAAACTGAATCTTTCTCATATATAAGATGTTGGACAAATATCAGTTAAAGTAGGCTGGAGATCTAAGTATGAAATGGGAAATACCATTTTAAACAGATTAGGACAGTGTTTTTTTTTTCCTGATTTGAGAATAGATACAGAACTCCTAGAGAACAAAATAACAGCAGCAGCAGCAGAAACAACAACAACAACAAAAATAAACCCTGGTAACCAGCTGGGTGTTGTGGCCAGCCTGGGCTGCCATAGTGATTTCCAGGCTAGCATCGGCTGCAGATTGAGAGTCTGCTTCAAAAAAAAAAAAACAAAAACAAAGACAGAAAAAAAATAAAACAACAAGAGAAACATCCAGGCAACTCAATAGAAAGCTGTGCAAATGATTTGGAACAAGGGCTGGAGAGATGGCTCAGCAGTTTAGAGCACATACTGCTCTTCTTGCACCTACATTGGGTGACACACAGCCACCTGTAACCCCATTGTGTGCATACTCAAAGCACACACACATACGCACACACACATGCACACACTTGAAAATAATAAAAATATTTTTTAAAAAAGACTTGGAACAGGTGCTTCAGAAAAAGCATATCCAATTGTCTCATAAAAATATAAGAAAAGCTCAACTTGATTACCATGTAAATACAAATTTAAACTATAATTTGATTTCATTTTATAGTAATTAAGAAGATTGGGAGATGATTGGTTCATGAAGGCATTAACTTCAATGGATTAAATCGTCAATAGTTTGTTCTAAGATGGTTTTTAAAAGGTAGGGCCTGCTTGGAGGAGTAAGTCCAAGGGACATGTCTTGCCAGACCCCTTCCTGTCTGTTTCTACCTTCTGTCTGCCATTAGTTGATCTGCTTTCTTGCACATACCTTCCCTAATGTTGTGACGGTCTCTCGTCAAGCACAGATGTGATAAGGGACAGGTAAGGGCGCTTTATATTCCACATTACAAGGACACACTTGCAGTGTGTAATTGTCAATAGGAGTCGGCGTGTACACTCTGTAACTCAGATAATCATGTGGGAGGAATGGGAGAATCAGTGGCCTTAGGCCTATGTGAGTTTCCTGCTACGGGCAGGGGAAGGGTAGGAGAAAGTACAGGAAGAAATAAGAAGAAAAGTACCAACACCATGAATTATAAAAATAAGGATTGGTCACCTGACCGGAGGGACCAGACTAAAGTTCAGAATGATTAATTGCCTTTGTTCTTGTTCCCTCTAAAATGGACTTGTTGGTGATGGTCTGTGTAAGGCAGATTTGGGAATGATAACACTCTGTCTTCCCAGATTGCTGGCGCTCTGAATAAAGTGTTTAAAAATTCACTTCCTGCTTCTGTTTATTGGCCTATGTAGTTAACAGGCAACACAAACTACCTGGGTTCATATCTTGGTGAGTGCAAAGCCAAAATAAACATAGCCAAGACATAAAAGTGGAGAAAGATTTATTGTCTGAAGCAGGGAAGAAAAACATAGGATTTATTTCCAAAGCAACGCCCTCCTTAAACACAGATAGAGAAGAGATTTCATTTGGGGAGTCTATACGTACTCATATAGAGGTTGGATCAGCCCCCAGTTTTATCACCTAGGGACTATACCCCTGGACATGCGCAATACGATATGGAGTACTTGGTTAGAAGGTTAAAGTTGTGACAGGATACCTCTGGGCATGCTCAGCTTGTGTCATAAACTTTGTGCTGAAAATGAAGGTTCTTTGAAGGGACATTGACACAGGAGTCCGCTCTGAAGGTATCTGCCTCAGTGGCTAACACAGCAACTGAAGTACCAGGTGATTCGGAGGAAATAGCAAGATTTCTTTCTTTTCTTGAGACCTTGACAAGGTCTCATTATGTGGTCCTGGCTGGCCTGGAATTTGCTATATAAACTAGCTTGGCTTTGAACTTACAGAAATCCTCCTGCCTCTGTCTCTCAAGTGCTGACATTAAAGGTTATGCCATCAACCTAGCCATATCTGTTTCTTTGTATAAGGAATGATTACATGGGCTTGTTCACTTGCTAAGGGTCTATAGGACTGACTATATCCTTATGTTAACTGCATCTTCCTCTATGAGTTTTTTAATTACACTATTTTTTAAACCAAAAAAAGATCACCATTGCAACATGATTGTGAATTTAGGCTAAAAAGACAGTGGGTGTGAAGGCTTGTATCTCTAATCCCAGAATCCAGGAGGCTGAGGCATGGGGATTGCATTAAATTCAAGGTTGACATGGACTACAATGTCAGATTGTTCTAATACCCATCCACTCCTCCAAATTTAGCACAGAAACCAGGCAGAGGGGTAGAAAAGTCCAGAGAATAAAATCCTCCAAAGTTTGGATTTATATCATTGAATGTTTACCTCTGCCAACACCTTAGCCTCTGCGTAAGTCTTATTTGAATATCCTGTGAATTGTGTTATGGTGAGTTTAAGAAGGCTGAATTTGGCCTGATTTGGGGCCATCCAGCTGGTTTAATGGGTAAGGGTACTTTTCACCAAAGCTGATACCTGGGACCCACAAAATGGACAGAGAGAACTGACTTGTCTCCTGACCTCTGCAGATATGTACTGGGACTCCAACAAAATAAGCAAACAAATGTGAAGACAAAGAAGGGGCAGGGTGTGTCAAAGAAACCCCAATTTGTCAACATCAGTGCCTGAATTTTATTTTATGTGTATGAGTGTTTTGCCTGCACGTACATATATGTATAACATGTGTGCAGTGCCTGCGGGGGTCGGAAGAAGCCACTGTACTCCCTGAAACTGGAATTGTAGATGGTTGTGAGCCACCATGTGGGTGCTGCAAATCAAAATTAGGTTCTCTACAAGAGCAGTGGGCCCTCTTCATGGAACCACCTCTTCAGCCCTCTCCTTGCCAGTCTTAATACTGCATTTCCCAACTTCCACTACAGGTAGACACAGCCATGTAGCGACTTCTAGCCAATAGAACTGGTGAAAGAGATACGTAGCACTCAGAGACTTATTTTGGGAATGCTCTTCCTTGTATTTTTAAAGTATTTTGTTTGTTTGTTTGGTTTTTAATTTTCTCTTTGGCCAGGCGTGATGGCCAATGCCTTTAGTTCTAGCTCTCAGGACACAGAGACTGACAGATAGATCTCTGTGAGTCTGAAGCCAGTCTGGTTTACATAGCAAGTTCCAGGCCAGTCAGGGCTATAGAGTAAGAAAACCCTGTCTCAAACCAACAAATTCTCTACCTGGGCTAAGTAGAGACAAACTCTACAGTGATCCACGCAGACACAGTCCCATCAACTTAGCGTGTTCCTTGAGAACGCTACACATTGAAGCAGACACAGTCCCATCAGCTTAGCATGTTCCTTGAGAACACTACACATTGAAGCAGACACAGTCCCATCAGCTTAGCGTGTTCCTTGAGAACGCTACACATTGAAGCAGACACAGTCCCATCAGCTTAGCGTGTTCCTTGAGAACGCTATACATTGAAGCAGACACAGTCCCATCAGCTTAGCGTGTTCCTTGAGAACACTACACATTGAAGCAGACACAGTCCCATCAGCTTAGTGCGTTCCTTGAGAACGCTACACAATATCGTCCTTCCTTTCCCAGGCCTAGTCAACCTCTTCGTTGCACTAGCACATAATATATGCCAAGGACTTCAATTTTGAAATTTATCTGCTACAGAAACTGACATTTTCCTAAATAATACAGTAAAGATGGCAGAGATTTATTACAGAATCTGCACTTTCATTGCTTGTTACAACAACAGGACAATAGTCTATGGCCCAATAATTAGCTCTCATAGGTTATAGCTAATATTGTTTGTTTGTGACAGGATCTCATGAGCCCAGGCTGGACTCAAACTCACTATGTAGCCAAAGATAACCCTCAACTCCTGATCCTCCTTCTTCTACCTCTAAGGTGCTGAGATTACAGGCATACATCGCCATGCCTGGCTCATAACGACTATCTTATTAACATAATTTATAATGAGAAAAAATGGTTTTGCTGTGGGCTGAAGTACCTATCCTCAAACTCACATGCTGAAGTCCACATAATCCTCATCCCCAAGCCCCACACCTCACAGCCGGACTTCTTTTGGCAATGGAGTCTTTGCAGAGCTGAGGAGTTAAAATGAGGTCATGCTGGAGTAGGGTGGATCCACTTCCGCACACGTCCTTGTAAAATGGGAACATTTGCACACAGACACGCAAACAGGAAAACGCCACCTGAAGGCTGGAATTTTGCTGCCTCAAGCCAAAGAGACCCGGGACAGATCTGTCCTTAAGGTTGCAGAGGGATCGTGGCACCATCAATACCTTGATCTCTAACATCTGCCTTTCAGAACTGCAAGACAACAACGTCCTGTTTCCTAGACCACCTCCTTTGTGCTGTTTTGTTTCATCAGCTCAGAAGAATTAAACAGGCTTCCATTCTATTCTCTTTTGCCTCATTTTCTCATCAATGCTTCATTGCAGACCAAGGGATCCAAAAAGTCTATCTGATACTGCCAGTTCCCAAATTAAAGACCAGTGCTTATAGACTACCTCTCATCTTCGGAGACGGTTTTACAAGGATTTTGCTGAACTCAATTCCTACTTTTCTCTCAGCAACGCTGAACTTCTGGGCTCCGCCTAGACACACGAGACTATTTCAAGCTCTTGACCTTTGTCCATTTCCCAACAATCATCTCGCTCATGCTCCTACCTATTTTTCTCATCCTCTGAGATTCAGTGCAAGCATTCTTCCTACAAGGAAACATTCCCTGTGTCTCGCCCACCCATATCCTGCCCCACCAGCAACAGCTTCCTGGAGGGAGGCAGGTGACTTTTTTCCCCTGATTCCTGCTTTTTGTTAAAACAATCTACATATCTGTTTGCCACACGAAAATGTGCATTTCTGGGTTCCCTGTCTTTGTGTGTATGTACACAAAAACACATCTACAGTATTTAAAATAAGGTCAGTTCTCCATAGAGTTGATAGGGGGCATTACAAGAGGTAGGTGTCTATGGCTTCGAGTGAATTCTGAATAGGATGGATTATTATCCTAACCCAGGAGGCGCATTACCTACAAACTTCTTTTTATCTTTCAAGCAGTTTCACACTCAAAGAAGCCAGGGTGAAGATTTGGGAGGCTCATGACCAAGATTTCCCCTCCTCCCCCCACCAAGAGCTCACATAATCCCCTGAAAAGAATGCTTGGACAGGCCCACGCCAAGAAGTCATCCCATAAGAAGTGGCACGATGCCTTCCATCTAATGTACTGAATGCCGTGGGCGCTCCAAAGCCATGCAGCCTTTGGGGGAGGGGGCCAGGGGCCAGGCAGGAAGCACAGGGAATGAAGAGATATATTCAACACTGATTCCTTAATTCACTGAGATCTTCCCACGGTCACAGCGCTCTCTCCCCTCCTCCAGCCCTGAAGGTATTCAGGCTCTGTTCTCCCTCTCCCTCTCCGTCAAAAGCCCCAACTTCTTTTCTCCAGACCTTTCTGGTCTCCTACCTGGCTGGATGAGAAGCAGGTAGACAAAAGGAGCGAGGTGCAGGGCCCTGGAGGCTCTGGACAGGGCTCCCCTTTCTCTCTTCATTTTGGGTGGCGTTCTCCAGCTCTGGTGCAGACAATTAGCATGATTTCTCCACTCCGGGCACGTCCCTTTGTACCACTCGGAGTTTCTCTGCCCGGGCACAACCCTGCCAACTTCCCTCTGAATACACAGAGCTCTGTGTGTTGCTGGCCTTGTTCTCTCCTCTCGCTTTGCTCAGATCTAGCATTTTCTAGTTTCCAAGCCCTTCGCCCCCCCTAGTTTGGACAGGGGTATCTCCATGGCATGATAATCTCCACTGCATGTTCCATCGTACTGGGCTCTGGTGGTCCAGCGGTTCTTGACTTGTCTGGAGTAAGCCCCACTCTCAAGGCAGATTCCAATCCGGCCTCCGTGTCCCAACCTACATGGCTCCACCTCACACTCCTCCTTCGGCTTCAGGACAGACTTCTAATGAGGGAAAAAAGGTGTGGGGGGGGAGTTTTTGGATATCCCTGGAAATGAGAGGCCTGAAAGAGTTGCTGAAGACGTGGAAAGCCCTGTTTTACCCCAAAAGAAGATTGGGGGAAGGGCTTGAATTTTGTTTCTTTCACACGTGTTCTAGTTGGGATTCTCTCCCATCACAGGTTCAGAGAGATGTTGGAAGCGTTTTCCCAGAAGTCACTCTGTCATTCCCCTATATTCAGCCAGTGTTCTAGAACCTGTCAGAGCAAAGATGAGGGTAATGTTACACAGTCCAGCACCCTGGGGTTCTGCTATCAGTGTTAACAGCCTAGCATGTCCTCTTGTCTCTCAAGTCTGCACTCACTCCTCTCATGGCCCATGCCTTCTTATAAAATGCTTGCCTGCTCTGTGATAATGGAATGGATTCAGTATCCGTGAGCCCTTGATTTTACCTCACAGTAAAACTGCTAAAGTGATAGTCTCCTTGGAGAAATTGTCGGGGAGATTGGTGAAGAACGTGGTATAGAATGCTCAGCAAATGCTTCGTTGGGGAGAAATCATTTAGGACTGGGTGTGGTGGTGTATACCTGCACTCTCAGCACTAAGGAGGCAGAGGCAGGAAGACTTTGAGTTCAAGAACAATCTAAGGTTCATAGTGATACCCTGTTTCCAAAATCCAAAACAGGCATAGTGATGCATGCCTGTGATCCCAGCACTTGGAGGATTGGGCACTTGAAAGATTGCTGTGCATTTGAGGCAAGTTTGCACTATACCATGAGTTCCAGGCTGAACTAGGCTACAATGTGAAACCCTATCTCAAAACAAAAAAACAAAACAGAATGAAAGAGAAACCCAAATCAATCAACAAAGCAAAACACTGAAAAGGATATTTCATTTTTATTTATTTTTTTAGTTATAGGTGAATGTATTCAACCTTAAAGTCAAAACTAGTCTGTGTTGATAGACTCCAACTTTGAGGGCCACCCCACACAGTCTTATGTTTTTCCTTTCTTTTACTGTTTAAGCGTTTAAATTAAGATAATCACTCATATATCAGGAAACTCACCTTTAGTATGTACAGATAGATCAGTGGCTTTAGTATTTTCAGCAGGCTCTGAGGCTGTCACAAATGTCCAATTCCAGTTGGTTCTCCTATATAAGACCCATATCTTAGTTGCCAGTCACTATAGTCCTTTCCTCCAGCCTCGCTAACTACCGGTCTGCTCTCTCTGTAGATTTGTCTGTTATGGATATACTGTACAGATGACACCATCCCCAACACACCTATGTCTAAGATTTTATGGAACTCCAAAACTGTTTTCCAAAGAGCCCAAATCATTTATATTCTCACTAGCAATTCACAGTTGGCACCGCAAGGCCTTTCCCACATTTCTGTTTGTCTTTGATTTTGAGTCAGGGTCTTTTTTTTTTTTGTTTTTTGTTTTTTGTTTTTCGAGACAGGGTTTCTCTGTAGCTTTGGAGCCTGTCCTGGAACTAGCTCTTGTAGACCAGGCTGGTCTCGAACTCACAAAGATCCGCCTGCTTCTGCCTCCCGAGTGCTGGGATTAAAGGCGTGCGCCACCACCGCCCGGCCTGAGTCAGGGTCTTCTGCATCCAAGGTTGGCTTCCTACTTTCTATGTAGTTGAGGACAACCTTGTACGCCTGATCTTCCTGCTACCGAGTTTCGAGTGCTGGAATTTCAGGCATGCACCACTATGCTCTGTTTCATCAGCCCTTTCCCTTTTAAAGAAAGCAAAAGCAAATTAAAATTTTAAAAATTCCTTGACTATGTCATACATGTATATATTTTGTTTGTTTGCCACCCCTCCCCCATTACCTTCTCTTATTCCCTTCCAATTCTGCTGGGAGCACCTTCCCAATAAGGCCTCTTGTTAATTTCATATCTTTTCCAACTGGTGTCAGAGGATGGCCAAGCAAGGAAGCAAAGTTTATTGAAGACAAAAGAAACAGCTCTCTGAAGCTGGGAGGGGACTGGAAAATAAGTTAGATAGGTTACTCTTTTATTTATTTATTTTTGCTCTGTGTTTTTGTTATTTTTTTGTGCTCCACTAAGTTTAATTAGGGATGTGTGCATGGATATGGGCAGAGGGATTCTTACTGGAGCATTGGTAACCTCCCAATGGTTACACCACTAAAGAAAATGACTCTCTCTCCCCTCAGTAACCATTAACTATCTAACTCTTTAGAAAGATGTGGTGCCCCATGAGCCCTTCTCCCATAACCTTTTACATTTTTTTAAATTATAATTTGTTGCGGGGCAATAATGGTCCACACCTTTAGTTCCAGCACTCAGGAGGCAGAGGCGAGCAGATCTCTGGGTTCGAGGCCAGCCTGGTCTACAGAGTGAGTTCTGGGGCAGGCAGGGCTACACAGAGAAACCCTGTTTCAAAAAAAGAAACAAAACAAAAATTATAATTTGTTTAGTGTGCGTGCGTGTGTGTGTGTGTGTGTGTGTGTGTGTGTGCGCGCGCGCGCAAGACAGCTTGAGGGAGCTGAGGCTCTTCTTCCACCATATGGGTCCCAGGTACTGAATTTAGGTGGTCACCTTTGTTCATGGAGCTGTCTCAGCAGGACCCATAGTCTCCTTCGTTTTTAAAGCTGCCTTTTATTCCTTCCTTTTCATTCCTGAAAGGATCATTTTATTTCAGTAACACCAAAGTTCACCAAAGTTCTCAACTTCCTTCTATTTTTATTTTTTTTTTTTCAGGTAAGGTCTCATTGTGGCCCTGAACTCCTGATTCTTCTCCCTCCATTTCCCAAATGCTAGGATTTCAGGCATGTACTGCCACACCTGGCTTCATGAGTCTCCATCAGTTACTTTTATCCCTGGTCTTTGTTTTGCAAACATAGCAACTGTCTCTACCTATGTTTTTTACAAACCATACCAAGCTCAGCCAGACCAGTTTTCTAAGATTGAAGCACCACCGTGTTGCCCATCTGAGCCTGGGAGGGCATCCTGGTGGAACTCCAGAAAATGTTCTGAAGTCTGTAAGTTTTTCTCTTTTTTTATTTCTGAATCTGTGACTTTTTCGTAGACAACTCAAGGCATCTGTCTGCTTCTGGAAAGCTATTGTTCAAGCAGACATGCAAAGCAGAAGGGAAAGTCAGCTTTAGTTTTTGGCATTTAAACTTGTATTTTAAAGTGAGTAAGAAGATGAAAAATTTAACAGTCAGTCTACGTGAAGGGCAATAGAGGATTATAATTTCTTTCATCTGTCCCTCTGACATATCATGGAGCAGCCTGTAGACCAGATCACAGTTATTTTTTAATGTTTTAGAGAAGCCACTTTTGCTTGTGATGGTTTGAGATTTCCTGAGTGGGAAAAAGGAAATATGATGTTCAGGAAACAGAAAGACTAATGTCTGGTTTTTTTTATTCTGAAGTGCTGTGGAAAACAAACTGTGACATGGGGAGAGCTAAAAAGGATTTAAATACTCAACACCCTGTTTGTCCCCTGCTCTGGTGGTGAGGCTTAGGTCCTGACACCTGTACAGAGTTTGCAAGTGCTTCAGAACATTCGTCTGTCCATAAGCCGGTGGAAGACTCAGAGGTGTGCGCGGTGCCCTGTGTATAGGAACTCTGCTGCCTGAGATGAGGCAGACCTACATGCTGTGGTTAGAGCCGGAAAGTAGCTCTCTAGACCAGCGAGGGGATCTCAGAACAGCATGTAGAGACATCGGTCCTGTCTGCCTCTTGCTATGTCAACTCAGACAGACCACCTACACTCATTCTAATCCTTCTGAGAGAGGATCTGGGGATGGAAGGAAGGAGAAATCCAGTCCGAGTGTCCCAGTGACTGAACTGCTTGAGGACCTAACAAACAGAGCTCAGGAGGATAGTGGGTCTCCTGCTACCCTGAAAGGCAGAGGCTCAGGGGAAGATCACAGCAACTACAAACACATATGAGTTTTGCCTTGCCTTCATCCATCTTGGTGAACAATGTATAATTTTGCAATCCTATTTTGGGTGGTTTTGAGAAGAGTATACTTGTAGAAGCTTATAATCTTTGTTTATATATTTATATATAAATAGATGTTTATATGCATTCTTTTCTAATAAATAAAGGCTCCTCAATTAAAGGATGCTTAGGTGGAAGTTCCACTCTCTCCAGACCCTGCCTTCAGAAAGCCTGCCAAGAGGTGGCCCCTCCCCCTGAGATGCTCAGAACCAAGTCTTCAGAGTATTTTAAACAGAGCCACTAGACCCACCACATGATTTCTCTCCTGTCTCCCCATCCCCCTTCCTGAGTCACCCAGAAGTTGCTTTGCTCTGTTTATTAAACCTGGTTCTATTAATTTGGCTAGATTTGGCTTATTGCATCAATGGAGAAACCCAAAGCAGGGGATTTCAAGAATACTTATCAAAGGACCGTGTTTATGTCATCTGTCCTTGCTCACCCTGTCGCGCTTCCACATGTACTTCAGGTTCTCCCTCTGGGTGTACTCATCTAATTGCATTTGGAAGGGGAGAGATTGGAGCAGCCCAGAGCTGCTGTCCTCACAGTTGGCTCCAACAGAAGCCCCACCCCACCCATCCACCATCCACTAACCCACCAGCTGAAACTCCAGAGTGTGTGTTCTGGAACAAGGGAAGAGGGAAGCTAGTGGTTTTAGCTGAGTTGCCATCCTAAGTAAGCGTCTTCATGAACTGGAGAAACAACAACAACAAAACTGGAAAGCAGGATGGGGAGTGAGAGTAGTGTGCCCTGCCTCCCTAGTGCTGAAGGGCATACCCAGAACAGTGGACTTCCCCTGCAGTGAGTCTTTATTCTGTTTCTTCATTTCCCAGTGAAGGACACCAAGGGCAGAGAGACTCACTAATTTGTCCAGAGTTAGAGTGTTACTGGCCCGTGGACCAAGACTCTTGAGGTACCACAAACAAGCAAAAACAATAAAAGAAAAAGTAGCTCAGTGCTACAGTGCTCACCCTAATATGTGTGCCAGGTCCTGGCTTCAATTCCTGGTATTGCCAAGCAACAACAGTAAATGCACCATAAAGGGTAGAGTTTGGTAGGTGTGTACCTGTAATCCCAGCACCTAGGAGGCAGAAGCAGGAGGATTTCCATGAGCTCAAAGCAAGCTTGGGCTATATAGTGAGTTCTAGCCCCGTCAGGCCCACAGAGGGACACAAGACTCAAAAGAAGCAGAAGAGGGGCTGGTTGGGAAAATGGAGGGGATTGTGGCAATGGGACAAAAGAGTATATGAGAATGAATATGAGGAAATAGGTTATGTATATTCATTATAAAATGCCACAAACCCATTATATATAACTAATGTAAAATAAAATTAGAGTCAAGAAAAAATAAGGGATACATGTCTACAGAAGTAGACATGTAAACAATCCTAGGCTTAGGCTTTCCAGTGTCCTCACCTATTGGCCTCTTCCTGGTCTTTGGGCACTGCTATGGGAAGGGCGAGAGCACAGCCAGAGGTCTCCAGTTGCCCTCAGTGGCAGCATTGCATCACTGGTGATTTTATATTTAGCCCTCTCCCCTTCCTCCTCTTTATTCGCTTCCTGCCATTTTTTGAATCATATCACTCTCCTTCACCACTGTCAATACTCTTTTAGCAGTAGAGTGAAAAAAAAAAACCCACAAAAACCAAGTCTTCCACAAAAGCTACCGAAATTGCTTCGTGGAAGGGAATTTCTTTGGTAAGAAATATATCTAAATTCTACATTGAGGGGTTAAGGAAGGCCTTGAGTACAGTCAAGGAATAAAAAGACAAACTTTTTGCATTAGAAATAAAATGAGGGGCAGAGAGATGGCTTGGCGGTTAACAGTACTGACTGCTCTTCCAGAGGACCCAGCACTCACCTGGCAGCTTATACCTGTCTGTAACTCCAGTTCCAGGAGATCTGACACCGTCTCATAGACAATCATGCGGGCACATAAAATGGGAGTAAATAAGTAGCTCAAAATGTTAAAATAAATAAATAAACAAACAAACAAGCATGAATTTGAGGGTGGAAAAGAGTAGAAAGAAAAGAAATGAAGCCAGGGAGAGGAGACAAGAAGAGCAACAGCTGTGAGAACAGCTTGGGGTGTTGGTTACCGCCTCTCCCATCCCCCTCCTGCCTTCTTTGAAACCTTCAGAAAAATTGATCCCTCTCGCATTCTTAAATTTTATCCCACCCACATTTTTTTAAAAAAAATATTTTTACCAATTCTTTGAGAATGTCATACAATATATCTTGATCATATGCACCCCAGCTCTCCTCTTAACTCCTCCCAGATCCATCCATACTGCATTTACAATCATGTTCTACGTGTGGAAGGCCTTGGGTTTGATTCCCAGCCCCCTTCCTTTCTCTCTCAACAACAGAACAGGACCACCACGGTAACAATTCAGCCAGTCACTTGACTAAGTCACACTAATGCAAACCAGAGGGGGGGGGAGGGAGGGAGGGAGAGAGAGAGAGAGAGAGAGAGAGAGAGAGGGAGAGAGGGAGAGAGGGAGAGAGGGAGAGAGAGAGAGAGAAGAGAGGATGCCTTGCTGGCTCTGAAGAAGCAATGGTTGGTTGTGAGGGTCACATGGCTAGGTAGGCACTATGCCATCTCTAGGATCTGAGAACCATCAATAGCCAGCAAGGGAGCAGGGACCCGGTTCTACACCCACAGGAACCTATAGACTTGGAAGAGGAATCTGAACTCCAGCTAGGAGCACAGAGCAAAGGACAGGTTGTCACACATTGGAGGAGACACAGAAGCAAAGGAAGTAGATAAAACTGGACAGTTTCCATCGTGGACAACTAGAGCTGAGGGCTACAGCTGACGGCAAGAGGAGGACAGTTTCCCAGACTTCTAACCTGGCCCTCCTATGGAAGTATCCCACCCAAACATTCTTTCCTCTAACTGTGTGTGTGTGTGTGTGTGTGTGTGTGCGCGCGCGCGCGCGTGCGTGCGTGCTTTCATGTGTGCGTGCACGTGGGGAGGCAGCTTCTGTTCACCTGTTTCTGTCAGACACTTTACTTGCAGTTATAATCCAATTCTACCAGAACTTTCTTTAGATAGAGATTATAATAACCATTTTACAAACAAAACCTAAACTTCCAAAAGGTTAGCGACTTGCTAAATCATATAGCCACAACAGACTGAGCCAAGGACTCCAGGTTGATGACCAGGAAAACTTAGGCCTTTCTTTATCCTAATGCCCCAGCCATTTCACAAAGTCCTCCTCCTCCAGTGTCCTTGAGTCTCAGCTTTGGTCCTACCTTTGACTGAGGTGGCCCTTTCTGCCCATTCCTTGTGCCCCTCCCTACTACTGCCAAAGGTATTTTTGGTTTTGATTTGTAAGCCTGTGCACAAACAATGCTGTAACTGCCGCTTTCTCCAGTTCAATTTGATGTGATGGAGAGAGGCTACAGGGCCAGAAGATTTGAGGAGCTGTGAAGTGTTGCCTGGGAAACAAGGAATTTGTGTGCAGCTTTGTGGTGAGGAGGCAGGGCTGGACCTGGCCGGCAACTTCAGAACGAGAGACAGATTAACTAGCTTCCTCGCTGCACAACAGACTTTTCTGAAGCTTGGACAGTGAGGAATGGCCCTCTCCAAGGACATATTTTTCTCTTCCTTTTCTTTCTAAAGTTTCCTTAGGTGGCCTTTCTCTGAGTGGTTTCTGAGAAACATCAAACAAAAAGTGGAGAAGGAGTCAAAAGGCAGCCCTCACTTCACCCTGAGCAGTGGTTTTGCTGCTTGGATATTTCTCTATATATGATGAGACTCCCAGAGAAAAGGGCTTCTGTGGAGATAATGCATCTCCAAAAGTTGCAGGGTGTGTTAGGAGAAATATATGATCCTGGGGTACCCAGGGGTCCTGGGTAAATTTTTGAGAGGCTGAGAGGAGGTGCTTTCATTTCCCTCCTGGAAGCTGAAAAATACATCAAAGCCTTTTGTGCTGAGAGTAAATATTTGATTTCTGAATAGAATTCTCACCCCCTCAGAAACCCAGAGGAACTCGGGCTTGCAGCTATGGTTGCTAAACGTGCCCTATTCAGCAGCTCTCCAGAGGGACAAAAGGAAGAAATTAATTGGCCTTAAAGAGTTGGAGAGAGCCAGCCAGCTTTTGCTGACCTACTTAAGATGTGAGGTCATTCTAGGGAGCATCTTCGGAGCTCCACTCTTGTAAGGCGTTGGTGTTGGCTCTAAACAGGCTGGGAAATCACAGGGAAGCCACAGATGATGCCCCTCTCCTCAAAAGCACCATTGTTTCCCTTCGCCGAGGTCCTCAGATGGTGTCAACCCACCAGCAACATCCCAGGCAAGGATTTGTTCTCACCCCCACTTCTCACTCGCCTCCCAAAGAGGGAGGAACAGGAATGAGAATCAGCTGGCCAGCATCCAATAATTGCCTACTGTGTGAAGAGAACTCTATGTCCTAAACATTAAGAATGGTGGATCATGGGGGAGGGGCACATTCAAAAGCAATAGCTGGCCTGGGGCTGGAACTCAGTGGTAGAGCATATGCTTAGCATGCACAAGGCCCTGGGATCAGTCCCAGCACCAAAAAACAAAATAAGTAATAGCACAGTCACTATTTAGGAGTTTAAATCTAGTTGGGGAAGTTGATCTAAACCTCCAGTGGGCATTAGATTATTGGGAGTACATTTGAATTGCCCTTTACAAATTATTTTCAAGTTATTTATTTTTTTTAAATAGGATCTCCTTTAGTAAGTTTGGTCTCAACCTTATTATCTATGTAGCTGAAAAAAAACTTCAACTTTTTGATCCCTGCCTCTACCTTCTGAAAGCTGGGATTATGGCTGTTTCCTGGTTTTATGTGAGGCTGGGGATCAAACCCAGGACTTCACGCATGCTAGGCAAGCATCTAGTGACTGCCCTTAACCAGGTCCGGAAGTAAACAGTGGGCAAAAAGAGGACTTTTAGGAGTGCTAGGATGGCTCAGCAGTTAAAAACACTTTGCATTATTACAGAGGAACTGAATTTGGTTCCCACCACTCACATTGGGCTGCTCACAACTTCCTGTAATTTCAGTTCCAGGTGATCTAACACCTTCTTCTGATTTACACACGCACACATAAACACACACACACACACATACATACACACATTTTTTTAAAATTGCAAAACAAAAAGATGAAAAGAAGGAGAGCTCTGAGACAGTGGGAGAAGAAAGAAAAGATGGGTAATAGGACCCTAACAAATAAAACTTAACTTCCACGCAAATAACAAACTGCCCCTAATGGGGTTTGGGACAGAAAAGTATATGTTATATAGGGTCAAAGTAGAGAAAAATAAGGACGATCCACATTAAACTGGTAGGAGAGGTAGCTTCACAAACAGTCCCAAATTTTCACCCCTTGTGGCTACCCTTAAAGGGTTTGGTTTTGCTTCTCTTACAGATCCTTGCCACAGCCAGGCTAGACTATCTGGAAACTAAGGAGTGTGACTTGTCAAGAACAGTGGTGCACATCTTTAATCCCAGCACTGGGAGGCAGAGGCAGGAAGAGTTCTGAGTTCAAGACCAGTTTGGTCTACATAGTGAGTTCAAGGACACCTAGAACTACATAATTAGACCTGTCTCAAAAAACAAAAACAACAACATAAGGTCCTTTTTGGTCATCAATGATAGAAGTTCATATTGAACTATTAGCAGGAAAAAGTTTGACAGGAAAGTAAAAATCTCGATAGAAATAACATTATGAAATAATTATTTAAAAAGCTATTATATGAAGAGATAAAGGGTAAATTAGAATAAGAGGAGTAAATGGGGAGAGGGATGGGAGAGAAGAGTAAAGAAGGGAATATAAAGAAGGGAAACTTACACTAAACACCTTTGGGAAAAACCATATGGAAACTTACTTTTGTAGAAGCTTCCTAAAGATATACACATATATGAAAGGAATCTCAATGGAGTCACCATATAATGGGGGATACAATGCTACAACTAGACATCTTGTGTCAACAAGTAAAACCTCCAGTGCCAGGAATGGGCTCCTTCTTATTGAGTCATTGGCTACAGGGGTCCCACAGAACCCCAAAATATCACAGGCCATTGCCAAGGCTGTGGTTGCTCTCTACCACCCAATGGTAAGGCCTTATTGCCGAAGACAACATATGTCAACATGGAGAAGTTGAGTTGGTGGTGCCTACTAGAAGCTTCACTCTTATTGAATGTTCATGGTGGTAGAAGACACTCTGCACAGTACCAGAGGAGAAAGGCAAACATCTATATCACACAGCTAGAAACCCCAAGACCTACAACAGCATCCTGCTTGTAAGCTCCACTGGTGCAGTAGTGGCACAAAAGTTATGGAGTAACCAACCACTTTTTTGTTTGTTTCTTTCTTTGCTTGTGACAAGGTCTCACTACATAGTCTTGGCTTTACTGGAGTTTTTTACTAGACCAGGGTGGCCTTATACTCACATAGACTCCTTTATTTCTGCCTCCCAAGTGCTGGGATTAAAAATGCGTGTACCCACTCCTAGCTTCAACCACTTTTTTTTTTAAAATTAGATTTAAAGCCCACTGCATGAGATGGAACCCAATGTTAAATTGGCCAAGAACCTGAACGTTAGGTATGGGACTAGGGGAAAACCTAATACTGTTATTCCGCTAAAGGAATATGGTAGTAAAATGACCCCTGAAGACATAATGCTATGCCCGTGGAGCAGTGCCTCTTCAGAGAAGCTTCTTAGTATAGTAGATGGGAATTAATATAGAGATCTACAAATGGACAATGTGCAGAGAGTGAGAGACTGAAGCACTCAGTCCTAAACAAGATGTCCTTATCAGAACCCTCTCCTCAAAGCTCAGGAGTCTAGATGGAAGAGGATGTGTGAAGATTAGAAGAGACTGAGGTGGGGATGACTCCATGGAAACCATGTCTTTGAGACAAAACAGGACTGACATACATATCAACTCCGAGGGACTCTGGCAGCACACACAAGACCTGCACAAGTTCAAGCCAGATGGGGTCCCAGAAGTGAGAGGGGATGTGGACACGGGGGTCCCTCCTCTAATCAAGAAGCTATTTGCAATTGATACCTTCTGACAGTGGAAACTCAGTTTTCTACAATGAAATTGTCACTGAGTTTATCAACCATACACCAGTGCAGGCTCAATAGTCTAGAGCAGTTGGCCAACACAAAATGAACTCCATGAGGTGTTTGTGGAGTTTTTGTTACTTTTTTTGTCTTTTCTTTTTTTGTTGTTGTTGTTGCTGTTTTGCTTTTATTTTTGTTTTTTGTGGGCTTTTTTTTTTAAAGAGAGTGAGAGGGGAGAAAAAGAACAAAAAGTCTGGTGAGTAAAGAGGCAGGGAGGATATAAGAGGAGTTGGGGGGAAAGATAGTAAAAATAGATTGAAAATAAAATAAAAAGAATTTTAAAAATAAAATCTATTATGTATTCTTCATTTTTCAAATGTTCCATAATTCTTACAACAACCAAACCAGCCATGAAAAGTTAAGTTTTAGACTTTGACATCTAGAGATCTGGAAATAAAGATTC
Organism: Dicrostonyx torquatus; assembly: GCA_028555095.1. NCBI lineage: Eukaryota > Metazoa > Chordata > Mammalia > Rodentia > Cricetidae > Dicrostonyx > Dicrostonyx torquatus. The sequence continues at coordinate 1,183,924 of JAQHUG010000355.1, forward strand.
AGGTAACATGATTTGGATTACTAGTGGCAATAAAACCATGAATATAAATTCAAAGTCTCTTCAAAGTTTTGTTTTCTCCACCATAATGTACTACCTATAGAGAATTTGAATATAGAATGTCAACATGGAACATGGATAGTTATAATAATCATGCCAAACACAAATAAACGGACTGGCTTTCTTCAAATAGTTATCTGTAGTGCCTTGCTACTTATTCTGTATTTTCCCTTTTTCTTCATGTGTATGTCATATGTGCATATGTGAGCTATAGGTTCTTATTGGGAATCCTTCTCAGTTCCTCTTCTATATTATTCCCTTGAGACAGGGTTGCTCAGTTGAACCCAGAGCTTACCAATGTGGCTAGTCTTGTTGGGCAGTTTTCTCTGGGGGATTCCCTCTCTGCCATCCAATTGGATGGAATTGCAGGTGAGACACCAAGATCACCAGACATTTATGTGAGGTCTACAAATTTGAACTCTGGTCTTCCTGATTTTGGCCCAAATTCCCTAAATGATTGTTTATAAATATTTGTTTACATTTAAAAGGGGATATGCTATAGAGAGATGAATACTTTGCATTGGTATGGATCTTGGTTTACTGATACAAATTTAAGGTCAATTCTGCTATATGTTTATTTCTGCTCTTGATTAAGGTATTGTGTTTGTGCATCTCATTTAAAAATGTAATGTATAATGAAGAAATACAGGTTAATAGATGATCATCTATAATAGTCAAGCTAGTAGTCATGTTAGTTAGGTTTTCTAGATATATAGAGATATATTTCAGTTAGATAGATAATCTTCAAACCTTTCAAAGATTACAGAATATGGTATTTAAAATGATTAAGAACTTAGGACTTTTCATGATAATGAGAAATATTATCTCCTGGCAGCACCAAGCTACTTCAAGAGGAAGATGGGCATCAGAGAGACTCCTTATGGAGTTTGCTGACCATTTGGGCAAGCAACTAGTCTTACCTGGACTGCTTGATGATCTGGACATGCAGGATCCACAGAAAAATGGCTGCTGAACTTGTCTAAAGAAGGTGAGATTGTCCTTTGTGGTCCTGTTTTATAAAAGAGTCTGCCAGACATTCTGCAGGACACAGAAAAAAGTGATTGACAAACTGCCAATATAGGTAGAACTGTCTTTGAAATTTCCTGCTTCATGGAAAAGTCTGCCAGATACTATGGACCTGTAGGCTGAATATGGGTGCCCCAATGTTACAGAAGAACTTTGGGTGACTGTCTAGGCAGTGAGATGTCTCTGTCAATTCTAGAGTTTTAGACGTTGCTTACAATGTACTTTCTGTTAACTTAAGTAATATTATGTCCTTCTGGAGTGTTTGATGGAGTTTAAGAATTTATAGTTATAGTTTTTCTTACTTATAATAAAAGATAAAGTAGATATAAATATTGTAACTGAAATTCTTGTTTGGCATCTGTTTTGTATATGTAATTTTACTATGTTAAAACCTTGCTTTTCATTTAGACAGAAAAGGAGAGGTGATGTGGGATTCTCCTCTATATGCTGGGAATACCACTGGTTAATAAAGAAGATGTTTTGGCCTGTGATACAGTAGAGCAGAGCTAGGCAGGGAAAACTAAACTGAATACTGGGAGAAAGAAGGTGGAGTCTAAGAGAAGCCATGTAGCCCCACTGGAGCCAGACGCTGGAACTTTACCTGGTAAGCGACAGTCTTGTGGCAATACACAGATTAACGGAAATGGGTTAATTTAAGATATGAATTTAAGCTATTGGCCAAACAGTATTGCAAATATGGTTTCTGTGTGATTATTCTGGGTGTCTGGCAGCTGGGAAACAAACAAGCAGCCTCCTTACAACACAGGGCTATGCCTCAAAAAAATAATTTCAGAAACCCCAGTTGGAGTTTCCATCTGAGGACAGGAATGCTGCATGAATGTCAACCAGGATCTGGCATTAGAGAACCCAAATACTGCAGTAATTCTTGTGTTTCCCTGACCTGTAGGTGGAAGCCACTTGTTCATTCCTGGCTTCCCAGACCACAAAATAATCACACAGAAACCATATTATTTGCAACACTGTTTGGCCAACAGCTCAGGCATATTTCTGGCTTATTCTTATATCTTAAATTAACCCATTTCTATCATTTTATATTTTATCACAATGCCTGTGGCCTACTGGCCAAGGTTTCAGCGGGCTCCAGTAGAGGCTTCTGTTCCTAGCAGTGGCTACATGGTTTCTCACTGACTCCACTTTCTTTTTCCCAGCATTCAGTCTAGTTTTCCCACCTAGCTCTAATCTGCTAAGCCACTGGCCGAAACAAATTTATTCATTAGCCAATAAAAGCAGTACATAGAACTTCCCACACCACCCACCCCTCAAGACAGGGTCTCACTATGTGGTTCTGGCTATCTTGCAACTCACTATATAGACCAATCTGGCCTCAAACTCATAGAGGTCTGCTTTCCAAGTGCTGGGATTAAAGGCCTGCACCCTTACACTGGCTGCAGTAATTCTTGAAATGTGTTTTTGTAGGTAGCTCTTATTCTGTTTGTCTTCTTAATTGTTCTCTATGTATCAGTCATGCAAGTAAGAGTTTTCTTATGTTACAAGTAATAAAAATGAATACTATTTGTAGTATTAATAAATTACTCTTGTTGTCCTTCTACTTAGAAAGTTTAACATTGGGATAGCCTTGAGAGCTAATCTTATTAGTGGCTCCATACCTCACATCATCAGAGAGAGAGGCTGAGAAAAAAAAAACAGTTAAAAGAATTACAATACTCCCAAAATGTGACAAATCTTTCCTGGACAAGGATATGGGCTTTTTATTTCTTGTCTGCCCTAGATATATATTTGGAAATGTTGAAAGACACTGAGACCCCTATGTTGTTTTGTTGTTGTTGTTCTCCTCTTCCTCCTCCGCCTCCTCCTCCTCCTCCTCTGCCTCCTCTTCCTCCTTCTTTTTCTTTTTAACCACACACCAAGAAGAAGGATAAAAAGACTTCTGTATCCACAGTAAAATTAGAGTCTTTTGCAAAACGCACTGTAGCAGATGCTGTTGAGAAAAATCAGGTGCCATTTGTGGTGCCATTTACAAAGAAATGCTATTGCAAAAACCCAATCTGCCCAGCAAGCAGAAGGACCCTTCCGTATCTTCTAGTTAGAAAGGTTACCTTTGAGATGGTGAGGGAAGAAGAACAGAGATGGACAGCACTATGGTCTGCTTTTAGGACATTCGCCAGAGCATTGGCTATCTGTGGGAAATCCTGATGGAACTTGGGGAGGAGATCAAAGTGGGTATGACTTAGCTCCCTGGGGTTGGGGTCCTAACACTCTGTTCCTGGAGGAGTTGGGCTAGAACGTTTGTTACTGTTACAGAGCTTCTCCTTGGCATAGGCTCTGAGAATTTAACATGTAACAAAGTTTTCTATATTGTTACAAGAATGGTTCAGTTAGTCACAATCAGGAGAGTAGCAAGCAAAAAAACAAACCACTCCCTGGTCTTCAACAAACAATTGGTTCTGTGTTAGGTGGACGGCTGCCAAGAATGCAGAGACTTGGGGCTTTGTGCAGACAGGATCAGGGATTCCCAGACGCAGAAAAAGGATTGCCCAACTCTGCTGAGGGCTGCTCCAGAGCTGGTACTCCACACTCTGTTTCCAGCAACACTTGGTATTTTAAACTTTTGAAGATGGACTTTTTTCAAAGTCAGCAGTTCCCTTGCTGAGCAACCAGTCTTTGCAGAAAAGGTCAGAAAAGGAGATGGATCTCTGGTGTAAATTCTCTGGATTTATGAGATGGGCTCTTAGAAAACATCTGACCTAGCTTTTAGTGGAAAATAAAGAATTTGAGCTGGGCGGTGGTGGCACACGCCTTTAATCCCAGCACTCGGGAGGCAGAGGCAGGTGGATCTCTGTGAGTTCGAGACCAGCCTGGTCTACAAGAGCTAGTTCCAGTACAGGCTCCAAAAGCTACAGAGAAACCCTGTCTCGAAACCGCCTCCCCCCAAAAAAGAATTTGAAGTAAAGGTTTGGAGAGGGCAAGGAATATCTAACAATACCTTTTTATAGTGTATGTGTACACACACACACAAGTGCAACTTAATCTTTGTCCCCAAGTAGTGATTGTGTTCTGTCTATTATTCAGATGGGTGGAGGCAGGATGGATTCTGTCTTGCTATTCAGTGCTATTTCTAACCAACCCCATTTTCTTAACCTCATTCTAATTTTAAATCTTGTATCATCTGACTATAACATTTACTGTTTCCAACTTATATCCATCTACCACTTTGCAGATATTTTTCTGAACTGCCTCAAAGATTGTTATTCCTGGCAGCCAATCTGTTTTTGTCATACTTTTTTCATGATTACAGTTTTCTCCTGGATAATTTGTCCAATGTTCTCATTCTTCATTTGATTTCACTTAATGCACACAATTGTTTTGCCTGCATGCACATTTGTTCACTATGTGTGGGCCTGGAACTCACAGAGGTGAGCAGAGGGTGTTAGATATCCAGGAAAACTATTTTCTTTCTT
>JAQHUG010000355.1:1188716-1229952 GCA_028555095.1 Dicrostonyx torquatus
CTAACAAGCTGGTCTTGGCCACATGTCCTTGATTAGGCAATTAAAAGAGCCATATTAAAAGTGAAAAGCATAAAATGGCTAGGCGGTGGGTGTGTATGCTTTTAATCCCAGTATACAGGAGGCAGAGACCAGTCTGGTCTACAGAGCTAGTTCCAGGACAGCTAGGGCTACACAGAGAAACCCTGTCTCAAAAAACTAAAAACCAAACAAAAAACAAACAAAAAGAAAAGCAGAAAGTGATTTATTCAATGTGATCACATTGGGAAGAGGAAGAAAGGGGTCCATCTTCCAGCGGTCCAAACATGAGGATAAAGTTTAAACAGAAGGCATCATTAAGCAATCTGGATAAGGTATGGTTATTCACTCAGGTCCTGTCTCCTGCAGGGTTGTCTGACAAGTTATTAACACTCTGTGAAATCTCTCTGATTTTTGGGAATCAAGTTCCCTGATGACTGGCACTGGATGTCAGCCTTTTCCTTCTCCAATCGTGAGATTCTTGTGGCAAAGTCCAATTCCCTGGGGGCTGCTTTGTTCCAACAGTCCAGACAGCCATAGTTAGGGACATAAATGGCTCTTTAGAGCATCTTCATCCTTCCCAGGCATGACAATTACAGTCTGTCTATACCCATTGGCTAGTGAGTCATGGATTTGAATATATAGACTAATAATTCTCAGATTTACCCTTTTAGTTCAGAACTGTCCTCCAGGCGCTTTTATCTCACTATGTTCTTGGATGTTGAGTATGTAAGTGAAACTTTATTCTCAGCTCCTGATCTTCTCCCACCCCAACTCCACTCCTTGACTATCTTCACCACCTCAGGAAAAAGCAATCCCATCCTGTAGACTCAAGAGGAAACCCCAGTTTTCCTTGACCACTCACCCTGTGACACCCACAACACAAGATTTCTAGCTAAACATTCAACAGGTCCTCAAAATCTTGCTTCCCAAATACACTCAGAATCTCGCAACTTTTCTCACCATTTCCACCACTGCACCGGGGGCAAAGACATCATAAATTCCTAATGGAGCTATTGCATGGCCTCTTAACTAGCCTTTCTTCCTTTTTTTTTTTGGTAATTCTGGTTAAATTTTAAAAATGGAAAAAGGAAGGATTTTTTTTTTTAAATTCAAGACAAATTGGCACTCAGTCGCTCACAATCCTGTAAAGGTGCCCTATCTCAGCACAGTGACCTGCTCAACATGCTCTATGTGATTTGTCATCCTGTCTCAGTTTTTCTCCTTCCACCCTCTTCGAAGCATACGAGCCACCTTCGCTTTTCTCAGTCAGGGCTCCCATACTGATGCTCACTCTCCACCTGGAGCATTCGTGTGTGTGTGTGTGTGTGTGTGTGTGTGTGTGTGTGTGTGTAGGTACCTAGGGCAGCCAGAAGAGAACACTGGATTCCTGGAGCTGGAGTTACAGGAGGTTGTCAGCACATGGGTGCCAGGATCTGATCTTTGGTCCTCTGGAAGAACAGGAAGCAATCTTCACCACTGAGCCATCTATCTCTTCAGCTCCTATCTGGAATATTCTTATACCTCTGTTCAGTGACGTTGTATGCCTATTATTCCAGCCCTTGGGATGCTGAGGCAGGAGGAGCCTGAACTACATTGGAGATCCTATTAAAACCTATCAGACAATCAATTAAATACGTAAAACTCTCCCTTGAAGCTTATTATGGCTTGTTCCATGATCTCATATAGTCTTTGCTTGAAAAATGCTTTAGTTTTTAAAAATAAATTGGCAGAGGATATAGTTTTTGACTAGCTTGAATGGGGCCCTGGGCTTACTCCAGTACTGAGTAAATCAAAATAAAAACAGAACACAATGTATAACCTCAAGTGTCTTAGTGGAACTTTTTCTGTTATGTACTGTCTATGTTTCTTCACTGTACAGTAAATCCCCCAAACAAGAATATATGTTGAAGTGAAGCCTGTAACATCAGCCACGGGGAAGACGAAGGCAGGAGGATTGCCAAGTTCGAGTTCTGGCCTACGCAGTGAGTTCCAGTTCAGCATGGACACTTTAGTGGACCCGAAACCAAAAGCAAAAGTGTAAAGGGGGTTGGAGATTTTGCTGCAGCGCTTGTCTAGCATGCCAGAGGCTCAAGGTTCAACCCATGCACATCAAAACAATGACATACACACAGACAGAATATTGTATACATAATAAATAAATAAATATTTAAAAAAAAACAAAACAAAAAAAACAAAACAAAACAATGAGTTTGTATCTCTCAGGTTTAATGAAACGCCCAAGCAGTGTTTGGAGACCACTCACTAGTTTGCAATGGTCACACACAAGAACATGTTGAAGATAATTGTGAAACTGCGTTGTAAACCTTATGAATGGCATAAAGGAGCAGTGTGCTTTACTATTTACTGGTTTAATCTGTATTTTCAGGATGCCCTGGCAGGATGTTCTAGACCAGTGTTTTTCAACCTTTCTAATGCTGCAACTCTTCAATACAGTTTCTCATGTTGTGGTGACCTTAATCATAAAATTTATTTCATTGCTACTTCAGAAATGCAATTTTGCTACTGCTGCAAATTGTAATGTAAATATCGGATATAAAAGATATCTGATATGCGACCAAATGGGGTCGTGACCAACAGGTTGAGAATCACCTTTTGGGTGCTTTTTTTCACTGAGTACCCTTGCCCGCCCGTACATCATGCCAGACATCCCTCGTACAGATTAGGAAATGACAAACCAGGCCGTGATGGCACACGCCTTTAGTCCCAGCACTTGGTAGGCAGAGGCAGGCAGACAGACCTCTGAGTTTGAGGCCAGCCTGGTCAACAAAGAGATTCCAGGACAGCCAGGGCTACATAGAGAAGCCCTGTCTCAAAAGAACCAAAAAATAAAAATAAAAATGAAAATGGAATTGAGATGACTACAGCACAAGCGACCACGCAGGCAGAGCCTAGACTCGGTTCCCAACCTGCTCTGGTCCTCCCATCCAAAAAAGGAAGGAAGCGGAAGTGACGGACACCCCCTCCCCACCTCATTGCCCGGATCCCGCCCCTCACGCCTTCCCACCCCGAGGGATGACGCGAACGCGGAAGGGGCAGGGCAGGCGTCCGATGCGGTGTGGCGGTTTGTTGTCCTGGCTTTCCGTAGCAGCCCGCGGAGTTTGAGTGTGAGGAGGTCGGCGTCGCGGCGGGAGGCTTCACAGGTTCCCCTGTCCAACTGCCCGGGCTTCTGCTCGAGCTTCGCAGGTTCCCCGCCCTCCTGCTCCGGCTCCGGTGGGGCCGCGCTTCTCGCTGCAGTGGAGCACCCTCCTCAGACCCAAGTCCTGTCCCCACCTCCCACCTATGCTCAACTCTGAGCAGTTTTCCGACTCCCAAACCAATCCTCGTTTCTCCTTCCTTTCATTTCCATTCCTCCCAGAAAGTAAATTTCAAACCATTTCCCCCCTCCCCTCCCCGTCTTTATTTCTTGCCCCTCTCTTTTCTCCTAAGCAGAAATCAGATGCGAGGAGGTATGGCGCCCCTCAAGAAGCCTCGGAATCCCACAAAATTACCCCTGGCTTTAAACCCCAGGAAGAGTAAGGACGTTTTGGCAGTGCTGGCTGAGAGGAACCAGGCCATAATACCAGTTGGGGCGTGGGTGGAACCTGCCTCACCAAATTGCTCGGAAATCCCCGCACATGTGAGTGTCAATTGACCCAGATACAGAGATCCCTGCCCACCTTTTTTTTTAGTAGGCTTCTCTAATTGTTGGTGCTTAGAGATGAACAGCTGAAGAAAGCTTTTTCTATTTTGTTATTCTTGTGTAGGGATTATACAATAATAATGTATTTTCCAAAATTTCCCTCATCTTTTGTTGGCATAATCAAATACTATTTAAGTACTCATCACTCACAGTACAGAACAGAATTCGTGGACCAGTAAATAGTTTATTTCACAAACTTGATTGTTTTGCTGTGTACAGCTTGCAGTCACTCTGTAACATGATATGAATGACCGTTGGTCACACTTTAATTGTTAATTAGTTGCTCAAAGTTTTTAAGATTTTTAAATGAAGATCAAGGCAAAATGAAGTAAGAAAATAGAAGAGAAAGAGTTTAATCCTGACAGAAACACAGAGAAAGTTGTAAATTCCACGAGAATAGGGAGACTTCCTTCCTCTTCTGGTGTAAAGCAGGTCGTTTAGGACGTATTTGTTGACTGACTGAGAAGATATGGTCTTTGTTGGCCCTGAAAGAACAGAGGTGCAGTTGCTGCAGACAGGAAGAAGCATTTCAGATGAAGGGACACCCTTTCGAAAGTTTACCACGTGTAAATGTTTGAAAGAGTATCATGCTAACACAGGAGAGCACGTTTGCACGGCTTTTGTTTAGTGTTTCAGCGGCTGTCCCTTACCTCTTTGTTCAACTTTTATTGTGCATAGCAAACAAATGTTCCACAACCCCTGTTTTTATAGTAAATAAATATTGTCTAATTTATGGAGATACCCAGAAAACGTTTCTGGAATGCAGGAAATCTGCAATGTTCTTAGTGTATGTAGACAATGAGCTAATCATGGGTGAAAAATATATTCTTAGTGCTCTTGATTTTACAGGAGATACAAGACACATTTAAATATTATATAAGGGTTCGGGAGATGGCTTAGCAGGTAGAAATACTTGTGCAAGCCTGATGACCTAAGGTTCTGGTCCTGGGATCCAGGTACAAGCTAGATGGGGTGGTGCACATCTGTGATCCCCACACTTCTTATTGAGATGGGAGCTAGAGACCAGAGAATCTTGCAGGAGCTTGTGGGCCAGCTAGCCTGAAGCAAAGTAGCAGAGACAAGAGAGACCCTGCCTCAAGACCAGGTGGAGGGAGAGAGAGAGAGAGAGAAAACCAACTTCTGAAAATGCTCTGGTCTCCACACATGAGATCAGACTATGGCATGCACATACACACACACACACACACACACACAAACAAACATAACAAAATAATTTTTTTTTTGTTTTTTTCGAGACAGGGTTTCTCTGTAGTTTTGGAGCATGTGCTGGAACTAGCTCTTGTAGACCAAGCTGGTCTCGAACTCACAAAGATCCACCTGCCTCTGCCTCCCGAGTGCTGGGATTAAAGCGTGTGCCACCACCACCCGGCCAGAATTTCTTTAGTAATAGGGAGTGAAGGAGAGAAAGCCCTGAAAAAGGTGAGTGAAATAGACATCAATAATTAAAAATTGGTACAAAGTTCTTTTATTACTGAAGTCAGTACACTTTAATTCCATCTATTTATTTGTGTATGTGGAAATTGGTTTTCTCCTCCCACCATTTGGGCCTTGGCGATGGAACTCAGCCCATCAGAACTTTTACCTGCTGAGCTATCTCACTGGCCCAATACTTTTTAATTACTAAGATACCTTTATAATCTCAGTAGTATCAAACTGTTCAAAATTTGTTGCCATAACACCTTTTTTTGGTTGTTTAAAATAGTTTAATTTTAAGTTTTCACACATTCAGAATATTTAAAGTCTTGAAATATGCACAAATTGTCTCCTTTCCTATTTTCAAATAATCCTGTTACCAGTTCCAGTCAAAGGGAGTTTGAGCAAGCATTTGGTAGAGCTCTTTATTACTTCAGCATATTTAATCTGGGAAGCCATCTTATAAACAAGCACAGCACTGTCAATTCAAAGATGTAGTTAATAGTTACTTGCTACTCTAAGGGCATAACCTATTCTACATTCCAAGGGATCTTGAGGGTTCATAAAAGCCTCATAGCTTGGAACTTCATTTCTCTTTGGTAATTACTTATTATTAAAAAAAAATCACTGTAGTCTTATATAAGCTCTCTCTTGCATATTACACCCCCATTGTCTTGTATAACAAGCCATATGCGAACATAGTGGCATAAAGCAGGTACTGCTATGTGTCAGGTGCTTACACAGAGTAAAGTGGCATGTCTTTTATCTGCTTCAGTGTCCTGGGCCTCAGCTGAGTGGCTTAAGTCACTGGATGTATTTGGCACAGCTTGATGGGTTCTGGCTTTTAAAGTTCTTGGGTCTTCGCAGGCTATCATGTTCAGTAAGACTTTTTCAAGTGTGTAGCATTTGGGCTAGGATGACTAGAATATCTGGGGGTGGCTGGATATCTTTCATGTTATTTGGCTAGTTTGGCTAGCTGTGTTTCTGTTGACCATGGGAGTCTCAGAGTAGTCAGAATTCTTTTTGTGGCTCTGACTTTCCCCCATTGTGAGTTTTCCAGAGCTTCAGTAGAAGTTACTTAATGACCTTGCTGGGGAAGTCATAGACCAACATTTCTGCCTCGTTCTGTTGTTTATACATAGATAGATAAAATTCACTGTAGGTTAAAAGACTACACAGTAGTATCAATACCAAGAGAATTGATTATTTAGGTTAAGATATATCATTTTTGAAGACCAATTTCTATATAATTTAAGCATTATTTTCATCATATGTAAATTACCTGAAGAAAGGAGTGTTAAACATTTCCTGCCCTCAGAATTCATAATCTAGTAGGAGAATTAGTGCTACATTTTATTCATATTAAAGTGAGATGTGCTATAGCATAAGAGGTCAGGGGGCTATATAGTGACATACTCCCCTCTACCCAAAAAGTGGATGAAGGCACTATACATTGGAAACATGCCTGGTGAATGGTGAGCAATATGGTATTTCTACTGTCTACTGATATTAGAAGCTATGGCATAGGGTCAAGTTTATTATGAACTAATGAAGACATATTTGATTTTAGTTGATTGAATAAAACATTAAGCTTTGATATGATATTCACACATTCTATTTTTTAAAGTTCTTGACTTGCTCTGAGTTCCTGGGACTTGCTAGCTACACTTAGACAGTGGGCTTAACTCTGATTTCCTTGGTCCTCTGGAGACCCAATCTTCACAATTATAGACTACCTTTTCTGTATTCATGACATTCCTCATGGGCAAAACTGATGACATTTAAGTTCATTTTCTATCTTTTCTCTTCAAAGGCTTCAGCGTACATGATCGAAGAGGAAATAAAGGAACAGCAACGAAGAAAACAAGAATCTCTGAAACATTTTCAGAGACAAGTCCAACACCGAGTAAATCAGCAAGTTAAGCTGAGGAAAAAGCAACACCTTGAGAAGTCCTACAAAGCAGTGAGTCCCTAAGTGAGCTAGCTTGTGTGCTGAGAGATAAGCTGGGAGCCTCTTCAGGATTGCTTCTCCTTTGATTCTGGGCTGTTAAAAGCCAGTTGTCTACAGAGCTCAGTCAATTTTCGTGTAGAGAAACTGTTTTTATTCCTGTGTTGTTCTGACTTGCCTTTTTTCCCCTTTCATTAAATACTTGAAAAAGAATGTCAGGATTTTAGGTACAGATTTAAGTTTGAATTCCTAGAATGAGTGGCCTAAATTTAGGGTGGGTCTTCCCACCTCAACCATCCGATCAAGGAAGTCCCTCCCTGGTGTGCCCAGTTGCTTGGGTTTTCCTTGATTCCAGACATAGTCAAGTTGACAGCCACAGTTAGCCATCACAGTATGATGTGATACTGAATCCTACAGGATTGTAGAAGAGCTAGGTGGGATAGTCTAGGTAAATTATTAGCACATGATAGGTGCCTGGTAAATGTTGGCTACTCTGTCAGCTAAGGCTTCCTGCCCACTACTCTGTTGTTTTGGTTGAAAATCTTATGGCTGCTGGGAGGGATTATTTGTGTTAGAAGGGAATAGAGTCTCATTATCCCTCCCTTTTTCCTTTGTGTAGGCAGAAAAGGAAGGCTCAATAGCAATGCAGTGTTCAGACCCAACACATTTAACTCCTAAAAGGACAAGTGTTTTCCCCAGCAATTTGAATGCTGCTATTGGAAGTTGTAGGTTACCCACTTCCCAGGTGCTTGGGGATGCAACAGAAGATGGAGAGAATCAGAATCAGTTATTTAAACAACAAGCTCACGCTGTAAGTACAGGTACATTTCATTTTATATTAGTGATGTTTCCCCTCAGTCTTCTAACCTATAGATATGTTTAGGGTTTAAAATAGAGATTAGGAGTTAATATATTGTATCTTACTTTTTTTTCTTGTGTGTATGTGTAGTATATGAATAGATGTGTATGTGTGTGCACATGTATAGGCTTGAGGTTAACATTAATTTTCCTTCTCACTCACTTCCTATCTTATATATTGAGGCAGGGTCTCTCACTGGAACTGGTGTCCCATTCCCTATCTTTGCCTCTCACATACTAGGATTTATACATGGGCACCAGCTCACCTGGATTTTTATGTGGATTCTGGGGATCTGAACTCTGGTCTTCACAGTTGCACAGTAGACTCTTTACCTGCTGAGTTATCTTCCAAGCCCCAACTTCACTTTTTATTGCCACTTTTTTTGGGGGGAAGGACTAATATTCATTTTTTTATTTTTAAAACATTGTTTATGGATTGATTGGCTGGTTGGCTGATAATGTCTTGCTGTGTAGCTCAGGCTAACCTGTGACCCACAACCTCTATCTCCCAAGTGAACCATCATACTACCATCCTTATTATAAATATCTCCCTTATATTACAGTCCTTTGTTTTTGAGAAGACATTGTAGAACTATTTAAAGAAAGGTATTAAAAGTGTAGAATTCAAACTTTATTAGAGTCTTAAATCAAAGAACATCGAATTTCCCAGTTATACTGAGATTATATTCTTTATATGTTATTGCCAGTTTGTAGCTACAGACAGAAATGATGTTAACCTTTCATGCTAAGGAATTCAATATAGTTACGAGTATTTCATTTATTATTTTTTGTTTCTCTTTTATTTTTTAAATTAATTATTACAATAAAATTATCTACTATATGCCAGGCAATAATATTTTAAATTCTTAACGTATCAGAATACTTGGAAAAAAATTTAGGACTTTTTAAATGTATATAATGATTAAAATTGAAAGCACTGTGAGTAGCAGCATACTCCCCATCCAGTTACTTCCTTTCTTGGTTAACTGACCTTTTATTGATGTGTTGCTTACCTCACTTTAAGAAATGATCTTCATCCTATTTTAAAACACATAAAAAATGTGTTAAACAATGAGCACATTCAAATAAAAGCCATTCTGCTTCTTGAGTTAATGTACTTTTCCAAGTTTTACTTAGGTTCAGGGATTGACCTAACTGGAGCAACAAGACAAGATATAGGGGCACCTGTACAGAAAAGCTGGGATCAGATATACTGGGCTCTCTGATGGAGAAGCTGCAATATGCCGAAAGTTCAGCATGTTTATCGTGTAGAGTTGAACAGAGAAGTAGGTTATTGCATACAGCTGGATCAAGGAAGCAGGGCTTACGGTATACAGCTGGATCAAGGAAGCAGGGATCATTGCACACAGATGGATCAAGGAAGCAGGGCTTACGGTATACAGCTGGATCTAGGAGGCAGGGATTATGGTAGACAGCTGGATCAAGGAGGCATGTTTAGGATCTCAGGAGCCATAAATGCCTGGGGGGAGTGGGGAAAGCTGTGTTGAATTTTCTGCACACATTAATATCTGCATATGGAGCAGAGAAGGATTTGCCATCCCTCTTAACCCCACCCAAGGAAGGCTTTGCCACTTCCAAGGCACTGGGGTCCTGGACATGTCTGCTCCATGTCAACAACACACACTCACTTCTGCAGTACTTGGTCATATCGAGTTGGGCTACACGTGTAAGTAGAGAGAGTGTTAGAAGGCACATGCTATCATCTCCGGATTATGTTTGGAAATTTCTTTTGCCTCAAACTTTTTTCTTTGTTTAGGGGCATTGTGTAATTTGTAGTAATCATTTTTATAATTATTTTAATTTTCTTTTTAAAGTTTGTAAATAGGAGCCAGATATAGTGATAAATACTTACAATCTTCATCTTCAGGAATCATGTCAGGAAAATAGAAAGTTTGATGCCACATAGATTCTCCCTTAGTAAAAAATAAAGAATTTATTAAACTAGACACTAGTTACATTATAACAGATAGAAGAGTGAAGGAAAACCCAGTCTTTACCATCATGATTATAACTGTAAATCTCATTGCAATAAGGATTTTTTTTTTTCTGTAGAATACAGTGTGTGGCCTGTCACACAGTCAGCATGTAAGTGAACACATTATATTAAGTGTTGTAGGGGGGATACTAATATGTGAAATAGGACCCTCGATGGGTTTACATTTCCAAGTAGATATACTGTAGTCTCCTATACCCCAAATCTAGTAAGTAATATAGACATTTAATGTGCTTGACCAAAAAGTTGTGCCGTGGGAACTCCAAATTTTAAAATTCTAAGGAAATAGTATAGAGAGAATTTATGCAAGGGCTGGAATTGAACTGCTTATTTTGAATTGGTATGCTAATCTAAATTGGTAAATTCCAGAGACTTTTTGAGATAGGAACTGGGATCTGTAATGCTAGAATAAGTGATGAAATCTTTCTAGTTGGTAGTTTATAAGGAAGTAATGGAGAATGAGGTGAGGCAAGAAATCCGGTTATAAAGAGCCTTTGTATTATGAAATTTTAAAGGTTTGTATACATTTTCATCTTTTTCAAAGAAAAAGATGACTTAGTGAAGGATGTCTGGTGACTTACTGATGTGGTCCTGTGAACTTTTGTCCACACAACCCTGTGACAATGGTTTTTATTCTCACCATTTCTATTGCACTTTTAATCCACTAGATGTCATTATGAAACCAGACAATGAAATTGTGGAAGTATTAACTCCTGTACTTTGTGTAGAACTGATTAGATAATGGCATCATAGTTTAATTTGTTTCCCCAAGTGAAGGTACTTGCCACCAAGCCTAAAGACCTGTGTTTGATATCTGGGACCCACATGTTGGAAAGAGAAAAAAACTCCTACAAATTGTCCTCAGTCCTCCACACATATTCATTCTCTCTCTCTCTCTCTCTCTCTCTCTCTCTCTCTCTCTCACACACACACACACACACACACACACAGACACATACAATAAATAATTAGTTTTAATGGAAATGTTTTGGTTAGTTTTTCTCTTTGTGTCTCTACCCAGCCTCCTGCCTATTAGCACTTGATAGTCTCTTCCTGCTGACAGACCAGATAGGATCAGGAACCTAAACTAAGGCACTAGAGCCAAAGAGTGGGAAGAGGTTTCAGGTGGCAACAACCCCTTTTATTAGTATTGATACTCGTTATTAAGGCTTTGTTTTCTGTGGTGTCTCTTGGTTATTTTATTTAGATTTCATTTTAAAAACATCTTACCATATCTTCATTCTCACCACGTAACACATTTATCTTTAGATCATGCAGTTTACCACTGTGCCTTTCAAGACTAGCATGGTTTATTTTAATTTTCTGTTTCTTACTAAATGTTTTGCTGTCTTGGTTTTTTAAAATAACTTTTTAGTTAGCATACGAAATAATTAATTTCATTATGAGATTTTTATGTATATCATACCTCTCCCACTACCGTCTCCCGTTTCCTATCCTTTTTCCTTTTGCTAGCCTGCCTCTCCTTCTCTCTCCCCACTTTTGCTCTCTCTAAAGCCTAGATTTTTGTTTGTGTGTGTGTTTGTTTTTCAAGGCAGGGTTTCTCTCTCTAGCTCTGGCTGTTTTAGAACTCACTTTGTAGACCAGGCTGGCCTTGAACTCACAGAGATCTGCCTGCCTCTGCCTTCTGAGTGCTAGGATTAATAAGGCTGAGTGATAAAGAGTGCTACTGCCTGGCCCCTAGGTTTTTGAAGAGAAAACATGATATTTTGTTTCTTTCCTCATTACCTGCTTGTTCTGCTCTCTTTTTTCTTCATTTTTAGCCTCCTTTTACTTTGATATTGGGGGTACGCACATACTGTAAGAAAAAGCTATATATAAGAGAAAACGTAATGCTTTTGTCTGAGTCTCGTTTGTTTCACCTAACAAGATGCTCTCCAGTTCCAGTCAACAAGCAAATGACATTATTTCATTTCTCTTCATGAATGAATAGAGTTCCATTTGTGTATATCTATCCCATGTTTTCTTCATTCACTAATAGATGTTTGTGCAGGTCTTCTATCTTGGCTATTGTAAATAGTTTGCAGCCATAAAATGGATGTGCAATTCTCTCTGTGATATGCTGACTTAGATTCCAGCTAGAGCTGGATCACATGATAGTTCTATTTGCAGTTTGTAAGACACTTGCAATTGATTTCCACAGTGGCTACAGTGGTTTGTGTTCCTACCAATAATATATAATAATCCTTTCCCCTCACATCCATGCCAGCATTCTGACTGGGTTTAAATACAATCTCAAGGCAATTTTTAAATATGCATTTCCCTGGTATCTGAGACTGTTGAACATTAAAAAAAGTTATTTCTTGGCCATTTGTATTTTCAGTCTGTTTATTGACTGGATGATTTCCCTTTTCTAGTGTCTAACTTTTTCTGTTCTTTATAGATTCTAGGTGTTAATCCTCTGCCAGATGTGTGGTTAGTGACAATTTTCTCTTGTTTTGAAAGGTTTGTCACTTTCTTTTGCTGTGAAGTTTTTTTTTAAATGCCATGCAATTCCATTTGTCAACTAATTCTTAGAACAATTTCCTGTGCTGTTAGAGTGCTTTTAGAAATTCCTTAAAAATTTTGAAGTGTTTCCTGTGTGTCCTCTAATAGTCACTTTCAGGTCTTATATAAAGATCCTTTATTATTTTCTTACCATGAGAGTGTCATATGGATTTAATTTCATTCTTTTACATGCTATGTTTTTATTCTTTTATGACTCTACAAATTCCTAGCATTTTTTTATATCCTGGAAACAGTTGCTTTTTGTAGTGAAGATTTATTTGTTTTTATTTTTTTATTTTGTGTGTGTCTGTATATCTGTGTGTGGGTTCAAGGAGTCTCTGGAACTGGAGTTAAAGGCAGTTGTGAGGAACTGAACTCAGGTCCTCTGGAAGAGAAGCAATTATTCTTTATCACTCAGCCATCTCTCTAGCCCTTTAAGTAAATACTTAAATGATGTGAAATAATTGTTAAATTATCTATAAGGTGCTGTCTTTTCTATTGCTGTGTTAAGATACCATGACTGACTTAAAGAAGAAACAGTTTATTGGGGCTTACAGTTGAGTCCATGGCCATCATGGTGAGGAGTATAACAGCACGCAGGCAGGCATGGTGCTGGAGCAGTAGGGAGTTGGGGAAAAGGGGAGAGAAGAAAGAGATAAGTAGGAATGATGTGGGCTTTCTAAACCTCAAAGTCCACTCCCAATGACATGCCTCCTCCAATAAGACCACACCTCCTAGTCCTTCTCAAACAATTCTATCAACTGGGGACCAAGTATTCAAATATGGCCTGTGGGGACCATTTTTTATTCAAACCACCATAGATACCACTCAGGTAATTCAGAATAACCCACACAAGAAAAGTTTGAATTAAGAGTACACTCAATTGGTGCTGTAGATATTGCATACTGGTTAAGAGCACACTGTTCGTATGTAGTTTGTCTGAGGCCATCTAGACTACATGAGACCATGTCTCAAACTCACTCCTCTACTACAAAATCAATATAATGTGTAAATATACTGAATTATATTGAAAGAAAAACAACTTTAGATAGCTATTTTGGCATTGCACATATCTTAAATTGATAATATATTCCATAGCAACAAAGTAGGTAACATTCTATAAATATTAAGCCCTATGTTTTCCTATGACATACACAGTATTAATAGTTTCAGCTTGGTTACATACAAATTCTGTCCTTCCAATGGGCTAAATTACATGAACAAATTAAAAGAACTAGAAGATATATATACATATATAATATATTAGTTAAATTTTGTCATGTATACTTGCTGAATGTTTTAAATTTTTATCATATAATAATGCTGGTCATATTTTGACATTTAAATCTTGACATTTGTTTATATACTATAAGTTTTGGCAAAGGTATCTTTGCTAATGACTAAAATTGTTTCTGAGCATGACGTATACTTTCTGTTATGTAACATGTAGAAGACACTGTATCCAGACCTGTATTAATTGATATGCAGCTCTTTAACCATTTTTCTAAGCACCTAAGGCTTGGGGGGAAGCTGTCAGCCTTTAGTAGAACTTGTGAGATGTCTGTGTTCCTCAGAAGGCACTAGAAATGGCTGCTTATCACATACAGAATACTGTCTCTCAAAGAGTCAGAGTGAGTGAACTTTTGTTGACTGGTATTTCTATGGATGGAAGAAAACCTAGGCTTGTGTTCTCTACCTAAGGTCTGAAGTAATATTATGTAATTGTGCAAACAAATAAAGAAAAAGGTATATCCATATTTTAAAAACAGAAGAGCTTTGCCTGTTTCTGCATTTCTCCCACCACTAAAGCTACTATTTAGTTTTGATTTTTTTTTTGTAAAGTTTTATGTTTTGATAGTGACATTCATGTTTCTGAGTAATTAGCTGTTTTGTGACAAAACATTAGCTGGGGAGATGCAAAACACAGCAGACCAATGTACAGATACCATCAAAGTCCAACTGATGAGCCAGTGCGTTTATTGGGATTAGTTACAGCACAGGTGAGGAGTTCCTTACAAAAGCAGAAAGAGTCAAAGGCCCACCCCAGCCTGGGTGACAGCTCACACAGCTGGGCACCTGGAGCACACTGCACAGCTTGCAGGTAGCTCCACAGTTGGAGAGTGTCCTTCCCAGGGACCTCCATTGGTCTAAACCTCTTCCAGACAGCAGGCCTGCTCTGAGTCTTTGCAGGTTTTCTCCTCTGAGAGTCTTCTGTGAAGCTCAGCTTGTTTTAGTCTTGGCAGCTCAGCAGTCTCAGTCTTCTGTGCAGCTCAGAATCTGAGGTGTACCCAGAGATTTGATTGCTTACTCTGGCAGGGAAGAGCTTAGTGAATCTGGTCAGTTTCAGGGACTTCCTGCCGCTATATTGGGTTGTTTACCTTCCTGTTTAAAGAGTTCCCTGGGAATGGACTGCAATCTCAGAGAAAACTTGCACAACATAAGCATGTGGTAGAGATTCTTATTGATGACCCATTAGGAAAGGTGAGAATGTGGCTCACTTTTCCTCTTGCCATTACACATACTTTTCCATCCCATACCCTCCCTCTCTTTATAATATTACTATACTAAAATTTTGCTTAGATTGAGATTCAGGATTTTCATTGCCATTGCCATAAATATTAATCATAGCTGAGCCAGGTGGTAACTGCAATTTTTTATCTGAAGTTATATTGATTCTTTTTATTTGCTGGGTTTTCTGTTCAGTTATGAATTTTTCATCTACACTAGGGAATTATTTGTTTTTTAAAATTATTTATTTATACTGATGTTTGTGTTGGAGGTAGGGCTCATGGAAGCAAGAAGAGGGCATCAGATCCTTTGGAGCTAAAGTTAAGAGTTTCCTGACATGGGGGCTGGTACTGAACTTACGCCCTTTGGAAGAACAGTACATGCTCCTAGAATTGTTTTTTTGTTTTGAGGCAGAGTCTTACTCTTTAACTGAGGCTGGCCTTGAAATTACAACAATCCTCTTGCCTGAGTCTCCCAAGTGTTTGGATTACAGGCATGAGCCACTACAACCAGCTCCATCAAAAAAGCTTAAGTTGGCTAATCATTCAGTGCTAGTCTGTTAATAATAATTAATAGCTGTAAAAGATTGAGTTATGTGTTTAGTTTTGTGTAAGAAAGACACTATTAAATTTTGAGTCCTGAATATATTTTATTTTTAAGATTTTATTTATTATTATATAGTGTTCTGTCTGCATGTATCCCTGCAGGCCACAAGAGGGCATCAGATCTCATTACAGATGGTTGTGAGCCACCATGTAGTTGCTGGTTATTGAACTCAGGACCTCTGGAAAAACAGAGCCATCTCTCCAGCCCCTGAATATACTTCTAAACATACAAATATAAGTCAATGCATATACAGTGATCACTATTACCTTACAAGTCTTCTTTTATACTAGTTTCTTTTAATTATCAAATAGTTTTATACTAGTAATAGCTATTTTTTGTGTTTTGAATATTAATTCTTGTTCTTTCATTAGTTATAGTTTTTGTGGCTGCTCTAACATGGTACCTCAAACTTTTTTGTTTTGTTTTTGAGACAATGTCTCACTCAGTAGCCCAGAACAGTCTTAAACTCACTGTTTAGCCTAGGCTGGCCTTGTTCTCTTGTTTCTACTCTCTTGTTTCTGCCTCAGCATCCCAAGTTCTATTATACGTGCCCACATACCCAAATTACCTAACTTAAATGACTAAAGTGTCAGGAATGTATTTGCTGAGGGTTTAGTGGTTAGACATCTAAACTGAGTTTCATGGATCCTAATCAAGGTATCAACAGGGCCATCTTCCCACAGATTTTAGAAGAAAATATGTTCCTTGACTTTTCCAGCTTTAGATGTTTACCTACTACCTCTCCTTGTAGCTGCATTCTGTAAGTCTTTGTCTGCCTCTCCACACCATCTTCTCTTCTCTGCTGAACCTCACTCTACTGCTCTCTTACAAGGACACTTGTAGTGGCAGTTAGTGTCCATTTGGATAATCTGAGAGTGTTTCCATATATCAGTACTCTTAACCATATCAGCAAGGGTCCTTGTACCTTATAAAATGTCAGAGTTCAAGGGATTAGGATCTAGTATTTTTGGTTGGCCAAATATTGACCAAATAACAGCCAATATTCAGACTGTTATAGTTTTTGTCATTGAAAAGACTTTCACAAGGTTGAGGCTTGGCAAAGTGTTAGGGTATTGAAAGAAAAATAAAATAAAAAATAAAACACAGTGCTTCTTTTGGCTGTTGGACCACTTGAAAAACCTGCTTATGACTCAGATTCTAATGGAAATTAGTAATTGATGGGAAATGAAATTCTGTTTCTAGATGCATTACAACAGACTACAACAGACCTTTGGAATCTTTGGCCGTAGGTATGGGTCATCGAAACCTATTCTACTTGGCAGTGAACAAAGCAGCATATAGCTCACTATACATTGTTTAACTCCAAATGCACAGAATGTCTTTTTGCATTGTGAATAACTGTCTTGATTTCTGTTGCCACTCTGCACCTGATCCGGAAGTCTTCTTTTTGGTAGAACAAAGAATAATGGTTTACCTGGCTACAGTTGTAGACCTCTGGAAAAAAGGACTAAGGAGAGAAGATACATTATGGAACATTGGACTGGTAGTAGGAGTGTGTGTTTTTTTTTTAAATCATTTGCTCATCATTAGTAAGAATTACATAGTTTGATTACTATATCACTACGTCATAGTTTTCCTCAAGGAAGACTTGATCCTGTTAGCATTTTAGTAGTGGGTTAGAAGTACTCCTAGCCTTGCTGTAGTTTCTTTAACTAGTGTGGAGATATTTGTTCCTAATGCTTTGTGTATCCTAAATAGAAAGATACGTAGTTTTTTTTTTTTCCCCTCCTAAATGGACATTCTTTGAAGATTTGAAAGAAATAAAATAGGTTCTGCTACTGGAAAAGGAAAATAGTTATGTCCTAAAATCACTAGAATAAGGAGTGAATATAAAATCATATGATGGTTGCATATCAGTTGTTTCTTAGAATAATTGAAATAAATTGGTTCTATTGTACAGTGTTGCAATCTACATTAACTTAATGTGATAGTCAACTTCCATTGTTATCTTGACACTTGTCTTGAATCACCTGGGAAGAAAGTCTCAGTGAGGGATTGTCTGTGGAGGGTTGCTTTAGTTAAATTCATTGATTGAGAAGACCCAGCCACTCTGGGCAGCACCATTCTCTAGGCCAGGTGTCCTGAACTATTAACAAGAACGGAGAAATTAAGCTTGTACAAGCAAGGAGTCAAGTTTGTTGCTGATTTGGTATAATGTGATTAGCCCTTTGAATATCCTGCCTTAACTTCCCTACAATTGATGTGGAATTCCCCTCTGTATGCTGTGAATACCATTGATTGGTTAATAAAGAAACTCTCTTGAGCCTGTGATAGGGTAGAACAGAGCTAGGTGGGGAAAACTAAACTGAATACTGAATACAGGGAGAAGCCATGTAGCCCCGCCAGAGACAGATGCTGGATGGAACTTTACCCGGTAAGCCACAGCCACGTGGTGATACACAGATTAATAGAGATGGGTTAATTTAGTATATGAGTTAGCCAGAAATATGCTTAAGCTATTGACCAAACAGTATTGCAAATAATATGGTTCCCGTGTGATTATTTTGGGGCTGAGCAGTAGGGACCCAACAAGCCACCTCCTTATAACATACAATGGTGGACCTGGAATAGTAAGCTGAAATAAACCACTTTCCCCCCCTTTAACCTCTGAGTTGCATTTGCCAGGGTATTTTTTGTCACAGCAACAGAAATGACCTAGGACAGTTAGGAAAGCTTCCTGGAGGAGAAAGAAATCTGAAAAAAGGCTAGTATTAGACTTCAAATGAGGTAGTACAGAAAAGAGTCACATAAATAATAAGAGTTTTAGGAGGACTAGGTATGGAGTCTTATAGCAAGGAGTAATAAAAACATTTATGCAAGATGAATAGAAGATAAGGAGTATATTTGCTAAATAAATCCTAAGTATATTTAGGTATTACTTCCTGACATTTTATGTATAAAAAGTATGTATCTTTTTCAAGGGGTTTGCTTTATAGAACTTAAGTCACAAAGTTACCCAGTTTTATCGTAGAATAATGACAGCAGTATTATAAAGTGCTGTCAGCAGACTAAAGTCTCCTTTGCAAGTAATCCTCTTGTCCTGAACCTGGCATCTTTTAATAATAGAGACCTGTTTTCCTGTTGGAACACTGGGTGCATTTGGTATTAGGACTTTAACCTGTTTTTGTTTTCTTTTTTCCACCTTCTTTGGCAGCTTAGTGAAACTCTGAAACAGGCACGTCAGCAGCTGGCATCCTTTAAAACTGTTGGTGACAAAAAGACACCAGTGTTTCTAAATGGTAGACGGAAAAATTCTCTTGTCCATGAGGTAATTTCCAATATGCTGTTTTTTAAAAAATATGTGAACATATATCTAGGAATTTATTTTTATATCAACATAATTTAGAAATGCAAAATAATTGAAATAATATTTAATAGGGAATACTTGACTAAATTAAGATATACCTAAATATAGCCATTCTTTTAAAAAATTATATTTTCAAATAATATCTGAACAGGGAAAACTTTTAACTGAAAAAATAGTATATAAAATTACATATACTGTAATCTTAATTTTAAAAATACATGTATTTATTTAACAAGTGTTAACACTGGGCCATGGTGGTGCATGCCTTTAATCCCAGCACCTGTGAGACAGACTCAGGCAGATCTCTGAGTTCGAGGCCAGTCTGGTCTACCGAGTGAGTACACGATAGCCAGGGCTGCACAGAGAAGCCCTGTCTCAAAAGACAAACAAAAAGTAGTGTTCACTATTTCCTTACTAAACGGTAAAACTTATGTATTATAAAAAATTTTAAATGAAGACAAGGAAATAAAAGTTATCTATAACACTCTCAAAACTGTGAGACACTGTATTTGATCCCAGCAAGTGCAAGAAAGGAACAGAAGACCAGTATGATCTTCCTGTGCTGTAGATATCCAAGTGTTTGTCTCGTTTTCTTATCACACTTCTCGTTTCAGATTCTTGTTATTCACTTGTTTATTATATCCTTCCCCAGTAACACTGAAGCCCCCTAAGAGATCTCTCGTTATTTTCACCAATAGGTTAACATTTGTGTTTTTGTTTGTTTGGTTTGATTTTTTTTTTTTTTTTTTTTGCAGGGTTTCTCTGTGTAGCCTTGGCTGTCCTCTGGAACTCACTCTGTAGACCAGGCTGGCCTCAGATTCACAGAGATGCACCTGCCCATGCCTCTTAAAGGCTGGGATTAAAGGTGTGTGCCACCACTGCTCAGCATGAGTAGTATTTTTAATAAAGGAATTAATTTAATTCTAAACTTAAATTTAGAATGAAGAATTAGAAGCTAAGTGTACATCCAGGCTTAAAAGTGTTTAAGTCTGTACTTAACAAAATGGCATTGTTAGGTATATCAGATTTTACTAGTTTGGATGTTCGATTCTTGTGTTTTCATGTGTTTGCTCAAGTTTGGCATTAACTTCCAGGTTTTAGTGACAGCATCTAGTAAAATAGACCCTTAGGCTTTTTGGTGTATTTCTGTCCGTCGGCTGTCTCTCAGTTCTTTCCCGGTTTCAGTACCAGCTTGGGATATGGCATGAACCATACATATTGTGTGCTGCTTAACTACAGCACTACAGTTATCCTGTTGTGACTTTTGAAATACCTTTTCTTTTGTGCCTTGCGTATTCTCAAACCTGCCATGTAGTTGGACTATTAGAGTCGTTGGTGGGAACTATTAGAAAAGGGACTGGACAGTTTTAATAAGACAGAAAAAAGGTGTTGTTAATTCCTAGAGACTGTTATTTGTTTGGAATGTACTCAGGCCTTTCAATTGTCGTTTTCCCAGAGAAAACACTGTTCACTGACCTGACCAAAATAATCCTGTAGAAGAGAGAATTAATCCTGAAATAACATCCTGAAATAACATCCTTGTACAAACCAGTTTCATACGTCAGAGGTGCCATATGAGTGTAATTTATTATTGCTATTATAATGATAATGAGTTCAAACTTGCTGTTTGTTTCCAGAGAATGCCATGTCCTTTTTCTAGATAAAAGAATAGAAATAGAGCTGGGTGGTGGTGGCGCATGCCTTTAATCCCAGCACTCAGGAGGCAGAGGCAGGCGGATCTCTGTGAGTTTGAGACCAGCCTGGTCTAAAAGAGCTAGTTCCAGGACAGGCTCCAAAGTGACAGAGAAACCCTGTCTCGAAAAAAGAAAAAAAAAAAAAAGAATAGAAATAGATACACTCCGTATAACTGGGAATGATCTATGAAATTAGTGAAATTTTTTTTTTACATGTACACCTTTACTTACCTTTACTTATAGCTGACCTGTATTCATGTATGTGTAAATCGAAAGGAATTACATTGTAACACAGTTAAATCCTGCTTCATTTTCTTACTAGACTTCAGTGGCATTATACTCTTATCTAATTGTCACTGTCATTCAAAAATTGAGATACAAATACAGCATGTTCTTGTTAGGTTGCCAAGACTGAAATTAAACGTCTTCTGTAATCATTGGTGGCTAGAATAACTGCACGTTGTCATTTCTAAAGTTTATATATTCATCCAGAGTATTTTATTCCACATGTTGACATGTGATTTATTTGTATAGTTGAAGTGAAAATAGTAATTCTTTTCCTTTATTCTAAGCTGCTAGATCATTAATAAAGATTAAGTGAGTATCATGAGCACATTGCGTTCCCTAGACTATTTATATGTGGACTGGCTTGTTTTACCTCCCCAGAAAGCACTTCTTAGCAAACCAGAATGCATCAAGATAAACAAAGAAGCAAGAGAGGAACCCCCTGGTAGGATCCATGAAGGCCCTTTAACTACAATTCATTACCAGAACTTTATGGAAAATCAGGTAGGGAAATGTAGATACAGGTGTTTATTGCCTATTTATATCTCTTGTAAAGAAAATGTCCATTAAAAAATTTTAATTGGATCATCGCTTTATCATAAGGGTTTAAATGTTCTCTCTATGTTGTGATTGTATTTCCCTTATTAGACAGCAGACATGTGTGAGCTTCTCCCATTCTGTAGACTATTATTTCACTTTAACAGTAGCGTCATTTATAGGCCCCAGAGTTTAGTTTTGGAGTGGTCTGACTTATTGTTGTCTTTTGTTCCTTGCTCTTTTAGTGTTACCTCTCCTAGCATACATGGGATCATGAAGTTTTATTCCTAGGTCTTTTAAGTATATAATTTTAGCTCTTACTTTGAAGTCTGTGTTCATCTTTAATTGATTTTCGTGAATGAATTGAAGAACGGGTCCACTTCATTCTTTTCTGTGTCGATACCCAATTATCTTAATACCATTTGTTAAAGAGTTATTCTTTTCCCATTGAATTATCTGACACCCTTGTCAGATGTCAGTTCATGATAAATATGACGGTTTCTTTCTTACACCTCCTCTTTCTAATATTCTGTGTGTCTGTATGATTTGCTTGTTAATTCAACTTTTTTTTTGCTTATTTTTGTTTTTTGTTTCTTTGTTTTTAAACCAGCTGACATTTTGATAGGAATTCTTGAATCTGTAGATCCACTTGTGAGCTATAGTGTTGGAAATGTGGCCAATGTGTGGCGTGTGTGTGTGTGTTTGTGTATTTAAGTAAGGTTTCAGTATATTGCCCAAGCGCGTCTCAACTCATGGGCTTTCATTTTTATCTTCAAAGTGCTAGGACTATAGATTGCTCACCAAATCCAGCAATATTGTCAAAGAACAATATTTTCTCCTAGTCTGAACATGGAATATCTTTTCATGTATTTAGATCTTTAATTTCTTTTAATAATGTTTTAAAGTTTTAAGTACACAGTCTTGTACTCTATAAACAGTCAATTACATTTGAATACATTGTTCCGTGGTATCTAAAGTATTCTAAAGTTATTGTAAAGATATGGCTTCTACTTGTAATAGCTATGTGTAGTGAACTTTTGGATTTTGCCTTTTGTTTTTGTTTTTATTGTTTGCTTATTCTTTAGGACCTTGGCTGTGGGGAAATTTCATCTGTTGTGACAGGTGAAAAGCAGAGAGAAGATTGGTTTGTGGGTTACCAGCAGGATCTCCTTTCTGAGGACAGAGAAAAGGCTGTCAGCAAAGTTCAGGTAAAGCCAAAAAAGTAAACTTACGGTCTTGGGGCACAGATCTATAATCTTAGCTACTTGAGAGAATGAAGCAGAAGGATTACAAATTCACAATCAGCCTTGGATACAGCGTGTAAGTTCAAGACCAGCCTGAACAATTTTGTGAGAACTTATCCCAAAATAAAAAGAGGATTGATGGCCAGGCCGTGGTGGCACACACCTTTATTCTCAGCACTTGGGAGACAGAGGCAGGTGGATCTTAGTGAGTTCGAGGCCAGCTTGGTCTAAAGAGCAAGTTCCAGGACAGCCAGTACTGTTACACAGAGAACCCTGTCTCGAAAAACAAAACAAAACAAAAAAGGAGGCGGGGTGATTGAGTATGTAGCACAGTGGGAGAGTGTTTGCCTAGTATGCATAAAGTCCTGGTTTAGTCACCAGTAATGCGAAGAAGCATTTTTTAAAATAAGTGTGATTTGAATTAGGGATTTATGGTGTATTTAGGATTATTGACTCAGGTTATTTTGTTGTTGTTGTTTTGTTTTTGTTTTTCAAGACAGGGTTTCTATGTATCTCTGGCTATCCTGGAACTCACTCTGTAGACCATACTGGCCTTGAACTTACAGAGATCTATTTGCCTCTGCCTCCTGAATGCTGGGATTAAAGGTGTGCACCACCATTACCCGGTGGCTCAGGTTATTTTAAAGTTGGACAAATACTAAGGTTTCACCCTTCTAGCCTTGCTTGATTATGATATCATTTAAGATTATTTTGGGATCCTTATGGGAAAATCTGGATTTTTGCTGCCATCTAGCAGTCTGTGTTTGTTATTTATATTTCCTTTTAGAAAGTAAAATTCAAAAATCCATTATTTGTTGTGATAAAAGAAGATGAACAAAAGCAATTGAATCTTCATAGCCTTCAGGCTGTTCTTCCACAAGCCCAGGATTATCTTGTACAAGTTCAAGGCAACTGTCCAGAATCCCAGAGTGATGTGATAGATGTCCTTAATGTTGAGCCCAAAGCTTCAATTAAACCTAAAACTCCAGGTGTTGAGCCAAACACCCAGGTCACTGGAATTGAGTTTAACACCTCAGAGCCAGAAGGCCAGGCTCTTACAACAGCACGTCAGGACATTGTTAAAGCCCAGAATGTTGAGCTTGATGGGAATATTGAGTTGGAAGCCCATGATTTTCTACCTCCAAATCAGACCTTTTCATCCAGAGACCAGGATTTTCTGCCCCAATGCCAAAACCAGGACTCTTTACCCAAAGACTACCATGTTCTCTCTAAATACTGGAATGTTCTTCCTAAACGTCAGGATCAGCATTATCTACCAGTAGACCAGGAATTTCTACCTAGAAACCAGCTTGCATTATCTGAAGAACAGAGTCATCCGCTCGAATGTCAGATCCAGGATCTCACACCTAAAGAAGAGAGTTTTCTGCCCAGACACCAGTATGATTTACCTATATATCAGGACAGAAGAGGCCCACATGTTCTTCCTAAATGTCAGGATCATGATGTTCTTTCCAAAGACCAGAGTAATCTACACAAATGTCAGGAGCAGGATCTTCCACACCAAACCCAGGTAAAATAAACCGGGAAGGGGGTACAAGTCATAAGTGACTTTGGTTTATAATAGAATAAGCAAAGATTCTTCTACAGCTGATTTGGAGATTCCTAGCTGGAGATGACACTTTCCTGACTGATTTTCAAAACTCCAGGGTTCCTACAAAATGTTAAAGTAATGTCAGAAGTATATTTTCTCTATCTGTGAGATTTATATGTAAAAATAATTCTATATTAGGATAAATATTTCTGTCAGCCATCATCTGTTTTGGCAGCTGCAAGTTGAAAAGAGGTATGGCCTACAAGCAACAGTTATATCTCTCAAAACAGGTTCCAGGCCACTTCTCTGCTAGAGACCATTTAGGGCCAGAGGGAGAAGAAGGGGCTGTGCAGAGAGAACAGTTTGTAGGGTTGTATTTGGCCAGCTTCTCCCCCAAGTCAACAGTCTAAGCCAGCCTGTTATTCTTTAACTAAGCAATCAGTGCACAGTGTTTGTTCTTTTTAAAGCAAATATGATGAAGCCAGAATCAGTTCTGAAAGGTAGACAGGGAGAGAGTCACTTCCTCTGATGTCTGTCAAGATTTATGTGGGCACCATCAGGTCTCCATCAGGAGCAAGGTAGAGCAGAGAAAGGACAGAGATTAGCAGAAACTTAACTCTTTGAGATTTAGTTTGGTCTTGCAAAAACTCTCAGCTGAATTGGGAACTGACAAAGCATGGCTTCCTGCGATTATATTTTATATTACTCTGAATTTAAAAATTACTTTGACATTCTTACCAAAGTCTTCATTATTATTTCTCTCATACTATTCCTGCTGGACATTTTTTTTCTCTTTTAGAAAGCAAATTTTAGGGAGCCATTCTCTGATATAACAGATGGGAAAGGGAGAGAAATCTTTTCTCTTGTGAGTTACCAATGTCTGCCTCCCAAACCACAAGTTCAGGATTTTATGAGAGACCAGGTAGGGCAGAATATTATTGGGGGACCTAGTCTAGGTCCTGTTAGAGTACACTCAGTGTGAAGAAGAGTGTGTAAATGCTTAACAATTCAGTTCTTGCTCTTCTCTTTCTCCTTTCTATCTTGTACCTAATGGTAGAAATGACCCTGTTTTGGTAAGTCAGGTGAATTCTCCCACTCAAAACGCAGTTAGTCTGTTTTAATTTACCAGGATTATTCTCTATTGCTGAATCCCATATAGTATCACAAACTTATTGCCCCAACATGCAGAGTATAAGAAATAGTAGACCTTAATCCATTTTAAGGTTTGGTGAGTTTGTTAAATTCTCCTGTGTGCAGTTTAAGAATTAAAATCTAGTAGCGTTGGATTAAAAGTGTGGCATTGTCCAATTCCTGAGCATCAATCAAGATTTACATGGAGTTCTCCCTGAAGCCTGCAAGATTGTGACTAGCCTGTTACCCTGACTGATTATTATTGCCATTATTACTGATTATATCTTTTAGGACATGTTTCTCAAGCAACCATCAACTTTCATGAAAGGAGAGAGAGATGATGTGTGTCCTCAGATCCAGGACCAAATCTTCCTTAGAGAACAGGTAGAGAGCACCTATAGAATGAGGGCTGAATAACTCCTGAAAAAGAATAATAGACGGTTTATTAAGCTAGCTTGTATGTGGAATACATAAACATAAGACTAAGACTAAAATGTCTAGTTATTTTTAAATGTGCTAAACTAATCCATGATTTACTTTAAAATACTCCTGAAAAAAACTGGAGCGGCTAAAGAGATGGCTCAGTGATTTAGAGCACTGGCTGTCTTCCAGAGGAATCAAGTTCAATTTCCAGCACCCACACTGGGACTCACAACCTCCTATAGCTCCAGTTCCAGGAGATCGAGTGTCCCCTTCTGACTTTTGCCTGCACCTGGCACACATGTAGTGCTTAGTCATAACACTTAGAAATATAAAGTAAAAGTTTTAAAAAGTTGAAGAAGACATAGATGAAAAAGTAAGGGTACCATAAGAGATTTATTTTATTGTTTTATTCCTACTTTATTATATGTTTGGAATTTTTATGATACACACATGGACACACACACACACACCTTTGTTCTGTTGTGACTCTAGAATTTTCTCTTGTATTATAATGAGAAGATCTTTTTTTTTTTTTTTTTTTTTTTTTGGTTTTCGAGGCAGGGTTTCTCTGTAGCTTTGGAGCCTGTCCTGGAACTAGCTCTTGTAGACAGGTAGGTCTCGAACTTACAGAGATCCAGTGCTGGGATTAAAGGCGTGCACCACCACCGCCTGGAGAGAAGATCATTTCTATTGAGACAGTTTTGTAGTTACTTTTGATCAAGTGTATCAGAAGGACTTCATCTTAGGAGAAATGGAGGATGACGAGACTGCAAGAGAAGTTGCTTTGGAGGACTGTTACATGCGTAACACAGTATTTGAGCCCTAGGCTGTCTGGGAAAAAAGTAGTGAAGAATATGCTTCAAAGAAATCGCTTAGATTTGGGCCTGAGACTTGACAGGCAGTGAAGTGATCGCTTCAGGCATGTAATGTTAAGGTCAATAATCATGGGCAGAGAGGAGAAACAGACTCTTTTTGTTCTGTTTGCCATTCTGATTGAAACCTACTTCAATCTTCATCGGCTTTAATTGCTGCTGTAGATGTTATCTTCCTGTTTGGGCAATTTATATTGATATATTTATGTTGTTTTTTAGCATAGGAGCTATGAGCAGTCATCATGTGATATGATAAATGAAAGATGGAAAGAGGAGTTATATCCAGAGTACTACACATGTGGTTCACATGAAATCCAGGATCCAGACTCTGCGTGCAAGCAGGTAGAGTGGAATTTAGTAAGTGGAAACAGTTAAGAGTTTGGGCTCGGCTTTTTAGAGTTATATTACTAACAAAGACATTAATGTTATTATCTTTATTGATACTAACATTTTAAAAATGATACTAACCTTTATAAATTATTAACAATAGCTCAAATGTTTTTAGAAGCTTGTATGCATTATCTTACAATAACATGGGAGGTAGATGCTGACATGATCCTTGTTGTTTTATAGGTACAAATGTTTTGCAGATGTATTAAAATTGTTAATAAGAAATATTTCCACTTTCATGGTATAACATATTAGAACACTCTGGCTTATTTAGATTACCTGGGGATATTACTGAAACTTGTAGTGTTTTCACTATTATGTCACCATTTACGCAAATTGATGTGTGTTTTAGAGCTTACGTTTTACACAGCAGCAACCATCTGTTAACACAACTGAGAAGTGTCAAGAGGATTTACATCTTGGTAGTCGTGAACATCTTCCACGCAGACACCAGAGAGAAACATGCAGCAGGCGACAAGTATGTGTGCTTTTATAGATACTTTTAGCCTGAAAGTGGGGAAGCTGATCAAGAGCCATGTTGCAGCCACATGGTGGTGGTGCATGCCTATAATTCCAGCACTTGGGAGGCAGATGCAGGAAAATCTCTTGAGTTCATTGCCAGCCTAGGCTAAAGACTGAGTTCCAGTACAGCCAAGGCTACACAGAGAAACCTTGTCTAAAAATCAGAAAAAAGCAAAACAAACAAACAACCCACATTTTATTTTAGAGCGTATGCCAGAACTTGTTAGGGTGGTGTTGGCCAAAGTTTGGGGATATTGAATTAAGATCTCCAGTGTTTCAAGAAATGTCACAAGACTGTGGTCTATTAAGATTTCTTTATGGCTCATCTGAAGTCTTATGTATTCCCTCTAAAGTTCTATTCTCAAGTGATTTCTGTTTGTGGTTTTATGTATTTTAGAATCAAAGGCTGTTAGGGTACCTGAAAGAAATCAAGAAATTTCCTCTTGGTCTCATTCAGGGAGTCAGAATGACATGAAGAAAAAGAGCAGAAAGGAAGACATGGCTGAGGCTTCAGGACTGAAGTTCTCCTATCTGTAACTTGTGGTTTGGCCTGTAAAGTTAGCTTAAGGGAGTACCGTATGGCTTCTTCAACATTGTTATTAATAGTCCAGAGTAAGGCCCTTTTCTGAGGTGGGTCTTTTGCATTTGTTTTTTTCCTTGGCCTGGAGAGTCTCCCCTTTTTCCTTCATTTATTCTTTCTGTTTGTTATGATTTGGGTGTAAATTGTCTCTAAAGACTCATTTGAAGGCTTGGCCCCTATCGTAGTGGTGTTGAGGAATAACTGGATCATGAAATTAAATTGCTGGCCTCCTTAGGAGGTGGGGTCTAGTGTAGAAGAACAACATCACTCGGTTTGTGTCTTGGAAGAATATGCTTTGTTCCTAGCCTCTGCCTGTCTTGCTCCAGTTTTTCCTATCCACTGTGAAATGTATCATTTTGCTCTATGCGTGCTCTGGTCATGATGATCTGTCTTACAAATACACGGTCCCAGAAACAACACAACCATGTGAACATAAGCTGACACCTCTGAAACTAATACAAAACAAGTCTTTTTTTGTTTATTTGTTCGTTTTTGTTTTCTTTTTGTTTTTTAGCAGGGCTTCTTTGTGTTGCCCTGTCTGTCCTGGAACTCAATCTGTAGACCAGGCTGGCTTCAGATTCACAGAGATCTGCCTATCTCTGCTTCCTGAGTGCTAGGATTAAAGGCCACTGCCACTGCCAGGCCTGTCAAAACAACTTTTTAAAGCCTCCTTTAGTTTACTTTCTCGGGTATTTTGTTGCTGTGATGAAAAAGCTGGCTTAACTTATCACTCTAGATTTTAGCTTAAATGGTACCCCTTTGGAAAAGATTTCTCTGGCTACTTTTTCAAAATTATGGATCTTCCACCCCTTTTCCTGTGTGTTTGTATATTTTAATCTGTCCTTGTGGTCTGTTTGTTTCCTTCTCAGTATAAAGCAATTTTCAATTATTTATTATTCACATGTTCCTGGTTTTTTTATTTTTTTTATTTACTTTTTTTTTTTTGGTGATAGAGGCACAGTCCAGGCTGGCTTCCAACTTAGTATGTAGTTGAGGATGACTTTGAACTCCTTTATCCTCCTAGTTGTAGGTAGAAGTTTCTGTCCCACCAGCAACTCCCAAATAAACACACTGATACTTAATATTGCTTACAAATGCTCAGTCGATAGCTCAGCCTTGGTATTAGCTAACTCTTACATTTAAATTAACCTGTTTTCCCCTCTGTGCTTTGCCACATGGCTCATGGATTATTACCTCATTTTCTATACATCCTGCTTCCTCAGCAACCGGCTAGCATCTCCCCTGACTCTGCCCAGTTCTTCCCATCATTCTCCTAGTTTGGTTGTCTCACCTATAATTCCTGCCTGGCTATAGGCCAATCAGCTTTTTATTAAACCAATCTGAGTGACAAATCTTCACAGTGTACAAAAGGATTATTCCCCAGCATTTCCACCTTTTTGTCTAATTAAAAAGATGGGTTTTAACTTTAACATCGTAAGATTATAGTCAACAAAACAGTTATTAACTAAGAATTGCAGTTACAATATCTAGTCTATTTGTATCTGACAAAATTAGAGAAATTTTTTTCTTTTTTTTAAAGCGTTTCTCAGCCATTTCAGTTTCCTTTTTGTGAATTCTGTTTAGATCTGTACCACTTCTTTTTAAAGATTTATCTATCTATCTATCTATCTATTATGTATACAATGCACCAGATCAATCTCATTCTAGATGTTGTGAGCCACCATGTGGTTGCTGGGAATTGAACTCAGGACTTTTGGAAGAGCAGCCAGTGCTCTTAATTTCTGAGCCATCCCTCCAGCCCAAGAAAATATTTTATTATCTGTCTTATCTTAGTTTTATACCTAATTTATCTTTTATAACTAATTAAAATTTTAACTGTGTGATTTTCAACTTCATAAAAGACCCAAGAAGGATGAAATATTACCTAATAGGGATATCTGACTGCCTGAACAGTCATCCAAAGTTCCTCTGCAAAGTTGGGTCATCCAACTCTGGCCTACAGACCTAGCATGACTGAAAGACATTTCTATGAAGCAGGGAACTTTGAAGGACTGTTCTACCTTGTTTTGGCAAAGTTTGGCAGTTGCCTTTCTTGTGTCCTGCTGGTCCAGTTTGGACAGTAACTGTCAGCAATTGAGGCAAGGGCAGTTTCTTTGCCTGCATGGCTAGCTTTTGCGGTAAAGAAAGCAAACTCCGTATGGAGTTTCTTTGATGCCCATCATCTTCTCTGAAGTAGATTGGTGCTGCCAGGAACAGATGTGTTTCACTGTCATGAAAAGCCTTAGGTTATTAAACATTAAATGCCATGTTCTGTAGGTCTTTGAAGTATTTAAAGGCCATTTGTCTTTCTAAATATATCTGTGCATGACTTTGAAAACATACCTAGCATAAGTTTAACTGTTATAAGTAACTAATAACTTATATTTCTTAATTATACATTATATTTTTAAATGGGATGTATAGGCATAGTACTCGAAACAAGAGTAGAAACATAGGTACAGTAAGTTCTAACAAAAGTAACCTTAGATTTGTATCATTATACAAAAATACCTTAAATAGTAGAAACATATATACAGTATAGAAAAAAATAACCCCAAATTTGTATCCATATACAAAAGTCCATACCAATGTAAAATATTTAAGACTAATAGTTGCTTTTTTGGTTTAAAAGTAGATTGAATAATATACCCTTTTATCCTATCATTTCTATATCAATTTCCCCTTTTTTTCTATAGAAGAGCTTTGAATCTAATCTACTTTGTTCAGTTTTTTTCCTGATCATTACCAATAGCAACTTGTAACAACCCCTCCCACGACATGATAACAAAAACCCATAAACAACTTTTGGACAATATGGGCTTAGTTTTCTAGACTATTTCCTGTTGTTTGGGAGTGTTAACATTTTGGGGGGAACTTTAGAAAATTGGATGATTGTTAAGTCTTGGCTGGAGTATTCTGTGAGACTGGATCATCTCAGTCAGCAGCCTTGGAGCTGTCAAACATTTGTTGAGTACCTGCCAACATTAGCCATTATTTAAGTATGGTCAGATACAGCTGCAAACAAGTCCTAGCACTCAGAATTTCAGACAGTCTCAAAAAGAGACTGGTGTGTAATGAGATAGTTATTGAGCAACATAATTCGTGGTAGAGGGCATTCACAAAGCCTAGAAGAGAAGCACCTCTGAAGTTTTGTGATTTGAATTTCTTCTTTTTGTCCTACCATCACACAGGCCCTGAAAATCCTCAACCTTAGAACAATATTCCTCCTCTTACATTTCTTTTTCTTTTTCTTTTTCTTTTTTTTCTTTTTTGAGACAGGGTTTCTCTGCAGCTTTGGAGTCAGTCCTGGAACTAGCTCTTGTAGACCAGGCTGGTCTCGAACTCACAGAGATCCACCTGCCTCTGCCTCCCAAGTGCTGGGATTAAAGGCGTTCCTCTTACATTTCTAATCCAGAGAAATTAACAGCACTGATAAATACTAATTTCTACTTAGGGTTTCTAAGCACAACAGGGTTCCCAGTGTTGCCTAACATTTTTCTTGTTACAATGCCACACTCCCATAATTTCTTTTTTTTAATGTGTGTGTGTCTGTGCCTATCTGTCTCTCTTTTGTCTCTTTCTGTCTGGGTATGCAGAGGTCAGAGAACAACTTGGTGGAAATAATTTTCTACCTATGATTGTGGGGAATGAACTCAGGCCACTGGGCTTTTATGGCAAAAACTACCCTGCTGAGCTGTCATCTCTCTGACCCCAAACTCTCACGCTTTCATAAAGAAAATCAAAAGCTGGGCATAAATCTTTAATCATAGCACTGGAGGCAGGGGCAGGTGACTCTATGAGAGTTTGAAGCCAGCCTGATCTACATGGTAAGACTCCATATCAAAAAAGAAAGAAAGAATGGAGGCGGGACCAAAGCTTTCACATTACCACTGCTATTACTAGTTATAGTTATTAATTTTTGTCAATATTACTTACTCTTACTATATTAGAGGAACAGTAGTTTCTTTTTGGATCTATAGTCTATGTTTCCTTATTTTTTTGTAGATTCTTGAGCCATTAATTATCCTATATTATAAATGTATCATAAATTATTTCCCTTCTAAAGTTGTTTTCAAGTATTTTCCATTGAAATAAGCAAACAAAAAAATCAAAACTTCTTTGGACCTGAGTGATATGTATCATTGTTACAGAACTAGCCTAGAATTCTCAAGGCCCTGGATTCCTTCCCCAGTAACACAAAAACAAAATAGCAACAAGTCTCCTCTTGAGTTCTATAGACAGTGGATTTGAAGATGCACTATTTTTCATGTTACTCCTGTTTTTTTTAATCTAATTGTGATCTACAAATAATTTTACATAGTAATCATAATCAGTTATTTAAAAAGAATCAGCAGTGATAACTTTTAATCATCCACTAACTTAGACATATTGGCAGTTTCTCAGTTACCTGTACCCTGATTACTGTCCTCACTCATGCCCTTGGACTTAAATACTGTTGAGGTGGTCCCCGGCTCCATTCTTATAAATGATTCAATGGATACTTGACTTTTTACATTCTGCTGACTTTCTGCACATTTGAAATAGTAAACTGATTGTTCCTGAACTCTTTCCTCTATGAACAGCCAAGCCAGTTTCCAGACTCACTGATAAAATTGTAGTCACTTTTTTCTGAGCCTTTCTGCTTACTGAATTTGTTTCCTGTTAGTGTGCTGTATTTTTTTAATTACTAAACAAGCCCCCCCATATCTATCTCTATATATCTCTCTCTCAGTAATATTTACTTCTATGGCTTCAGCTACTGGGTGATTTTAAAATCTCTCTTGGAATACCCAGTAACCATCTCAACTCTTATATTCTACAGGTCCTCAAATTGAAGATGTTCTGAGTACCTGTTCCAGAACAGTTCCTTTACCCACTTAATTGTGCAAGCTATAATACTAGGGATTATTTTTGTATCTCCTCTGTTCCTTCATCTTAGATCTTTTTTCATTTAAAATTTGTCATTATTGTGTGTTTATGAAATGGTGTAAATATAAGTTCACGTTCCATGGAGTGTGTAGAGGTCAGTTTTGTAGAGTCAATGTTGTCATTAGCTTGTCACCTTGACCCACCTGTGTTGACTGAGGTTTCCTGTCCTGCCTGATCCTGCAGCCATTCAGTCCCCCCAAAATTCCCAGAGGTCTACATTAATCATAAACTGGTTGGCATAGTAGCTCCATCTTCTTATTAATTAATTCTTACATTAACCCATTATTCTTGTCTGTGTTAGCCACGTGGCTTGGTACCGTTTTTGGTGAGGCAGTTGTTTGGGTGACAGTAGACTGAATCTTTCTCTTCCCAGAATTCTTGTTGCTCCGCCTCTACTTCCTGCCTGGCTACTGGCCAGTCAGTGTTTATTTAAAATACAAGTTAACAGGGTACAGACCATTGTCCCACAGTACCCCCCCCCCGCTTTTTAAGAACAAGAACTCTGAATCGAATCTCCTTTGTTTAGCTTTATTTAGTTTAGCTGATCATTATTCATAACAACTTGCAACCAACATTCTAATCAAAGACAAAAATCCATAATATATTTTTTTGGGAATGTGGGCATAGTTTTTCAGGCTACTTTCTGATTGGGAGTGCTGATAATCATAGGGAGACCGAAAGAAAATTTAGAATTATGGCCAAGTCCTGACTGGAATATTTTTGTGAGAATTGATCTTCTCAGCCAGCAGTTTTGAGGCTGTTCTGGAAGTAGAACTCAGACATCTGGGCCATCCACTCCTATCAGAGATTTCTCACTAGGAAGTCCGTGATCAAACCTGATTTTTCTTAACCTGGAAGGAGTCCACAGTCTCTCATTTCCTGTGGAAACAAAAACAAAACCTCTTCTCCAAAGTAACATTTTTTTTGACTTAAAACTCTATTTCTTTTATTTTTATTTTTAATTTTTTTGGCTTTTTGAGACAGGGTTTCTCTGTGTATCTTTGGCAGTCCTGGAACTCTACAGACCAGGCTGTTCTTGAATTCACAGAGATCTGCCTGCCTGTGCCTCCCAAGTGTTGGGATTAAAGGTGTGTGCCACCACACTCAACTACTCTCTTTCTTTTTTATTTTAAGGACTTTATCCTTTTTCTTTTCTCTCACAAGCCTACATGTATTTTTAAACACACTGTAAACCATTTATAGGTTTCTTCATTTGAATCTATCTTTACTGTATGTCTCTGTTTTTCTGACCACATGATTCTTTAATTTGCTGAACAGAGGCTAGGATTAAATCTGTGGCTTTGACAGCTAGCTGTATCCAACCCATTCCTTAGCTTTCTGAGATCCTAGCTTCATGGTGGAGGTACTGGCTGGAGCCATGTTTATTGCCACAACTCTATGGAGTTTTAAGGTCCCTGTCACCACAAAAAAATCATGTGGTTGACAATTCATAAACACCATTTAAGTGTTTGCTGGCAGGTTCTCGTAAAACAGCTGCAAGGTTTTTGCAGCTAAAGCTGAGTCAGGAAGTCTCTCTTAAATGAAGCGCACTTGCCTCTAACAAACAGAGCCCACCTGAGAAAATGCTACCAAGAAGCCATGCTTAACTCTGTTTATTTTTGTCTAGAATTATTTCCCAAACTCTCTCAGGTTGTAAGTGTATTTAGCTGTCCACGTTGGCACAATTTGTCGACAGAGGTTTCTATCCCACAGGGTCCCACAGTCATTTAGTCCCAGATAAACACACAGAGGCCTACATTAATTATAAAATGAATGGCATAGTAGCTTAGTCTTCTTATTAATTAATTCTTTTTTTTTTTTTTTTGGTTTTTTCGAGACAGGGTTTCTCTGTGGCTTTGGAGCCTGTCCTGGAACTAGCTCTTGTAGACCAGGCTGGCCTCAAACTCACAGAGATCCGCCTGCCTCTGCCTCCTGAGTGCTGGGATTAAAGGTATGCGCCACCACTGCCCAGCTTATTAATTAATTCTTACATCTTACATTAACCCATTATTCTTGTCTGTGTTAGCCACGTGGCTTGGTACCTCTTTTGGTGAGGCAGTCACATCTTGCGTCCTCTGTGTTTGGCTTCCTTTCTGTCTGGGTGACCACTATAGACTGAATCTTTCCTCTTCCTAGAGTTCTCATCACTCTGCCTCTGCTTCTTGCCTGGTTGCCCCACCTATACTTCCTGCCTGGCTACTGGCCAATCAGCATTTATTTAAAATACAAGTTGACAGGGTACATACCATTGTCCCACAGCACACCTAAGAAGAGGGACTTTCAGTTGAGAAATTGTCTCCATCAGATAGGTCTGTGGACACATCTGAAGGGAATGTTCTTATTTGCTAATTGATGTAGAAAGGCCCAGCCCACTGTGGGTGATGCTGTCCATGGGCAGATGGGCCTGGACTGTATAAGGTAGGTAGATGAGCAAGCCAGGTCAGGTCAGGCAGGCCAGTAAGCAGATTCCTCCATGGTCTCTGCTTCAGTACCTGCTTTTAGGTTCCTGCCTTAGCTTCCCTCAATCATGGACCGTGACCTGTAAGACAAACTCTTTCCTTCCCTAAGTTGTTTTTGGTCAGTGTTTATCACAGCAACAGAGAACCAAATTAGAATAGTTGGCTGTCTTCTCCTGAAGTTCCTAGGAATCAAACTCAAGTCTCTGGGCTTGTGCAGCAAACACCTTAACCTGCTAAGCTATCTTGCCCTCTTAGATCCTCTTGATAAGGCAGATTGGGGCAGTTCCACAGTAAACTCTTCTCTTTGTATTTTTGTTGCCATAATTTTAGGTTGGATCTTTACTGTTTCTTAACTGGTGTTTTAATCAACTTCCAGTGTCTACCTCTATTTCATCTGACCCAGGAAACTGACTTCCTGACTTTGACTTTTCTGTTCCATTTCAATATATCTTTACAATACAACTAGACAGAACCTGCTATTTATAGATGCCAATTTAATTTTTAGTACCCTGAAAGTGATCAGTTAGGAGAATTCATTTTAATGAATTTTTCAATGCAGTTTTAAATACAGGAAGTATTGATAGCATGAAGATCAGTTACCTTTCCATTTTCTATTTCCTTTTCTTCAGACATATCTACTATCAACAGTATAAAGTTCATCAGTCTAGACCACCTAATTTGCATACACATGCACACATAAATTTTTGATTGGGTTACATATCCTATTATTTTCATTTGATGACATTGTTTTATATATGTTGTTCCACAGCTGACTTTTTAAATTTCACATATTAAAGTGATAATAAATTGGCTTTTATGTGTAGTAAAGAAATAAAAATATTTAGGTATAATACTCATACCCTTTTGGAGGTATTTCTAGCTTTTCGTGTCTCTACTTCTATTACATTTACTCATTGGAAGCCAGTGACACTGCTCCAAACCTACCCTCTGCCTCAGACTGTGACAAGCAAAAATGCTGTAGGCA
This sequence comes from Dicrostonyx torquatus, assembly GCA_028555095.1. Lineage (NCBI taxonomy): Eukaryota > Metazoa > Chordata > Mammalia > Rodentia > Cricetidae > Dicrostonyx > Dicrostonyx torquatus. Next base: position 1,225,239 of record JAQHUG010000355.1, read on the forward strand.
TTATCAATAGTGCCTGGGAGATAATTTTATCCATGGACCAATTTTAAAATGAAAAAAATTTAAATAAATATGGAGAAGAAAAATGAAATATAAAAATAATTCTGTGTTTCTTGTAATGTATGATGAAAATCTTATAAACTTTTAAAACAAAATATTGGGATATATAAATATAATACATGGATAAATTCTTGTAGAACATTTAAACATTAGAAGTATACAGAAAGACTGGGGATGTTGGTAGAGTGCTTGATTGATTTGTACTTGTAAAAGCCCGTGGTTTGATCCCCAGCCCTGCATAAACTGGGTGAGCTGTTGGAGGTCTGTAGTTGGAACAGTGGAAAGGTGGAGGCAGGAGGACCAAACTGCATAGTCATCCTATGCTAAATATGTAGCAAGTTTGAGGCCTGCTTGGGTACATGGAGTGAACCCTCCCCCAGAACCCTCAAAAAGTATACAGAAAAGGTATGAGAGTCCCCCATCAAGGCCCTTCTTCAAAATCCTAATTCTAAAATTCCAATTCTCTTCCCAGTATCAATCATGTTAGTGTATGTATTTTTGTAGTATCTTATAAGCATTTACGTACATCTAAATGTAGGTGCTTTTAAAACTTGAGATAAAGGCTTGGTGAGATGGCTCAGAAGTTAAGGGTCTTTTGCTGTGATCTCTCTGAGTTGGATCTTGGGAACCTACACAGTAGAAGGAAAAATTAACTCCTGAATGTTGTCCTCTGACTTCCACACATGCTCTGTGGCATGCTAATCTGCCTCCTCCCCCACAAAAAATGAATGTTTAACTTTTTAAAATTGTTGTAAATACAAAATTTAGCACTTAAATAACTGTATTTATATTATAAATATATTTTTGACATTTTGAAACAGTCTCCATATTTAGCCCAGATTAGCACTGAGCATGAAATCTTGCCATAGTCTCTAAATATTAGGATTAAGGTGAAGGCCAGCACTCAGCTCACTTTAAGCCATTTCAGATATATGATCCAATGGCATAAGTACCTTCACATTGAGATATAGCCTGTTACCCATCTATTTCCAGAACTTTTTCTCACTTTATAAATCTGAAATCCTATCTAGCACTCTATATCAATTCAATAAAAAGTCTCCCACTCCCTCCTCCTTTACCTGCCTGCTTCAATCTTACTCTGACTGTTTTAAGTACCTCATGATGTGGCTTCTACAGTATTTGTCCTCTTGTGACTGTCCTACTTTGCTTAGCATAATGCTATAGCTTAGTATAGTATTTTCACTTTAAAGTCATTAATAGTATTTGTGTGTGTGTTGCATTTTATTTATTCGTCCACCGATGGACACTTGGGTTGTTTCTTGCATTGCTGTACTGACCAAGAGTATATAACAGTGAAATGTCCCATTCTGCTGCTGAAGGCAGTAACTAGAGAGACAGTGATGGAAAAAGCTTTACTGGTAATAAATAGCAAGTATGAGATGGAAGGCTTTCACACCAAGGTTTCATCTTGCCAGAGGCTACAGACTTCTGCTATAGTCAGGTGAGCTCTGTACTGATGATTAATGCTTTTGTGTGTTTGTGCTGGGAAACCCAGGGCCTTGTGCATGCTAGGAAATGTTTTCTATGGGGCTTTACACCTAGCCTGGCAATTAATTATTATAATTGTGTTGATGTGGTTTTGATGCTTTTCATAAGTCACCAGGAATACCAGGCAGCATGCATGTTTTGTTACTCAGATCTTTCATGTCTCTGAATGTCTGCCAAGGACTACATAAGCATTGTGAGTGTTGGAGTTACGTATAGATTTGAACGTGTAGGCAAGTTTGTAAATATGATGCTGAGTACAAATAATAAAGATTAGCTAACTGTACAGTTTGGTATTGTGAGTTTTCACAGGGTTGGCAAACATACAACAGTCAATATAAGAATATTTTCATCACCTGCAAAAAATCCTATTGTCAGAGACAGTCTAGTTCCTTAGTCCTGCTTCTGTTACTAAAGATAAATAACTTTAAAATAAAGAATTTTAAGCTGTTTTTTCTTTTTAAAAGTAGAAATTATTACTTGACATAAAATGTTCAGGTAGGTGTACCAACTAGCCTGACTTTTCTAGAAGATGTAGTAGGTAATGAGCCCCAGTTTCTTCCAGCCATACCAGTTCCAAGAAAATTCAATAGACAGACACATGAAGAGGATTCACAGAACTTTTAGCAATTTTGTCACTTTTGTAAATTGGACTTTGTAGCAGGTTTATGAGGAGTATCTGTCGGGACTGAGCACTGAATACCATGCTTCACTGTCCTTTCAGTCTGGAGTGGATCAAGAAGAAGACAAGAAAGAGGTACGCAGTGGTGTTGCTTCTGAATTCCCTGTAAAGTTGTAAGTAGTTAACTATGTTAACTCATTAAAACAACAGAAATTCTGGAGCTGACCCTTTGAGAGAACCTAAATTCAGTTTCCAGACCCCTAATGGGGTCTCACAACTATCTATATCTCCAGTCCCAAGGGATCTGATGTCTTCTGGCCTCTGCAGGGCACTGTTTGCAGATGGTACATAGGCATCGTCACAGGCAAAACACTTTGCCAACATGCACAAAAGATACGAAATATTTGAATAACCCAAAATGCATTCTGTCAGCTGGACTGTTTCAGTTCCATATCACAGACAAACAGCAATCTATTTGGTGCCATATTTGATGCATTTTTAGTGCTTTTTAAAAAAAATGGTGATTTCTCTGGTTAAGATACCCCCTCAACTATTCTGCTAATATACTATTACTACCAAGTATAGAAAGGTTGTAGTGTGGATTCAACTCCTAGTAATAAGGAGTAGAGGGAGGGGAAGGCTGTTATGTGCCTTACAGAGAAAATAAGTGTGTTAAAAAAATAAATATTAATATTAAAAAAATTAGAGACCTGGAGAGATGGTTAAGCAGTTAAGAGCACTGACTAACAGTCACTGACTGGTCTTCCAAAGGACCTGGGTTCAGTTCCGAGCATCCACATGGTGACTCACAACCATCTGTAACTGCAGTCCTAGAGGATCCAACCCTCTCCTCTGTGGACATTGCAGTGTACAGACACATGTTGAACAGTAATACAGGTGAGCAAAACATCCATACAGATAAAAATAAATACTTTTTTAAAAAGAAAGAAAAGAATAAAAACAGAAATTCCAAAAATGTTAAGACATTGTAATATGCTTCACTTTTCTTTTAGGCTCATAGGATTTGAGATGCACTTGTTTGATCCAAGAGAATTTCTCTAGCTGTGTATATTTTCCACTACAGCTTACTTAAAAGGATAATTTTGAATGTATGGCTTCTCTTCCTTTTCAGTTAAAAAGTACTCTACCAGTTTTAAATCCTGGCCATGGGCTGATGTCAGATGAGAAAAGAAATATTTTTTGATGCATTTTCAATAATGAGAGTCATTCTTCAGATTAAGGTTCTTTCACCAAAGAAGTCATATACTGTGTAGATATGTCATCCCTTTGAGTAGCTTGTGTCCTTGAAAGAGAATATGTAAATCCCAAGGTATAAACAGATCATGTGTAGTATAGTAGCACTTGCTTTTATTATGCTCATTCTGTTTACGAGCATGATACCCTGACAGACATGATCCTTCTGCATTCTCCTTATCATGTGTTGTAGGCTTTGTGATGTGATTTTAGTCTTTATAGATTCAATGGACTATTGTTCTATTATAAAATGTCTGCCTTTCTTTCTCAGAGGCCCTCCTTTTATGATACTGCTTGAGAACACAGAGTAAATATAGTATGTACCTTAATTGTGTTAAATATAACAATTTCCCAGGTACTATTGACAAGAGGACTACACTAAGGTCAAACTAATACACTATTTTTTCTTCAGATGATGTTAACTATTTCAGCTTTTACTAAGGGTACACTAAATTTGCACTTTCACTGGTTTGTCTATGAACAAAGTAGCTGTGTATTTGAAAACATAATTTTCTTAATATATATACTGTTGTTGATACAGAGGAAGTTAATGACTTCATCACATGTAACCTCATTATCAGACAGTTTTCTTCTCTTTAGAATAAGAATAATGTCCTTTGCAAAGCTGTCTGTGAATAGACTAGATAATTTTAACTTTTTCCCTTTAGCGTCAAAAGCAATACTTGAGACACAGGAGACTTTTCATGGATATTGAGAGGGAACAAGTGAAAGAACAAAACAGACAAAGAGAACAAAAGAAGAGAATTGAAAAGTAAGTTCTTTTGATTCCCATTCTAAGACTTAAATAACTGCTAAGATAATGCTAGAAAACATCAAGTTGGGGCTTGAGGTATTACTCAGTGGTAAAATATCCTTAGCATTCATGGTGTCCTAGGTTCAGTCTCCAGTTACCATGCCACTCACTATCCCAAAAATGGGGGAAAAAAAGAGGAGGAGAAATTATCAGGCAGCAATTTTGTGGTTTTGCCTTCTGAGCTTGGAAGTAGTCACTTTTGATCTAAAGTATTAAAGATATAAGTAAGTATACACACACACACACACACACACACACACACACATACATGTTTCTTTATTCTTTTTTTTTAATTTTTTTATTGTTAAAAGTGAAATTTACATTTACTCACCTTGTCCCAGGCCCTCCCGCTCCCCCAATATTCCTCCTCCCTCCCCCTGCTTCCTTAAGATGGGGCAGGATACCCTGCCCTATGGGAAGCCCAAGGCCCTCCCCCCTCCATCTCGGTCTAAGAAGATGTG
>JAQHUG010000355.1:1233647-1248427 GCA_028555095.1 Dicrostonyx torquatus
AGTTTGATTATTTCCAGTCTTCTACTCCTCCTGGGTGAGACTGCTTCTTTTTTTTCTAGATCTCTCAGGTGTGCTGTTAATTCACTAATGTGTGCTTTCTCCATTTTCTTTATGTGGGCACTAAATGCTATGAACTTTCCTCTTAGCACTGCTTTCATAGTGTTCCATAGGTTCAGATATGTTGTTTCTTTATTTTCATTGAATTTAAGGAAGATTTTAATTTCTTTCTTTATTTCTTCCTTGACCCAGGAGTGGTTCAGTAGTTGACTGTTCAGTTTTTCTGAATGTAGAACTCTGAGGAAACTGCAACACAGATGCTCTAAAATGTTGAATCATCTGGGATATTCACTCCTATCAGAGATTTTTTTTTTTAGGAGGTCTTTCTCAATCAAACCTGATTTTTTTCCTTCACCCAGAATAAATCGACAGCTTCTTATTTCCTGTGGAAATAAAAAAATCTCTCCCCCCAAAGTAACATATCTTTTGACTTAAAGTTTGAAGTCAAGGCATTTTCAAAATATAAAGGTTGGATTAATCCAGCAGCAGTTATCATCAAATGTCTTTTAGCAGTTGTTCCTTACTCAGCAGTCAAACAATTAAAAGAAAACACAGTAACATACAATTTTCAGATTCTCTGTGTATTTATTTTCCATCTTTATGTGGATTTTTTATCTCTACTTATTTTTATTTTTAATTTTTGATTTTTTGAGACAGGATTTCTCTGTGTATTTTTGGCTGTTCTGGAATTCACTCTGTAGACCAGGCAGGCTGGCCTGGAACTCACAGAGATCCTCCTGTCTCTACCTCCCAAGTTCTGGGATTAAAAGCATATGCTACCATGCCTAACTATTTCTTTTTTTAAAGGACTTTCTCCTTTCCGTTTTTCTCCCAAGACTACCTATATTTTTAAACATATTGTAAATTGTTTAGAGGTTTTTTTTTCATCTGAATCTGTCTTTCCAGTATAGCTCTATCATTGTCTGACCATATGAGTCTTTAATCTGCTAAGTGATATGGCTAGAATTAAGGTGGCAGCTTTGGCGACTAGCTTGGCCCATTCCTTGACTTCCTGAGAGTCTAGCTTCATGGTGGAATTATTGGCAGGAACCATGTTTATTGTCATAACTCTGTGGAGTTTCTGGGTCCATGCCACCACCAAGAAACTTGATGCCGGCTGCTTATAAACACCATTTAAGTGTATGGTGGCAGTTCTCTTAAAAGAGCCACCATGTGGTTTTTGCTGCTAATACTGAATCAGGAAACCTCTCTTAAAGAAATTGTACCTTTGCTTGCCACCAGCCAGCAGAGCCAAATGGAGAAAAGACAGTTACCAAGAAACTGTACTTGACTCTGTTCTTATCTGTCTAGAAACCTTTTTAAAAGCCTTCTCAGGCTTTATGTGGAAATTCTTACCAAATATTTGGGTGCAATTTGTGGATCCCAGCTAGCTCAGTTGGTAGAGCATGAGACTCTTAATCTCAGGGTCATGGGTTTGAGTCCCATGTTGGGCACCATTTATAGATGGAAGTTTCTGTCCCATCCAGTCCCATAGCTGTTCAGCCCTGAAGAAGCACACAGAGACTTATATTAATTTTGAACTGTTCAATCTATTAATTGAGGCTTATTATTAACTAGCTCTTACAACTTAACTTAACCTATAACTCTTGTCTGTGTTTAGCCACAGAACCTTTTCTCAGTAAGGCATTCTCATCTTGCTTCCTCTGTTTCTGGCTAGTGACTGACTCTTTGCCTTTCTTCTTCCCAGAGTTCTCTTAGTTGGGTTGCCCTGCCTATACTTCCTGCCTGGCTACTGGACAGTCAGCATTTTATTAAACTAATATGAGTGACAAATCTTTACAGTGTACAAGAGCATTATCCCATAGCAGTTTTGTAAAGGCATCCTATTTAGGGTTGACTATTCTAAAGTCTCTCACTCTCTGCACATTGCCTATTTGTGGATCTCCATGTTAATTTTCATTTATTTCAGGAAGAATCTTCTCTGATGAGAGTTGAGTGATGTCTGCTCTATGGATATATCAATGTATCATTAGGTATCATTTCTTTGCTATGTTCTTTTTGCAGAGTAATAGTACTATGTTTTTCTCTAGGCTCATGGCCTATCTAGTTTCAGGTTCTTGGTCACTTTAGCAGTGTCAGGCATGGCTTCTCTCCTGTAGAGTGGGCCTTAAAACCAATCAAAAAGTAATTGGTTACTCCCATAGCAGTTTTGCCACTGTTGCTTCAGTATACCTTGCAAGCAGGTCCCTGTTGTAGGCAATAAAGTCTGTAGCTGGGTGATACTGATGTTTACTTTCTCCTCCAGTACCATGTATGCAAGTCAGAAGAGGTATTACACCAGCTCTATTTCTCTGTTTCCAATGACATGGTTTCCTTATTTTGACTTTGAGAATTTTTGTGTAAATTGAGTTTAAGATCTTTGTAAAATCTTTTTTTAATTTTTTTATGGTTTATTTAACTTTTATTTTATGTGCATTGGTGTGAAGTGTCAGATCCCCTGGAGCTAGATCTTCAGACAGTTGTGAGCTGCCATGTGGGTGCTGGGAACTGAACCCTGGTCCTCTGGAAGAGTAGTCAGTGCTCTTAACCTCTAAGCCAAATCTCCAAATCTCCAGCCCAAATCTCTTTTTTTTTGTTGTTTTTGTTTTTTCAAGACAGGGTTTCTCTGTAGCTTTGGAGTCTGTCCTGGAACTAGCTCTTGTAGTTCTCAGGCTGTTCTCGAACTCACAAAGATCCACCTGCCTCTGCTTCCCGAGTGCTAGGATTAAAGGCATGCGCCACCACCGCCCGGCCAGCCCAAATCTTTTTAAATACTTTCTTTTCAGTTTCTGTTGTATCTTTTCATTTTTTTGACAATGCCTTTTTCAGAACAGAAAATTTTAATGGTCTAATTTATCATTTCTTTCTCATGGATTAATTCTTCCATATCTAAATCATCTTCTAGGAGCTGTATGGTTTTTATGTGTGGCTCTATAATCCATTTTGAGGGGATTTTATTTTTGCATTTTAAGACAAAGCCCAGACTGATTTGGAACTCAGTGGATCTAAGAATGATCCCAAACTGCTATCCTTCTACCTGCACCTCTCATTGCTGAGATTACAGTTCTTGATCCCACCATGCCTAGTTTAGAGGTGGATTTTTGTTGTTTGTTTTGTGTTTTTTTTAAAAAAATAGGATCTTGCTATATAGTTCATATTGGTCTTGAACTCATAATCTTTCTGTTTTAGCCACTGAATCTCTGGGATTATAAATAAGTGCTATCATGCTTGACTGTAGAATTTGAATTAAGGTTTTGTAAGAAATATAAGGTCTTTGTTTAAAATAATTTTTGCATGAAGATACTCAGATTTTCCCAGCACCACTTATTGAAAAGACTGTCTTTTCTTCATTATATTACTTTTGCCCCTTTGTGAAAGGTCAGTTGACAGTATTTATGTACTTTCATATCTAAAATCTCTGTTCTGTTTTATTGATCTATTTGTTCATTCTTTTTGCAAATACTACACAGTCTTGATTATTTTAGGTGTTTAGTAAGTCTGAAGCTTTAGCCCTCCTTCATTTTTCTCCTCTTAGAGTGTATCTTTACAAGGTACCTAAGAAAGGTGCCTTTTTACCTCTTCACAAACTTTAGAATTAGTGTATCTGTGTCCACAAGATCACTTGCTGAATTGCACTGGAATTCCATGATCTGTAGAAAAGGCTGGGAGAATTAACATGTCAACAGTACTTAGCATTATAATTTTTTATGTTTTTTAAAAAATTGATTTATTTGTTTTGTGTATATGAGTGTTTTGTTTACATATATGTCTGTATATCACATGCATACATGACTATTGCCTATATAGGCCAGAAGTGGGAGTCAAATCCCCTGAAATTGGAGTTATAGACAGTTATAACCACTGTGTGGGTGCTGGGAATCAAAGCAGAGTCCTCTGGAAGAGTGACCAGTGCTCTTAAAACTGCTGAGCCATCTCTCCAGCTCTACTTTCTCTCTCTTTCTTCTCTCTTGATTACTAACATATATAATTTTTTACAATCTGTTTTTTCCCTGTTCCTTATTGACATGTAGGACTTTTTATATCATCCTGCTGTTACTGTTTGTTTCAAGAGTGGTTTTGATGATTCTTTTAGAATTTCTATGTAGATGAATATATCATCTTTTTGTTTTGTTTTTTGAGACAGGGTTTCTCTGTAGCTTTGGAGCCTGTCCTGGAACTAGCTCTTGTAGACCAGGTTGGCCTTGAACTCAACCTGCCTCTCCCTCCCAAGTGCTGGAATTAAAGGCTATTATATCATATTTAAACAAAGACATTTCTTTCCTAGTCTATTACCTTTATTTCCTTTTTTTGTCTGCATTTGCCGAAACTCCCAATGCAATGTTGATAGAAAATGGTTGAAGGACCATTCTTGGTTGCTCCTGATCTTAGAAAGGAAGTTTACAGTTTCCCACCATTAAGTATGGTCTTAACTGTGTTGGGGTCGAGGAGTAGGGCATATAGAGGTTAGACATGAGTGATGTCAAGTGTCTACCTCTGTCACTCTCCACCTTGTTTTTGAGATGGAGTCCTTCACAGAACCTAGAGTTTGATTATTTTTAGCTAGGCTAGCCTCTTGAATCTTCATATATCCATTCCCCAGTGCTGGGGTTACCACCTCTGGCTTTTTTACACAGGTCCTGATGCTTGCAGACACTCTATCCACCAGGCTGTCTCCCTGGCACTCTGAGGTAGAGATAATAACCATCTTGTGGTGTAATGATTGAATGAAATTGAGAAATATATGTAAAGGAATTAGTATTGTATCTGACATTTAATAAAAATCACAGTAAGGAGTCTCTATCACTGCCACAATGTTTAATAAATAGAGGACAGACAGATGGAGAAAAGGAGACCTAAAATGTTGATTATATTGCTGAGAGTAGAGCAGGCATCATCTAGGGCTGTAGTAGGAGGCTGCTTATTCGTTCCTGGCTGCCAAGACCACAAAATCATCACTCAGAAACTATATTATTTAAACCATTGCTTGGCCAATCACTTAAGAGTATTGCTAGCTAGCTCTTCCATCTAGAATTAACCCATTTCCATTATTTTATAGTTTACCATGAGGCTTATGACCTTCTAGCAAGGTTCTAGCTGATATCTTTCCCCTCTGGCAGCTCCATAGCATCTCACGACCCTGCCTTCTCTCCCAGCATTCAGCTTCTCCCTGTCCAGCTCCACTCTGCCCTATCATAGAACAAGCCAGCTTCTTTATTCATTAACCAATAAAAGCAACACATATACAAAAGGACTTCCCACACCATAAGGCAAGACTTCTTAAACTTTTCATTCTCAGTACCCATTTTTATGCAACTCTAGGCACACAGTTTTATAAGTAGTATATATTTATTTCTTTGGTATAAACTTTTGCCACATATGAAAGACAAGAGGAAATTTTCATACTAATGAAATGGATGTGCTTATTTTAGTTTTACATAAATAATTCAACATTGATTTGAATATTTGACCTTCAGGATGTAGAAGATTTTCAACATTTTTCAGATTTGATATTTCGATTTCATAATCATTAATTCTAGGAATGTGATTCAGATAATTATGTAGTACAAAATTGCTGAAGTGTGTTCAGGGCCTTGTTAGATGATGCTAGAAATTCTTTTTTTATTTCTTTTGGTTTTTTGAGACAGGGTTTCTCTGTAGCTTTGGAGCCTGTCCCAAAACTCTACTCTGATGACCAGGCTGGCCTTGAACTCATAGAGATCCACCTGCCTCTGCCTCCCAAGAGCTGGGATTAAAGACATGCGCCACCACCACCCAGCTAGAGATTCTTTTTTAACCCCAAACCAAAATGTATTTAATAGTTTTTTATTATTGTTGTTGTGTTCACTGGTATTTTGCCTGCATGTATATCTGTGTGAAGTGTCAAACCCTAGAACTGCATTTACAGACCGGTGTGAGCCACCATGTGGTTGCTGGGAATTGAACCCAGGTCCTCTGAAAGAACAGCCAGTGCTCTTAACAGCTGAGCTATCTCTCCAGTCCCCTTATTTAATAATTTTTAAATGAAACCCTAGTTTGCAACTGTAACAACAGTTTTTAAAATTAAAATATTTTAACACAGTACAATCCAAAGGTTTACTAATTTGGATCTTACTAATTGATACTGTCTTAAGATACAATAATTTGCTGGGTAGTAGTGGTGCATGCCATTAATCCCAGCACTTGGGAGGCAGAAGCATGCAGAATTCTGTGAGTTCCAGTACAGCCTAGGCTACATAGAGAAACCCTGTTTTGAAAAACAAACAAACAAATTAAAAAGAAGATACAATAATTTGATCCTAAGGAATGATATAGGAACATACAGAAAGTCTTTAAGAGCAGGACACTCTATGAAAAACACTGCAGTTTGCAACATAACAGTAGTGTTAAATTTCTGCTGAGGCATTTCAGGCAGTGCTTAATGGCATCACATGGCTATGCACAGTACAAAGTGTGCACTAAGTTCAGAATCAAGGCTGTGGGGAAGTTGTGAAGTAATTTTGAATTTTCATCATTGGGTATTCAAAAACCTTTCATTGTTGCCAATTTTGTTTGTGACCCCTCTATTAAGTTGTATAATCCTGTATGAAAGTGTGGCTCACAGTTTCAGAAATTGAGAGCTGGAGGACCATTGTGACCAAATTCCCACTGAAGAGTACTGTCATCTGTCCTGTTTCTGATGAATGGAGATATTTTGTGAGCACAGGGAGCTGGTCATGGAAGCAGTGAGTCTTGGCCAGGGACACTAAGGGGCTTAGCAAATGGGGCAGGGGTAGAGAGAGATTGTGTGTGTGCATATGTGTTGAGCTAGGTTAGTGGGTCCTAGGGAAAATCCTTACAAAGTATAGTTTTTGTGTATTTTTTGGTAGAACTCTAATATTTCATGGATCCTATGTATTTTTTTTCCTTTGAGGCAAGTTTTCTTGTAGTCATGGTTGATTATGTAATTGGGAATGACTTTGAACTCCTGACCCCCCCTGCCTCTACATATCATTTGCTGAGATTGCAGGCATGAATGGATTGAACACAAAGCTTTGTGTATGCTAGGCAAGAAATCAACTAACAGTACTGCATCTATAGCTTCAGTCTTTATGTTCTTAATGTTCTTTAGAACTGTCCTTATATAATCTTACTCAATAACAACACTAGAATTTAAGTAAGGATGTTGGCTTTGAGGAAGTCTGTAATACCTACGCTAGATTTATTTTACTGTGTCTTATCTTTTAGCTATACTTATGATCTGATCAACATCAGAGCTATCTTCTAGTTCTTTTTGGGTCCATTGGGCTAAAGACAGAATAGGGATGTATTTAGCTCAGTTCATTTCACTGAACCAACACGTTACATAATCAATGGAGAATTTTTATTTAGCAAGACAACTGACTTTTAAAGAAAAAAAAAAGGTTTTTAATCACTGTTTTCTACTGGATAATCTTCTTATTCTCCTAGATTTATACTCCGAAAATAGTGTGAAAGGTGCTGTTTGTTTTGCAGGTGGCATCAGAAGACTTAAAATCATGTTGTTGACAAATAGGTTAATTTTTTTCTTTTTGTTTGTTTAAGTTTATGTGTTGTGTTTCATTGGTTAATGAATAAAAAAACTTCTTTGACCTTTTGATAGGGCAGAACTTGGGGGCGGGGGGACAGAACTGAATGCTGGGAGGAAGAAAGCAGAGTCAGAGGGAAGCCATGGATCCTCCGCCTGAGATGGATGCCAGTTAGAATCTCTGGTAAGCCACTGCCACATGGCGATACACAGATTAATGGAGATGGGTTAAACTAATATGTAAGAGTTAGCCAATAAGAAATTAGAGCTAATGGCCAAGCAGTGTTTTCGTTAATACAGTTTCTGTGTGGTTATTTTGGGTATAAGCTAGCCGGGTGGCTGGGACGAACAAGCGGCCCTTCCTTACAACAATGCATTCTTTGATGGAGATTGTGTGTTTTAACTTGAATGCAAAAACACTTTCAAAAATTATCATGGATCAGTTTTGTAAGCATGAATTGATGTGGTTTCCATTAATTTAGCAGCTGCTTATCATGCTACTACTTATTGCTAGATATGTTAGATTTAGGGATATGAGAAATGACGAACACAATTAGAGTTTTCAAGAAACCTATATTGTAGATTTGGCTGAGGAATAGGGAAAAGATAAATAAGTAGATCACCATCATGCTTTGTAATAACAGTTACAAGTCTCCACTCCCAGCTGGTTCCTACCTCCTTATATAATGAGGATAACATGATGGACCTCAGTAAAGGTGCTATGCTGATTAAATGAGTTTGACACAGTGTCTGGAACATGATGCATTTTCAGTAGGTGTTAGTGGCTGCTATTATTATAAGAAACAAAAGAATATGTGAGAGCACAGAAACTGGTTTTAAACTAAAGTTGAGAGCCTGGGTGGCAGAAAGGGAAGACTTCCCAAACCTAAGTATTGAAGAATTACTAGGAATGGCATGAGATAAAGATGGAATTTGAATGGGGAAGGAGACAGGAATTGTAGGTTAAAGGACTAGCATTGCAAAAGTGGTGATTTGTGAGACAACATGACATTTCTTATGTAATCAGAGCTAAATAAATGGCAAGATTTGAACCTTAGGATGTAAAGACAAAATCATAAAGAGCTTGGTCTGTCAGGAGGAAGTTGGACTTTATGTTGGACTTTATACCAAGAACAGTCACGAGCCCAATTAGAGGCATTGTGGGAATAGATAAGACTAGCTGCTAGGAGTTTGGTGAACTAAGACAAGAAGAGAATGAAATTAATTTTAAAAGTATGGATTAAACCCTTATTGGGAGTCAGTTGAAGTACTGCTGGGTTCCTTTGGTTCAGACATCATTCATGGTAGCAGTAACCACCAGTCGTTGAATGTTTATACCGTTAGGTATGGCATTGAACGCTTTAGAAGTATTAGCTCATTTGCTCATTTCAATGACTTGATAAGGTAGATTTTATCCTTTTTGTTCTAAGTGATCTGCCTAACATAAGATTACATCTAACCAGTGACAACTGGGGCTTTTTCCTAGACTCGGTGGCTCCATCGCCTAATTTTTAAAAATTTTTAACATGGCCTGTCACACGTGAGTAGGCCAAGATAGTAAAGAGTAGAAGGTAGTTTTAAGAGAGGGATTTAAGGATGATACCTAAATTTGTGGCTCATGCTACCAAATGAATGAAGTACTGTTAAACACATCTCCCAAGGAAGAGATACATAAATAGAGGATAAATTTAAACTGGGGCCTATGGGCTTGAGGTATGAAAAAAAAAATATCCAGTAGATACTGCAGTAAAAAATGTTAAATTCTTCCTATTATTATCATCACTGGAGATGGGAAAGATGGAATCTATGTAGCTCAGGTTGGTCATAAAGTCTCTGTAAACAAGGATGACCCTGAACTTCTGGACTCCCTACTTTTACCTCCTGGGGGCTGGGATTTCAGGTGTGAGCTGCCATGCTGAGTATCCAGCCCAGAGTTTATGCCATGCAAGTATTCTACCAACTGAGCTATATCCCCAAACCTTGTTAAATTAATTGGTAAGGAATAATTCTTTTAGAATTAGGAAATGGGAGTCATGGAAAGTGTTGAACAGGAAAACAGTATGAACAAAGATTCAGACTGTTCTAGGTTAGGCTTTAGGATTTAGTCTTGTGGAGCAAAGAGACAGACTTACATCTCCTTGAGAAGGTATTTTTCCAGCTCTTCACTTATGAATAAGCCTGTTTCTCCATCTTAGAAGAATTCCTTTTATTTGAATGTTTTATTAGTGTTGGTAAGTTTCTTTAATTACACAGGAAGAAGGTTCAGGAGTCAAAAGATAACCCCAATTTTTTAGTTCTGTGTCTTTATTTTAGTTTCACTTTGTAAAGGATTAGTGATATGAATGGCCTTACAATGTGTAAGAGGACTGAGTTATAAGAATTTTGTAGAACATGATAGTATACACCTTTAATCCCAGCACTAGGGAGGTAGAGGCAGGTGGATCTCTGTGAGTTCAAGGCCAGGCTGGTCTATATATTGAGTTTTAAACTAGCCAAAGCTACCTAGTGAGACCCTGTCTCAAACAAAGCAAAACAAAACCCCACAAAGTTTTGAGTTGTTTCCTAAATTAGATTATTGTTTTTATTTTATTTTACATACATAATCATAATGATACCAGTTTGTTGTTAGAGTATACTTCACAAGTGTAAATATTAGTATCTAATTGTTTAGTTGTGCAAATGCCCAGTATATTGAATTTATAGACCACCTTGCAGTCTCTTGGATTCTTCTTTTTTTGAAAAATTGACATTAGTTTCAGGATACCTTTCATTATTACCAGAGAAATGTTGTAATAGCAGTCACATCATTGTTTTCGGCCTCCTCTGGCTGCTATTGTTTATTAGTAAAGGTGTGTTTGCATAAAAAGCATTGCAGACATTAGAGAATAGAAACTTGTTTATAGAGCATTTGTTTCTTTATTAACCTTTGTAGCACTATCGTTTTAGATTTTATGCTCCTTTCTAAAAGTGCTCTATGGTGGTTAGTCTTATCCTGAGAATTCTGACTACAACTATGGATTCTTCCCTGAGAAAATATCTCTTGAGATATCCAGTGGAGATGTCAAATTGACAGGTAGACTTGGATCTCAAAGCCGTAATCTATGGCAGTGCTGTGCTGTGACTTTGTGAGTTACAGGTGACTGTGGGTGGTAACTGAAGCAGAAGCCATAGATTAAGATTGGGGTGAAAGAATGTCATGAGAAAGAAAATATCTACTAGAGCTTTAAGAAGATAAGCTTGCAAAGCAGACAGGAAAGGATGGGTCTAGAGAGGGACATGAGGAAACCTAGCAGCAGAAACAATGCATTCAAAGGCTGAGAAAAAAAGTTTCAAGAAGGAAGGAGTAGTTAGCAAGTCAGTAAGGTCAAGAAAGTGTTCCCACAGTTCCTCGGCCTTTTTTTTTTTTTTTAATTAGTGCTCCCCATAGAGCCTTTTTAGATGTTTCCCAACACACCTTAAAATCTTAGTGCACAGATAGAATGCATTTTTGTTTATGTACTGTGGCTTTTTGGAGTGGCACAAGCTATTGTAATACTTTAAATTATTTGGGACAGCATTGCCTATGCAGAGAAAGCAGGCACCAGGTGGAGTAAGTGACCTTACAAAACTGTTTTTTACTGGAGTGCTCCATCTGTAAGCTGTTTTAGAGTGGGTGAAGAAATGTAGTGTAGACGTATTAGGTCGGCACAATAAATAACCAAGCCAGCTCAACAAGAAAGGGTATTTTTAATGAATGAAAAGAGGGGAGACTCACGCTACCATGGTGGGAAGTCCAAAGTCCTACCCGTCGAGTGGACACCGCATGGAAAGAGAGAGCGCACACATGTGTTCTCTCGAATTTCTACCTGGGGTCCAAAATGGCCACACCCCAACTTGATGTGATTGGTTGATAGCCTTTCCCTATCAATGTAGAACTGGAGGCAAAAGGTTGAGATAACTGACTGAAGTGGAGGAAGGGAGTTAATGCTATCAATTCTGTCCTGTCAGGGGTACCTCAGATTTCAGCCCAAATAAAGAGAACCTTCCAAGGAAGAAGGAACTTCATATGAGATTGTTTATGATGCTGGTTGTGGTACACAAGCTAACACATGGTTTGAATTTGATGATTATCTTTCCTGTTGTCACTTGTCTCTGTTTATTTATTTATTTTTTCGAGACAGGGTTTCTCTGTAGCTTTTGGAGCCTGTCCTGGAACTAGCTCTTGAAGACCAGGCTGGCCTCGAACTCACAGAGATCCACCTGCCTCTGCCTCCCGAGTGCTGGGATTAAAGGCGTGCACCACCACTGCCCGGCACTTGTCTCTGTTTATATTTCATCATTTAAAACCTCACTCGGCTTCAGATTTGCTTTTATGACAAGGTCAGAAATTACTGACCATAACAAATTTGAATGTCCTCAAAGTATGTTTCGTAACTGGCTCTCTTTTGAAAAGTTCTTTGGTCAGTGGTATCTGGAACCCACTCACAGGCACTCCAAAAGGATGTTTTACTGGTCCCCTGGGTGTTCTCAGTCCAGTCCAGTTGATCAAGATGAGCCATTCCAGAGCAGAGTTGGGGAGGAGTACTTGTTGACCACCATGATGATGCACTTGTAAAAACCCTCAAAAGCCCAGGTCACTGTAGTGTAGTTCACAGTATAATAATTAAGAAGTAGTGAGCAGGGCTAAAGAAATGGTTCAGTAGTAAGAGCGCTCACTGCTCCTTTAGAGGATCCAGGCTTGATTCCCAGGACTGGCATGGTACCTAAAAGCTATTTGTAACTCCAGCTCCAGGGGATCTAATGCCATCTTTTTACCTTGGTGGGTACCACATGCATATGGTGCATGGACAAACATGCAAACTAAACACCGATATACAAAAAATAAAAATAAAGAAGTCTTTCTTTAAAACTGAAAAAAGAAAAAAAACAAGCAAGCTGGGCAGTGGTGGCACACATTTGGGAGGCAGAGGCAGGTGGATCTATGTGAGTTCAAGGCCAACCTGGTCTACAAAGCAGGTTCCAGAACAGCCAGGGCTACACAGAGAAAACCTGTCTCCAAAAACAAAAACGGGGCTGGAGAGATGGCTCAGCGGTTAAGAGCATTGCCTGCTCTTCAAAAAGTCCTGAGTTCAATTCCCAGCAAACACAAGGTGGCTCACAGCCATCCGTAATGAGATCTGGCGCCCTCTTCTGGCATGTGGGCATACATGGAGGCAGAATGTCGGATACACAATAAATAAATAAATAATTCTTTAAAAAAAAAAAAAGAAAAAAAACAAAACAAAAACAGAACAAAGAAGAAAACATAGATCCTAGCCAAGCACCAGTGATCTTCGGCTCACCGGTTGAGTTTACACTATCAATTTTTTCCTTCCATTCTCTAACTTAGGTTGAGAGCCTTGTAGGTTAAAGTCAGCGCTGCCTCTGTGCCTGTGTGGGTTTTTCCATATCACCCAGCTCACATTCCCAAGTTCATTGCCTCACATGCCTTTAAAACTTGATCTTCCCTGGTATAAAGAGATTCCCTGTGCCCAGACTGCAGTGAGATTTCTCACCTCTGCCCTATTACACCTTTATGTTGTGCTGCAGTTTCAGTCCTACAATAAAAAAAGTTTTTATGCGCTTTGAGAAATACTCAGCTTAGATTTATGGGGGTAGCTCAGAAAATACTAGCAAATGTGGGAAGACAGTTGTGAGAAAACCCTTGTTTAACATGGCCTTGTTTGTCTATTCTGGGAGTGGCTAGGGTTAGCTATCAGAATATGGATGAATTAACTGACAACATCTGTGCCTATTTTTCTAGTGCCTGATCTTTTAGTTTTGTAGGTGTCTAGATCTTAAATTTAACATAACAAATGGAGGCTTTAATTTTCCCCTGGAGTTAATAGTCTGCCACACATAGATACCTAGACTTTTTAGCAGTCTTGCTTTATTCAAGAAGTATGAGTCTAGGGGCTAGAGGGGTCATTGGGTGGTCTACAGCACTTGATTGCTCTTGCAGAGGACCTTGTTGGGTTCCCAGCACCCATATGATGGCTCACAACCACTCCAGTTCCAGAGTATCTGACACCATGTATGTGTGTATATACAGACAAAACATTTAGACACATAAAATAGAATAAATAAATCTTTGAAAAAGTATTTACCAGTACTGGAGTTACAGACACATGCTATTGCACCTGTCTTTTTCATGGGTGGTGACAATACAAACTCAGACTCTCATGCTGGTATGCCATACACTTTACTGACTGAGACATCTCCCGAGCACCAATAGTTGGTAATTTTGACACACATAGCACATGAAACTACTACCACCAGTGTCATGATAGTAAACATACATACGTGTTGTGATAGCTAGTTTTATGTCAACTTGACACAAACTAGAGTCATCTGAAAGGAGGGAACCACAATTGAGTAAATTACTCCGTAAGAACATTTCCTTAATTAGTGATTGATGGGGGAGTTCCTGGCCCATTGTGGATGATGTTATCCCTGGGCTTGGTAGCCTTGAGTTCTATCAGAAAGCAGGCTGAGTAAGCTAGAAAGCAGCAACCTCAGTGACCTCTCTGCATGAGCTCATGGCTCTATGTTCCAGCCCTACTGGAGTGCCTGTCCTGACTTCCTTCAGTGATAGACAATGCTGTAGAAGTGTAAGTCTCATAAATCCTTTCCTCTCCAACTTGCTTTTGGTCAGGGTCATACATAGCAATAGTAACCCTGACTAGGGAAGCTGTCACCCTCAGGACTTTTGTCATATGACCCTTGGCAGCCTTCTGCACCCTCTACCTCTAACCCAAGCAACACTGGTTTGCATATTTTAGAATTATATTCAGGCATACTTTGGAGATACTATGGGTTTGGTTCCCAACCACTGCAATAAAGTAAATATCACAAAAGACAGTCATTTGAATTGTATTCCCAGTGCATATAAAAGTTATCTTTATTTTTACTATGACATCACCTATTAAATGTGTACTAACATTGTACCTAAAAATATGGAATGTATACACTTTGATTAAAAATACTTTATTATGGCATAAGAACAGACAGGAGGACCAATGGAACTGAATAGAAGACCCAGGTATTAATCCACACATCTTCAAACACCTGATCTTTGGTAAAGAAGCAAAAAATATCAAATGGAAAAAAGAAAGCATATTTAACAAGTGGTGCTGGCATAACTGGATATCAACATGTAGAA
>JAQHUG010000355.1:1249331-1345859 GCA_028555095.1 Dicrostonyx torquatus
ATGACAGCTTGAATTTTGCAGGAAAATGGATGGAGCTAGAAAACATTATTTTGAGTGAGGTAACCCAGACACAGAAAGACAATTATCACATGTACTCACTCATAGGTGATGTTTAAACATAAAGCAAAGAAAGCCAGCCTACAAACCACAATCCCAGAGAACTTAGACAACAATGAAGACACTAAGACTCACATAGATCTAATCTACATGGAAAGTAGAAAGTAGAAAAAGACAAGATCTCCTGAGCAAATTGGGAGCATAGGGACCTTGGGGGAGGGTTGAAGGGGACAGGGGAAAGGCACGGAGGGGAGCAGAGAAAAATGTAGAGCTCAATAAATATCAATAAAAAATGTATATAAAAAAAAGTACTACTCAACAGTAAGCTTAAACTACTCAGTGAATAGCCTGGGAATGTACCTCATTTGGTAGACTGCTTACCTAGCATATACACATCCCTGGGATCTCCACCACCATGAAAACTACATGATGGCAACACACCTATGATTCCAGCACTTAGGAAGAGACAGGAGGACCAGAAGTCATCCTTGATATCCATTTAGCCTTAGTCATCTTGACATGACTGGGAATTCTCTGCGAGAAACCTCAATTGAAAATATACCTGGATCAAGTTTGTCTGTGGGTGTGTTTATGAGGAAATGTCTTGATTATTAATTGATGTAAGCAGGCCCAGCCCATTGTGAGTGGCATTGTTCCTCGGGCATGTAGTCCTAAGATGTATAAAAAGATAGCTAAACATGAGCCAGGGAGTGAACTAGAGAGCAAGCAGCAAGCCACATTCCTCCATGGTTCTGACATTAGGTGCCGAATTGACTTCCTGCCCTTGACTTCCCTTTGTGATGGACTGTGACCTGAAAGTATAAGATTACATAAACATTTCTTCCCTTAAGGAGGGATTGAAATGCTTTATCATAGTGATAGAAAGGAAACTAGAACATTTGGCTGCATGGGGAATTGCTGGCCAGCCTGGAATTCATGGAACCTGTCACAAAATTTCTTTCCAGTAAGGATTTGAAATGGGTACTTTGTCATTTAGGCTTTGTTCCATTTAGGACACAAACCAAGTAGACCTAGTATAATCCTTCAGTCTCTAAAGATTTTCAGATTGGGAAATGAACATTGGCTTTAACTTGAGGGAGCTTTAGCCCCTAACAAGATAGTCATCTCATCCTTTGAAGCGTTGTAGACAGGCATTGACTTGCTCTTAAATAAAGTTTCAATGAAATTTGTATGCAGGCATTAGTATGGGCATATATTATCTTTTCTCTTGGCTAAGTATCTGCCGAGTAAGATAGGTATGTATTTCAGTCTTAAAAGAAGTTGTCAAACTACTTTTCAAAGTGATTGTACCAATATTACTACAAGCACAGATAAGAAGTAGATCCAACCCAGGTGATTTTTAAATTTAGCCTTGCACAAAGTCTAAGGACATGAACAAAATAGAGACAAATTATTTGCAAGAATATAATAGGAGTTGCCTCTCGTTCAGTTCCCAAAAGTTATTATTTCCACCTGAAATATTATGAACACAGTTTTTACTACTCACAACTCTATCAGCGTTCTGAGAAAAGAGAATCAAACAACATATTAAGAGAGCAGCACAATATTACCAGGTGGGTTGTACCCCAGGGGCAGAATTGGTTTAGCATTCAATATTACCAGGTGGGTTTACTCCAAGGGGCAGAATTGGTTTAGCATTCAATATTACCAGGTGGGTTGTACCCCAGGGGCAGAATTGGTTTAGCATTCAAAAGGAAGAATGAAGTTAGAGAGGGAGTGACCACATGCAAAATCCAATACCTATTAAAAAATTTACAAACCTTTTCAACAAATTGGGAAGAGAAGGGAATTTCTTTATTTTGATAACAGAACATCTATTGAAAATCTTACCAGTAATTGATATTAAAGGCTAAATGCTTTCTTTCCAAATCCCAGGCTGTCCGTTCTCATCACATCTATTCAAGTCATACTAGAGTTCTAGTCAGGGCAGTCTGGCAAGACAACGAAATGAAACAATTTAAAGAAGTAGTGATTAAAATTGCCTTTATTTGAAAATGACATGATCACTTTGTAAAACTCCAGTGGAGTTTGAAAGTTAATTGAGTAAGTTTGCAGGCACATTATTGGTGCCTAAAGCTAAATGTGCATTTCTGTATGCTGCCAACATAAACGGACATTTCAATACAATATCATAATAGACCAAAAATAGAATAGCGATTGGGGACTTAGTTGAGTAGTTGAGTGCTTACCTAGTAAGCACAAGGCCCTGGGTTCAGTCCTCAGCTCCAGAAGAGAAAACAGACAAAATATATTACTTTGTTATATGTATAATGAGAGATACTAACTTGTACTTCCATTTTTTTCTGATTTGGGGTTTTATTTGTTTTGGCCTAAAGGTAATACTAGTGTTAGAGAATAGTTGAGAAGCAGTTTTTCTTCATCTGTCTTGTTGAATGAGTGACACTTAGCTTCATTTCCTCCTTAATCATTTGGTAGAATTTGCCTGTAAACCCATGTGGTTTTGGGTTTCTCATTTGAAAAATCTCTTAATTGCAGTTTCATTATTGCTGATATAGGACTCTAATAATATGTATCTTTCACATTGTAACTGCATCCAAGTTGTCAATTTTTTTGGCATGAAATTGTCCTGAGTGCCCATCAAAATCCCAGCAAAAGTCTTCAAAGACCTCGAAAGAACGGTACTCAACTTCATTTGGAAAAGCAAAAAACCCAGGATAGCCAAAACAATCCTGGGCAATAAAAGAATGTCTCGAGGCATCACAATCCCTGACTTCAAACTCTACTACAGAGCTATAGCACTAAAAACAGCCTGGTACTGGCTTAAAAACAGGAGGATCAATGGAACCAAAAAGAAGACCGGGATACCAATCCACACATCTTTGAACACCTGATCTTTGATAAAGAAGCAAAAAATATCAAATGGAAAAAAGAAAGCATATTTAACAAGTGGTGCTGGCATAACTGGATATCAACATGTAGAAAAATGAAAATAGACCCAAATCTATCACCATGCACAAAACTCAAGTCCCAAATGGATCAAAGACCTCAACATAAAGCCAACCACACTGAACCTTATAGAAGAGAAAGTGGGAAGTACACTTGAACGCATTGGCACAGGGAACCACTCTCTAATAGAACTCCAGCAGCACAGACACTGAGAAAAACAATTAATAAATGGGACCTCCTGAAACTGAAAAGCTTCTGTAAAGCAAAGGACACGGTCAACAAGACAAAATGACAGCTTACAGAATGGGAAAAGATCTTCACCAACCCCGCATCAGACAGAGGTCTGATCTCCAAAATATATAAAGAACTCAAGAAATTGGGCATCAAAAGATCACATAATCTAATAAAAAAAATGGAGTACAGACCTAAACAGAGAACTCTCAACAGAGGAATCTAAACCTCTTAAGGAAATGTTCAACATCCTTAGTCATCAGAGAAATGCAAATCAAAATAACCCTGAGGTTCCTTCTTACACCTGTAAGAATGGCCAAGATCAAAAACACTGATGACAACTTATGCTGGAGAGGTTGTGGGGAAAAGGGAACACTTCTGTACTGCTGGTGGGAATGCAAGCTGGTACAACCCCTTTGGATGTCAGTGTGGTGATTTCTCAGAAAATTAGGAAACAACCTTCCTCAAGACCCAGTAATACCACTTTTGGGTATATATCCAAAGGATGCCCAATCGTGCCACAAGGACATGTGCTCAACTATGTTCATAGCAGCTTTGTTTGTCATAGCCAGAACCTGGAAACAACCTAAATGTCCCTCGATTGAAGAATGGGTAAGGAAAATGTGGTACATTTATACAATGGAGTACTACACAGCAGAAAAAAATGATGACAGCTTGAATTTTGCAGGAAAATGGATGGAGCTAGAAAACATTATTTTGAGTGAGGTAACCCAGACACAGAAAGACAATTATCACATGTACTCACTTATAGGTGATTTTTAAACATAAAGCCTGCCTACAAACCACAATCGCAGAGAACTTAGACAACAATGTGGATACTAAGAGAGATTTACATGGATCTAATCTACATGGGAAGTAGAAAGTAGAAAAAGACAAGATCTGAGTAAATTGGGAGCATAGGGACATTGTGGAAGGGTTGAAGCGGGGAGGAGGGAGGCAGGGAGGGGAGCCCAGAAAAATGTAGAGCTCAATAAAAAAAATGTATTAAAAAAACAACTTATTGCTTAGCAGGGCTTGGTGGCACACACCTATAATCTCAGCACTTGGGAGGCTGAAGGGGGAGTTCAAGGACAAGTCCAAACTGGGCTACTTAGTGAATTTTAGACCAGACTGGGGCCATATAGGAAGTTGAAAATTTAAAAAAAGAAGAAGAAAATAACCTTATGGTCGGGGGTCCCCACAACATGAGGAGCTGTATTAAAAGATTGCAACATTAAGTTGAGAACCACTGCTGTAGAGGATGACCTTGAACTCCTGATCCTTCTGCCTTCTCCAGAGTATTGAGATTATAGGCTTCTGTCCTCACACTTGGTCTGTGATGTGCTGGAGATAAAATTTAGGGTTTCCTGTATGTTATCTAAGAAATGAGCTACATCTCAGTCCTGGATCTAGCACTTTTGACATGCATTTTTTTTTTTAAAGTTGGTGATTGAATCTCAGTTCTTATACATGCTAGGTATCCTTCTGACCCTGTACTATATCTCCAGTCCTTGGTTTTATTTGCTTTGATTTTGCTGTTTTTTTTATTTTATATGACAGATTCCTGCTGTGTGCCAGTGGATCTTGAAGTCCCTATGTAGTAGGCTCACTTTGTGATCCTCCTGCCTCAGCACCCAGACAGCTAAGATATACACCATTCCCGACTTTACTGTTTTTTTTAATTCTACACATTAAAATGAAATTGATACCAAAAAAAATTGTCCTGAGCCTTCTATATTATAGTAGAATATGTAATGATAGCATTTTACTTTTTTATTAATAATGTGTTTTTTCCCTCACATTTAGACTGACTTAACAGTTATCAAAGCGCTAACTTCAATTCTATATTTTTTTTGTTATCTTTGTTTTCCAGTTTATTTCAGATCTCTATTATTTCCTTTATTATTTCTTTTTTGGTACTTAATCTTGAACTCAATTTTTCTCTTTTTATAAAGTAGAAGCTAAGGTCTTTGATGTGGGGCCCTTTTTATTTTATTTTTCTAATATAGGCATTTAATGGTAGAAATTCCCTACTACATGCTCTCTTTTTAAAAATTTATTTTATGTATATGGATATTTTGCTGCATGTATATCTGTGTACCATGTGTGTTCCTGGTGTCTGCAGAGGCCAGAAAGGGCATCTGATCCTTTGGAACTGGAGTTACAGACAGTCTGAGCTGCCATGTAGTGCTGGAAACTTAATGGGTGCTCTGCCAGTGTGCTCTTCTTATCCCCTGAGCCTTCGCTCCAGCCTTACTAAATACTCTTTAGCTCTGTCTGGTAAATCATTTCACTGAGTTACACTTTCCTTCTTAATTCCACTTCTTTTTTTTCCTCATAAGTTATTTGGAAGTATATCTTACAGTTCCCAAATATTTTGGCTTTTCTAAGAATTTTTATTCGTTTCTAATTTAATTCTATTATGGTCAGGAAATATACTGTGTACTACTTGAATCCTTTTGAATTTATTGACATTGGTTTTATAGTCTAGGGCAATAGTTCTCAGCCTTCCTAATGCCACAGTCTTTTATTACAATTCCTGATGTTGTGGTGACCCCAAATCATTTTCATTGCTATTTCATAGCAGTAATTTTGCTACTGCTATGAATCATAATGTAAATATCTTTGTTTTCCAATGGTCTTAGGTGACCCCTGTGAAAGGGTCATTCAATTCCCAGAGGGGTTGAGACCCAACAGGTTGAGAACTGCTGGTCATAGGGTATTGTCTATGTTGACAAAATTTTCAAGTTCAAGAGCTTTGTAATTGGAAAACATACTATGCTTAAACTCTTATTCTATAAATTCAGTTAGGGAAAGTTGGTTCATAGAGTCTACTGTATCATTTCCATTATTCTGTATACTTACTGTGTCAGTAATTGAGGAAAAGACATTGAAATTTTTGTGTACATTTCAGGTTTTTTTTAGAGGAGGTGCTCAATCTGAAGGACTTGGGCCCCCCCATGTAAATTTCAATGTTTGTTTGTTTGTTTGTTCTTTGAGACAGGGTTTCTCTGTAGTTTTGGAACCTGTCCTGGAACTACATAGCTGTCTTGGAACTCAGTATGTAGACCAGGCTGGCCTCAATAGAGATCCTCCTGCCTCTGCATCCCAAGGGCTAGGATTGAAGGTGTGTACCACCATACCTGGCTAGATGATTTTATCGTTATTGTAACTTTGGGTTGCATTTCCTTGATAGTGAGTGATGTTATTGTTGCACACACATCTTGTCCCATTTGTATATCATCTTTGGAGATATGGCTGAAGAATTTCTTTTTCAGATTTTTAATCTGACCTATTTTGTGCTCTTTTATTAGCACCCCCTTTGCTGTGATTCATCTTAGAGTTTCTGTCTTTATGCTTACAGATTTACATATGTGACAAAATCGTAATTAGCATATTTTTCTCTCAGAAATTTTCAACCCTGGAAGATTTATGTCAGTCTTTTTCATGTTACTTCTTGTTGTTCAATACAGGGTCTCACTATGTAACACAGTCTGACCTGGAAACTCACTGTATAGGTCAGGCTGGCCCGACACATTGGATGATCCTCCTGCTTCAGCCTCTTGAATGCCAAGGTGTATATGTGCCACCATGCCCAGCAGATTTCATTTTTGAACATATAAGATGTGACTGTAATAACCATGAGAATGTCATTCTAACACAACAATGTTAGATGATCTTGATTATTCTGCTCATAACGAGTTACTTCCCTGCGTCTTTCCATACTTGGTGTCTTAGTCACTGTTCTGTTGCTGTGAAGAGACTCCATGACCATGGCAACTCTTATAAAAGAAAGCATTTCATTGGGGCTTTTACAGTTTCAGAGGTTTAGTTCATTATCATCATGGTGAGGAACATGGCAGCATGCAGGCAGGTACTGGAGCAGTAGCTGAGAGTGTACATCCTGGTCCGTAGACAGAGAGACTGAGAGAGACTGTGGGCTTGACAATGGCTTTTATTTGTTTTTGGTTTTGTTTTTGTTTAGAGACAGGGATTCTCTGTAGTCCTAGCTGTCCGGGAACTCACTTCGTAGTCCAGGTTGGCCTCTAATTCAGAGATCTGCCTGCTGGGATTAAAGTGCTGGGTTTAAAGGTGTGCACCACCATGCCAGGTTTAGGGTTTTTGAAAACTCAAAACACACCCTCAGTTAAATACTTTCTTTCACAGGACCACACCTCCTAATCTTTTGAAATAGTACCACTCCCTAGTGATCAGTCATTGAACTTCGTGACCCTGTAGGGCCATTCTCATTCAAACCACCACACTTGGTAATCTTTGCTTGGATATCTGTACTGTTTGGGTTTTTTTTTTTTTCTGTGTAACACAAACTTAAATACATCTCAGTAAAGGGAATCTAATTGAGAAAATGCCTCTGTAAGGTTAGCCTATAGGTAAGTCTTTGGCATATTTTCTTGATTAATGATAGATGTGGGAGGGCCCACCTCACTGTAGGTGGTGCTAACTTTGGACAGGTGGGCCTAAATTATTTAAGAGAGCAGTCTGAGCAAGCCAGGAGACGAAAGCCAATAATTAGTCTTCCTCCATGGCTTGTGCTCCTATCTCTGCCTCTAGGTTCCTGCCTTGAGTTACTGCCACCATTGATGGACGTGACTTCTGAGTTACAAGATGCAAAATATCCTCCCCAAGTTGCTTTTGGCTATGGTGTTTATCACAGTAGCAACCCCAAGACAATATTTAACTTTGTGTTTTATTTTTTACTTTTTGGTTGGTAAATGTATTGCTATTACAAATGTGTTTTACTCAGATCTACCGGGTTCCATTTGAAATCTCCTCCCCTGCACTGTTGCCTAGAATAGCGATATTTGAAGGTTGGCAGTAATTGGGATTAATTTTTTGTTTGTCATCTTCTAGGGATGACTGTGGTTTTGTGGTTGATATTAGTGTCTTGAAAGCTGTTATTTATTTCATTTTATTGTATTTGCCTTTTAAGTTTCTTTGATGTGAGGACAACTCTGGTACCTGTTGAAGCATTTTGGCAAATGTCCTGCCTACCAGTTTTAACCTGAGCCTGTTCTTGTGCTGAGATTCTCACAGAAAATGTCTTACTGGCAATTTCTCGTTTCCCTTTAAGAGGCGACTTATATAGACTAGAAGATAAACTCGGGGCTGGAGAATGGCTCAGTGGTTAAGAGCACTGGCCACTCTGGCTACTCTTCCAAAGGACCCCGATTCAATTCTCAGTTCCCACATGACAGTTCACAGGTGTCTGTAACTCCAGTTCCAGGGGATGTGGCAATTCTCACACAGACATACATGCAAGCAAAACCGCAACATACATAGATAAACTCATGTCAGCCAGCACAAACACTTTTTAAAATGCTCTTGCGGCAGAACGGAGGGCATGCCTTTAATCCTAGCAGAGACAGCAGATCTCTGTGAGTTCCAGGACAGCCAGGGCTATACAGAGAAACTGTATCAAAAAAAAAAAAAAAACCTAAAACGTTCTTGGGTTGCTAAACTGATTTTGTGTTCCCTTTTTGAGGGAATTTCTTGAGTTATTTGTATAAGGAAGCTAATTTTAAATAACAGTTTTTAAAAATTCCTAAGTATGTTTTGTTTTATTTTCAGAATTAAGAGAAGGAAAGAACAGCAGCGCTATGCTGAAGAGCAGAGGCTCCTGAGAGTGCACTGTCGTGAAGAGCCTTGTTCAGAGCAGAAGATAAGTGATGTCTTAGCCCAGTTACAGCTTGAAGAAATAAAAGGAGCCAGAGAAAAACAGCACCAGAGAGAAAAAGAATATGTAAGGTGATTTTAAACATTCTGCATGAAGTTCTGGCTCTAGAAGAGACAGAAAGTAGGCTTTCTCATATTCCTTAAGAGACTTGGTGTAGCTAGGCAGTAGCGGTGCACACCTTTAATCCCAGCACTCAGGAGGCAGAAACTAGAGGACCTCTGAGTTAGAGGCCAGCCTGGTGTACAGAGCAAGTTTCAGGACAGCCAGGGCTACATACGGAATGCCTCTTTCAAAACCAAAGAGCGAGAAAGACAGACAGACACTTTTGGTTTGTCTTGTCATACTTTCCTCATTTAGGATGGGTACTCCACTGCTGTTTGGTTGGCTAGTACATCTTGGGACTAGCACTGTGTTGTCCTAATGCTATTTCCTACTGCATAGGAAGACTCAAGGTACAGAGCAGTGAAAAGTGGGTATAAAATCAGGATTTATGCTTGTTCTCCCAGTAGCTGATTTACTGACCACACTGTACTTTTATAGATATGTAGAAGCTTTGCGAGCCCAGGTCCAGGAGAAAATGAAGCTTTATAATATCACTTTACCACCATTATGTTGTTGTGGTCCTGATTTTTGGGATGCTCATCCTGATACCTGTGCCAACAATTGCATTTTCTATAAAAACTACAGAGGTAAGTATCTTAAGGAATTACTATTAAGTCCTAATAGTAATTAAATGTGTGTGTGTGTGTGTGTGTGTGTGTGTGTGTGTCTAGTGATTATGGTTATTTAGAATTTAAGAACTTACTATATATTTATATATAACAGAATTTTATATATACCTTTATAAAAAAAACTATGTGAGACAATAAAAATTGTTATAGTTTCATTTCTGGTTAGTCCTTTTTATGGTAGAGAAGCATTTCCAACTCACTCCATTATATAAGAGGACTTGGGCTCCAGATCTTCCCCTAATTGAACATTATTATGAGTTTGTCCTTTATGGCTAAATTAAGAGTCTGTTATTCACATATTTTAATGGTGTCTAATAAGGACTTACAAGTATATTTCCATATTAGACTCTAGGCAGAGGCTGCTCATTCGTTTTCTGGCCACCCAGAGCTGAAATAATCACACTGAAACTATATTAATTGCAACACTGCTTGACCAATCACTTAGGTGTACTAACTCTTATATCTTAAGTTAACCCATCTCTATTAATCTGTGCATCATCATGAGGTCTTGGCCTACCAGCAAGGTTCCAGGTGGTGGCTACATGGCTTCTTACTGACTCCACCTTCTTTCTTCTGTCTGTTTGGAATTCCTGCCTTGCTCTATTCTGCTAAGCCACTGGCTGAAACAGCTTTTTTATTAACCAATGACAATAAAACATATTCACAGCATACAGAGAGGATTCCCACATCATTAGATTGTTTATTCTGCTGATGAAACAAAGAAAGATAAGGAGCTCTGTCAAAAGTCCCAAGTAGCCAAGCAGTGGTGGCACATGCCTTTAATCCCAGCACTTGGGAGGCAGAGGCAGGCGGATCTTTGTGAGTCTGAGGCCAGCCTGGTCTACACAGCTTAATTCCAGGACTGTTACATAGACAAACCCTGTCTGGAAAAAAACCAAACAAACAAAAGAAACCTGTCCCAAGCTGAGAAAATGGAATCATTCTTGTAGTTGCTAATGTTTCTTTCCATCACTAAAAGGACTTACAGAACATAGGAGCTTGGTCAGCCTCATATAAATAACAATGAAAATGTTGCCAGTGTTTACATTGTTGGTGTGCTTCATCTCTGTGATATCAATGTGTCCATCCTATGAATATCATCATTCCCTTACTTTAAAACTTCTCCTCATGACAGTGAAATGCATGATATATTTCTGTACTTCTCTCTGGTCTCAGGACACACTGCAGCCTCACTAAACTTCCTCGTACACTTCTGCATCTCATCCACTTTGTTCTCTAACTGTAGTGTCTTCTTTTCTTTCCTCCTGTCAATTCCCAGAGTCCACTTTAAATGGCACAGCTTCTCAAATCCTTCCAGTGTTCCCTAACTGTTCATTCATATCTGTCTTTCTATTATTGTGACGGTTTGTATGTGCCTGTGGTGTGGAAGTACTGCCCTGTCTTTAACTCCGCTGCCATTTTCTGTATTCTCTTTCCTTAGATTACAGAGTGCTTGCTCTATTCTAAGTACTCATTAAACGTTTATTCAGTGGCATTTTGAGTAAAGAAGCATTACTGATAAGAAAAAGAAGTAGGAGAGTTGTATAGAATCTGACTTTATTCATTGTTGTGCAATCCTTCATTTGCAGCATATAATCGGGCCTTACATTCAGTCATCAACTCTTCTGATATCTCTGAGGGGAACGCGACTCTTCGAAATGCTATTCGTAATTTTGCTTCTGTACATAGACGGACTTCAAAAAAAACTCTACAATAAGAGTCTGAAATCAATGCCAATGACTGGTAATTTTCCACCTTCCTTTATAATCAACCACAAAAAATGATTCAGGAAAGCTGTTAAAGTGTATAAGATGTATTATTAGCTGAAGGAAACCAGTCCCACATAGTAACTGTCTATAGCTAGGTGTCTGCCTTGGGACCAGCACGGAAAGTTGAATGCCCAACTTGTCTCACATTTGGTATGAACCACTGGAACCTGTTATTTTAAAAGTGATTAGAAAAGTAGTGTTTCTTAGGTTTTTTTTAGTGTCCATGTAGCGTTCTTTCTTTGTCTAATTAGAGAAACTCATGAGAAGTCTTTGAGGTTTTCTTACTGTCATCCTGCTAAGATCATGCTTTTGAGTCGTGACAGTATTTAAAGTGTCTGGATGAAGCAGAAGAGGAATGGGCTTCTGAGCACTAATGGTTGTCTATATTGCTGTTGGCTTCTCTGCTTTTGTATAGTAATAGAGATTAGGCAAATTTGGATTTGGTGTACTTTAAAATGATTTTTTCCTCCTGCTTCTTTTACTTTTTAAGTTATTGCCTTTTTTTCTCAGTCGGTGATATTAAAGATAGGACTTTTAAATTTCATTTTTATTCTAACTTTTTTGAGATTTTATTTTTTTTATTTTATGTATATGAGTGTTTACCTGAATGTATGTCTGTGTGTCGTGTATGCATGTTGCCTTTGGAGACCAGACGAAGGCATCAGATCCCCAGGGGCTGGAGTTAGAGATGTTGTTACGTGCCAAGGGAGTGCAGGGAATAGTGAACCTGGGTCCTTTGAAAGAACAGCTAGTGTTTGTAGCTGCCGAGCCTTCTCCTCAGCCCTGATTTACTACTACTGTATAATTTTTACTGCCAAAAAGTCAAACTCTAACTTTTTAATATCTTTTATGTGAAATAATTGTGATTAAATTTTTTTTCTTTTTTCCAAGACAAGATTTCTCTGTAGCCCTGTCTGTCCTGGAACTCACTCATTCTGCAGACCAGGCTGTCCTTGAACTTAGAGATCCTCCTGCCTCTGCCCCAACCCCCAGTGCTGATGATTAAAGTCTAAAAGGTATACTCAAAGGAGTAAAGCTCTGCTTCATTTATCTGTCTTTTTTTTAAAAAAATGTGCTGAATGACATACCTAAAACAAAGGAAATAAATATTGCCATGGTTATTATAAATTTGTTATTTTTTTCACATTATTTCTTGATGCAAAATTTTAAATGATTAAAAAAAGCACTTAGTAGATTGACTGCTTTTCCAGAGGCCCCAGTTACGATTCCTGGCACCTACATGGCAGCTCACAGTTGTCTATAACTCTAATTCCAGGAAATACAATACCTTCACATAGGCATGCATGCGGCAAAACACCAGTGCACATGAATTAAAAATAAATTAATTAATTTTAAAAAACAGCACTTAGGCTATGTCACAAAAAGATAAATAAACAAAGGCCTTCACTTCTAGCCAGGCTGTTGAAAAAGAGTCTAAGTTACATGAATGAGAAGATTGACAAGTTATTTAACTACATTAATTAATTGTCCAGTTCAGCCAGAGTCCTTGGAGTAAGTATATATTTTATTTGTTCTTAACGAATTATATTTTAATAGTTCTATTTAGATACTATTTCCTATAAATAGGCCACCAATTTAAAATACACAGCTCAGTGGCTTTTAGTCCATTCACAACCATTACCAAAGAAGACTCCATGATCTACCAGTTCTGCTTCCACCCAGAAATGTGAAAGCACCAGAAATCCGATCTGAAGCAGGCTTGCACACTTCACTTGTAGTAACATCACCCAGAGCAGCCGTATGTGTGTGGATCAATGGAGGGTTAGCAGTATGTGCACACTTGCGGCAGAAGGGTTCTCGGGCTTCAGAAAGGATTCCTGTCACATGTTGCAATGCCGTGCTGAGTGAAATAAAGCAGTCACCAAAGGCAAGTATTACAGTGCTGCACATGGGAGCTTCAGAAAGTAGTCAGGTTCTCAGAAATAGCAAAGTAGTATTTTCTGGAAGCTGGCGATAAGAGGATGTGAGGCATTGTCATGTAGTGGTACAGAGTTTTAGTTTTACTGGATGAAGATGTCCTAGAAGTCTGTTTCACAAAGTGTGAATATGCTTAATTGCTGAACTGTACACTTATATGCTAAAGTTTAGTTTGTGTGATTTTTTAAAAAAAATCTTCTTTAAACCATTTTATTTTTTAATTTTAATTATTTATCAGGGGGTGAGTTCGAGGGCTATCAGATCACCTGGAACTGGAGTTTGAGCTGTCTGATGTGGGTGCTAGGAATTGAACTC
Source organism: Dicrostonyx torquatus (assembly GCA_028555095.1). NCBI lineage: Eukaryota > Metazoa > Chordata > Mammalia > Rodentia > Cricetidae > Dicrostonyx > Dicrostonyx torquatus. The sequence goes on from JAQHUG010000355.1 coordinate 1,262,996, forward strand.
AGGTTCTTTGCAAGAACATTATGTGCTCTTAACCACTGAGTCATCTCCCCAGCCCCTAGTTGATGTGACTTTTTAATTTTTCTTTTGGTTTTTTTGTTTTGTTTTGCTTTGCTTTTTTGGTTTTCTGAGAATAGGGTTTCTCTCTGTAGCTTTGGAGCTTGTCCTAGAACTAGCTCTTGTAGATCAGGCTGACCTTTAACTCACAGAGATCCACCTGCCTCTGCCTCCTGAGTGCTGGGATTAAAGACGTACATCACCACCTCCCAGCAATATGACTTTTAAATATGTAATTTTTTAGCTTCAAAAACACTGCAGCATTATAAACATACAGAAATTGTGCTTAGGTCCAGAGGATTCTTGAACATGCAGTGATTTGATGTTTCTTTGCTAACAATGAAGAATTCTGCAGTATATCTAAAAACTAGCATATATCTACTGTACAAAACTTAAAAAAACCAAACACTTCTCATCCTACCTTCTCTTTTTCACAGCTAAAAAATGTCAGCAGAATGCTATGTCACATAGAAAGACAGCAAGACAACCTGAAGCTATCGGGAGCCATCCCTGTGTCAACAGATTTAGCCTCACAGTGCACACCTTGAACTACAGCCCTTCCAAAAGGAATCTTCCCCATGCTAAGCAAGGAGCATCAAGACCTTGGTTTTTTTTTTTTTTAACTCTACAAACTAAAGATATACAGTTTTCAACTCAGGGATTTTGCTGGTAACCATGCTAATATCACCTCACAAACTGAAAGCAAAATGCCAGAAACACCTTCAAAATGCCCTTTCATACCAAAAGCAAATTGCAGAGTAAGGATAACACAGAGTACCTTTTCATTTTAAAATGTTTGGAAACATGTACAAATTTGATACAGTTTAAGGAGCGCCAGACACATGTGTCAACTTTAATTAAACTGAAGGCTTTGAGAAGCTGGGTTCAGTGACTGACCAGATTCTAAATTAAACCCCATGAAGACAGTAAACACAACTCAAATAAGATGTTTGGATCATAGCTCTCCCCTTTATGGTATTTGCAAGAAGACAGATAAACAATTTTTAGCTGAGCATGGTAGTACAGACCTATAATCCCAGTACTATGACGAGGCTGATGCAGAGGGATCAGGAGTTTGAGGCCAGCTAGTCTACATGAAACTGACTCAAAGAAATTAAGCCAAATAACATAGTTGTTTTCCCTCCTTCCTCCTGCTGCCGCTCCTCATCTTGTTCTTTCCCCTTTTTGTGAACAAATTCAGACCCTTTTTACCTTGAGATTTTGTCTTTGACTTGTTCTCATATGTCTCCCTCTGCCTCACCACCTTACTGATGCATGACTGCTTTTCTCTGCTGCTTAAGCTGTTTGGCGTCTCACTCAACTGTTGTTGTTTTTCTTTTGTTTTAACCATGTCTACATTAGAGATTCCAGGATTTGTGGGTTTGGGTCTGAATTCTGAACAAAAGAAGAATTCAGACAGTAATCTATGAGCAGCAATAGTGGCCTTTTCCTTCAGGCCTCTGCAAACTGGCCCACAGTCCTTCATTTCCCAAATGTAGCATGTTTCGTCCAACTTTGCCATTTCATCAGTTTTAAATTTCCCTGCCCAGGCATTGTCTCCATTTCTCAGAGCACTTAGGAAATCCTGCAGTATTGAGGACATCTAGCTTTTCTTCTGTGATCTTCTCTGCCTGTCTGTATAAAGAGGGCATAAGCAACCATAAGCTCTTTGATCTCTTGGGGTCACTTTTAGCCATCCTGATGTATTGCTCTCTAGGAAGCACAGGGCACAATGCAAGGCTTCCTGGCCTCACACTAGCTGCCTTTATGACAGCCAACTCTTACATGATTGCTACTAATTAAAAACGTTAACAATAAAACAGAAGGGATCCATAATGGCCATCACTCTCAGGTCTTCCCACTCCAAAAATCTCTTTCTAATCCTAGATAACCATTAGCCTAATCTGTGTGTAAATAAACCTATTCATCACTTCTCTTATAAATGGAACGTGCAATATGAGCTCTTCCGTGACTGAACTTTTTCAGCTAGCCTGATATCAAGACTCATCTGTTTTGATAGATTCATTAATGCTTTACTACTGCTTTTCATTGTTGAATAGTATTAATAACAATAATAAAACCATATTTATATCATTCATGAAGACATTTCATTTTTCTGCTACAAGCAGTTGTTTTCATTTCTTTTTTTTTTTGTAAGATTTATTTATTTAATAATGTACATTGGTGTTTTGCCTGTAAACATCTGTGTGAGGGTGTCAGATCCCTAGAACTGGAGTTACAGATAGTTGTGAGCTGCCATGTGGGTCCTGGAAATTAAACCTGGGTCCTCAGGAAGAACAGCTTAATGGCTTAATGGCTAATCCGTCTCTCCACCCCCTATGTTTTTATTTCTTTTGGTGTATATATAGGGATAAAATTCCTGAATCACATGCTAGCTTTGTGCTTAGACTTTCGAGAAGCTACAAAGTGTTTTCCAAAGCAACTATACTATTTTTCATCCCCCAATATGGAAGGGTCCAGAGTTCTTCACTAACGCTTGTCTCCTTCCCAGGCAGCTGTGATGTGGTTTTCGTTGTGGCTTGAATTTCCTCAGAAATTGATATTGATCTTTCTCTTCATGTGCCTGTTGGCCATTTGGGTCTGTCTTATGAAGATGTTTGTCAGATGCTTTGCCAGGTTTATAGACAGGGTCTCGTTGTAGCTCTAGCTCTGGAACTCACTCTGGACACCCGACTGGCCTTGAACTCGCAGAGATCTGCCTGCCTCTGCCTCCTGAATGCTGGGATTAAAGACGTGTGCCACCATGCCTTGCTTCTTTTCACTTTCTTAATGGTTTCTGAAGCTGGTAGCATAGACCTAAATTTGATGAAATCCATTATTTATATACTTTTGTGGTTTATGCTTTTGCTATTGTCTGAAAAGCCATTGCCTAATCTAAGGCCACAAGTGTTTGTCTTATATGTTCTGAGTCTTAAAAGTGTTAGTTATATTTAGAGTTACCATCCAGTTTGAGCTAATGTGTAAAACTTCATCTTTTTACATGTGAATAGTGGGAATACTATCCCACTACTACTCATTAAAGGCTACCATTTGACTCATAGAATTGACTAGAAATGTCAAAGTTCACTTGTGAAGTCTCAGCTCTGTTCCATTCACCTGTGTGTCTCTCCTTACATACAATATTTCTGGAATACTGTGCCTTTGTGATAAGTTTTGAAGTTGACAAGTGTGAGTCTTTTGTGTTTGATCTTTTTAAAGATAATTTACTCTTCTGAGTCCATGCATTTTCATATAGTTTTAAGGTCTCAGACCAAAAACAAAACAAAACACAGAAGAGCAGCTGAATTCTTCTAGGAAGCATACTAAATTATTGATAAATTTGGGAACTGTTGTCATCTAACCCATAAATATGGGATGAGATCTCATATGTGTATGTCTTTAATTTTGCTGGGCTGTACCATATTTACAGAGGACAAAAACTATAGGTTAAATTTGTTCATAAGTAATTATGATTTTTAAGTTCTCGCTATTGTAAATGAAATTGCCCTGTCTTTCTTTTCCCTCTTTTGAGATGGGGTCGTAGGTAACTGGGGCTGGCCTCAGGCCTGGTATGTAGTCAGGAATGACCTTGAGCTCCTGAGGGTCTCTCCTGTTTATGCATGCTCCCAGGTTATGAAGTGCTGGGAGTCGAACCCAGGACTCTAGGAGTGCTGAGCAAGCACTAGCGGCTGCACTACCTCCTTGGCCCAGAATTTTATTTTTTTATTTTTATTTAATAATTAGTTTGTGGTATGTGTGTATGAGAGAGAGACAGTCTGACAGACTGACTGTGGTTACTACCAGGTATGTGTGGAGGTGAGAGGTCAACTTCAGATGTTGGTTTCCTCCCTTCCACTTTGGGATCAAGGATATAACTCAGATTGTCAGGCTAATTCACCAAGCATTTTTATCCACCGAGCCATCTCTCTAGTCCCAGCCCAGAATGTTTTATGTATTGGATCTTGTCATCTTAAAATAGAATCTTACTTCTTTCCAGTTCAGCCATTTGTTTCTTTTTCCTGTCTAAATAAAATGATTAGAACAACCTGCACAGCATTGTGCAGAACTGACAAAGTGGGTGTCCTTGCATGGTTCTTACTTTAAGAGCAAAAAATTTTCAGTCTTTATGATTTATCAGGTTTGATGACATTAGTTCCCTTTTATTACTATCTTATTAAGCATTGTTATCCTGATATTGCTGGGTTTTCCCCATTGTTTTTTCTGCATCTGTTATTATTATGTATTCTTTGGTTTTTTTTTTTTTTGTTTGGTTGTTTGTTTTTGTTTCTCTTCTCCTTTTTTGTGTTTTAGGCCAGAGCCTTGCCATGTAGCCTATGTTGGCTTCAAACTTATGTTTTTGCCTTTAATTTTTTTAAAATTGGTTTTCGTTTTTTTTTTGTTGTTGTTGTTGTTGTTGTTTTTTAGTTTTTTTTTCAAGACAGGGTTTGTGTCCTGGCACTAGCTCTTGTAGACCAGGCTGGTCTCAAACTCATAGAGATCTGTCTGCCTCTGCCTCCCGAGTGCTGGGATTAAAGGCGTGCGCCACCACCGCTCGGCTTAAATTGGTTTTCTTGTATTAACACAAATTTGCTTTCCTAGTCAAAGTTGTATTGACTTCTATTTCTTTGATTCTCAACATAAGTTTTTTGTTTAAGTTTGGTTTTCTGAAAACAGGTGAGTTGACTTGTCTAATTTCAAGTTAATAGAATGATAGTAAAGTTAGGCCTTTGAATGTCATTAGAAAACTTCAAGACTTTTAATTTCAGTCTATAAATAAATGTTTCATGATTGATATCTTAGCCAGTGTTCTGTTGCTATGAAGAGACACCATGACTACAGCATCTTACAACAGAAAACATTTCACTGGGGCAGGCTTCCAGTTTCAGAGGTTTAATCCATTGTTGTCTCGGCCGGGAACATGGTGGCACACAGGTAGACATGATGCTGGGGTGGTAGCTGAGAGTTTACATCCAGATCCTCAGGCAGCAGGTAGAGAGAGCCACTGATTTAGCATTGGAAACCCCAAAGCCCAACCCCAGTGACACACTTGCTCCAGTAAGGTCACACTTACTCCAACAAAGCCACACCTCCTAATAGTGCCCTCTCCCTGTGACCAAACGTTCAAATCTATGAGCCTATTCTCATTCAAACCACCTCTTGCATTGCAATTTGGTCATATGTTAACGGTGGCCAATGGCTGTATCTTTGTGGAGCTCAGAACTAAGAAAAGTAGCATGTATCAAAGAAGAAGCCTAAGTCGCTAACCTGTCACATTGGGCAGTGTGGTGAATTCTGTTTGAAGGGATAAATTTGTTTTGGAGGGAAATTTGAAATCTAAGATTCCTTTTTTTTTTTTCCAAATTTTGCAAGACAAAGTTTGAAAATGACCATGAATTTTGCAAACTGGTAACTTTGTCTTAATTATCAACAGAATATAATATAAGTGATCCATCATTTTTTAAAGTGCCTTTTCAACTTCTTAGTGTCTTTCATTTTTTTTTTTTAATGATTTATTTAACTTTATTTTATGTGCATTGGTGTGAAGGTGTCAGATCCCATGGATCTGACAATTGCATTGTCAGACAGTTGTGAGCTGCCATGTGGGAGCTGGGAATTGAACTCAGGTCCTCTGGAAGAGCAGTCAGTGCTCTTAACCGCTGAGCCATCTCTCCAGCCCCCAGTGTCTTTCATTTTTATCTCCATCTCCTCCCATGTTTACATTGGGGCATCCCAGGATCAGTCCTTGTCTTCTTTTCCATCTTTCCTCCCCCTTGCTCCTTTGAGCATTCTTCTCATCCTGTGACTTTAAATATCTTCTATCTGTGGACAATTTTGAAATTTATTTCTCTGGCTCCTGACCTCATCTCTAAACTTCAGATTCCTAAATTTTGCTGCATCAGTGACATTTCTATATGCTTGATTTCCCACAGATTTACTTTTTATACTGTCCCCGCTATCAGTTAATCACAACAGTTCTGCCCCCAAATCTTGTAGAAATTGTTGACTCTTCTCTATTTCTCTCATCCTTTATCACTCCACTAGCAATGATGGCATGTGTATAACCTTCAGAGTTTATCTGTCGTTCTCCTTATTTCCACTGCTTGATGTGTTCCAAACTATCTTTCTTGTGGATTAGTTGTTACTTTTCTAAGTGGTTTCCCAGTTTTATTTTGTTTTGTTTTGTTGGAGATGGGTATTCTGTAATCCATGCCATCCTTAAACTCTCTAGCCAAGAATGACTTTGAATTTCTGATCCTCCTACCTCCACCTCTCGAATGCTAGGTTTACAGAGTACACTACTATACTTAGCATTAAAGGTAGCACACCTAAAGCCAGTATTCCCTCCACCTACTAAAAGGCACGTGCACACACACACACACACACACACACACACACACACACACACACACACTCGCCAATCCATTGTAAACAAATTAACAATAAGTGTTTCTTATTGTACGTTTTTTCTTCTCAGTAAATGCCATCTCTGTCTAACTTATTTTCACCAAATACTATGTAGTCACTCTCCACTCTTATGCAAGCTGTGGGTTGTCTTCATTGGTTTTCCCTTTCAATATGCTCGGAATACAACCGTTTTACAGTACTTGGCCCATTACAGTAACACTGGTCCAAGTCATTGTGTTTCCCAGAGTTACTACAGTAGCCTCCTCCTTGGTTTTCTTGCTTCTGTACGTGTGCAACTCATACATTGTTCTTAACACAGTAGACAGAGGAGGCCATTCAAAATTAAAAGGTCACTCATGCCACTCCTTTGTCGACTGATTTTACACAGAAAAGACTTGGAGTCCTTAGAGTGCCATGTAAGGCCCTACAGAATGTGATCCCAGTTATATGTGAAACTTCTCTTTCCTCCGTGTTTACTCTGCTCAGCCGCACCGACCTTGTGCTTCCTTGGGCAGTCTAAGAATACTTTGGTTTTGAGGCCTTTTCATCTGCTGTCCTATGCCTTCTTCCTATGTTAATATTTGGCTTTCCACCTTCACCTTTGTGAAAACGCCGTTTATCATGAGGCCTCCCTGATGAACTGTTTAAACTACCCTTCCACTCACACCTTACACCAATGCTCCTTATTCCCTTTTTAAATGTTTCTTTCATGGTACTTAGAGCTGTATCACACACTGTTAATTTTTTTTCCACTGGATTATATACTTCTTAAAGGAACTTCATTTTTTGTTTTATTGGTTTTGGTTTGTTTTTCTTCTTGTTTTTGGTTTGTTTTGTTGTTTTGAGACAGGGTTTCTCTGTGTAACAGTCCTAGCTGTCCTGGAACTTGATCTGTAGACCAGACTGGCCTCAAACTCACAGAGCTCTGCCTGCCTCTGCCTCTTGAGTGCTGGGATTAAAGGTGTGGGCTACCACTGCCCAGCTGTTTGTATTTGTTAAACTCTATTATATATCTCCAGTGTTATAGCTGTGCCTGATACTTAATGGGTTTTCTGTCAATTTTTATTAAATAACTGAACAACTTGTCCCTTTTGTTTCTGTGTTCTGCTTCATTGTTTTCAGTAGAATGCTCCACACAGAATAATTACATTCAGCTGTGCATAAATGGAGCTAGTACTGAAGTATAAGTGTTTTAAGTAAGCATTTAAACACAGCTCAGGCCCTACAAGCATCTGGACTCGGCCTGCATAGCAGAGCTGCCTCCCCTCTGGACCCTTAAGGATGACATAATGCCCTCACCCAGTAGTCAGTACGTTGGCTTCCCGTAGTTGAATGTGAACATAGTGGCTTTCCCTGTCCTCTCTCTGTAGACAGTCTGGCTAGAACAAATGCAGTTGGAATTTATTAATGGTAATTCTTCATGATTAATAGTTTCACCTAATGTACTATTTCCTCAGAAAAGACACTAGGGCTCACATTTTGCCTTGTTTCACATTCCTTTGTTGCTGCTGTAATTTAGGGCAAATACTCTCTCTGGATTATAAATAAAAGGAGTATACAACATGATTTCCAGCATAGCTCTAATACAGTATGCATGTGTTATGTTTTCCCTTTTGGCCTAACTCAAATTTTGTAGTTCATTTGCTCTTTTTGCTGAGTATAGACTACTGGTAGATTTGACTTATCAGAGATAAGGGTGCAGCAAGGTCTCTGCACTGTCCACTGATCATGTCGGAGTAGACCAGGAAGGCAGAACAGAGGCTCTTAAAGGCATGGATTCAGCCAGAGGAGCACAAGTCATGAAACTCAACTTCAGCTCTTACCAAGAGACAGCCTTCATTATCTGCCGACAACCATGCCAAGAACTGGAACTCTGTGGTAGAGGCAAGTTTTGGATTATGTGCTAACAGGGGATGTCTGTACCTGTCTGCTTGTGATAACAACCATCAGGAATATGTGTGACACGTTTTCCTAGCCAGTCCAACCTGAATAAGCTTGTTCCAGATGCTTAAGTTTAGGAAATGTCTATGTTCTTTCCCTTGTATTGTTGGAGTTATTATTTAATTATCCAGGCCTCACCCTTACCTTTTCAGACCTTTTATGGTGGGCAGGAATAGGATAGTCAGCAGCTTTATTGACCACCCACTGTAAGAAGAGACTAGAAACTGCTTCTGTTTTTAACCACTTAAGTTAGTAAAAAGAAGAGAGCAGGTGTTACTTTTCTGTATTTGCTTATTTATATTCCATTTTTAGAAGCAAACTGTTTCTTCTAGTTTATCTTCTACATATCACTTTGTGCCTGATTTTAGGTATTTTCTGGTTTCTCAGACAAAAACCACGTGTGAGATAATGGTCATTTCTGATCTGGATGCTGATACTGTGTAGAAAAGCTTTGAGTACTCACAGTAGTTAGGAACAAGTTGCTCCACGAGGAAGCAGATACCTAGAACTTAGGTCATTCTGCAGGAAAAGCAAACTACAACCTTGATTTAAAGGATTATAAAGATGGCCACCAAAAAGAATGTAAACCTCGTTTGGATGCTGAGAGGAGAAATTCTGAAAAAGGTGAGTTGGAAGTGTTCAAGAAGTTGTAGAGTCTTAGTTACTCATTTTGCAAGAGGCAGTGATAGGTCCTGAGATGTAGCTCAGTGCTAAAGCCCCACCTAGGCGTGCCCAAGGCCCTGGGTTCAGTCCTCAGCAACACAATCCCAAAAGAAGAAGAAACCAGCAGTGAAAAAGAAAAGCTCTATGTGGGCATGGAGGCTGAGGTAGATGTAACATGAGGGCCTGCTTGTTGGGGTTTCTGTCCTGCCCAGTTCCCACAGCCGATAAGCCCCCAAAGAAAATCACACAGAGGCCTCCATAAGATTATAAACTGATTGGCCCATTAGCTCAGGCTTCATATTAGCTCTTATAACTTATATTAACCCATTATTCTTATCTATGTTAGCCACATGGCTCGACACCTTTTTTCAGCAGGGCAGGTCACATCCTGCTTCTTTGGTGGTCTGGGCAGGACTGCAAAAAGAGCTTCCTTCTTCCCAGTATGCTCCTGTTCTCATTGCTACGCCTCAACTTCCTCTGCTTTTCCTGCCTGGCTATCGGCCAACCAGTGTTTATTTAAAACATGATTGACAGAATACAGACAATTCTCCTGCACCAGGTAGATATGAGTAAAATGAAATTATGTCTTGAGATTCATCTCAATTTAACAAAATAGGACAAAAAATTCAAGTAAGTGTTACCAAAAGCTTAATAGTATTGGTTCCTAGTGGCAGGCTTGTGAGAAACATTACTATCTCCACTTGATTTTGTGTTTGAATTGGGTTTTTCTTTTTTTGCTATTTTTTGTTTTTTTGAGTAATTATAGCGGAAGTCTTAAGCCTGAAATAGTTAATATAACTGTACCTTCCCCCCTTCTCCCATCTAAGGAGGTTTGAAGGAGAAAGTGCTGGCCCACAGTTTTGGAACTTCTGACACAGGCATTTCCAGATGGCGACCAGAACCCAGAGGTTACAGACTAAATAGAAATTAGGTTCATGCTGATGACTGGGTCAATATGGATGTTCCCTAAAATAGCGCACACATGAGTAATCAAGAGAGACAGCTCATCACCTAGTTTTACAGACTGTATCTGTGAATTCCCAGCCCAATAAAAGTTGAGAAATCAAGGATGAAAAGCCATAGAGAAAGTTAGGGTAGAAATGATGAGAAGGACAAAATGGTAGTTAAGGGAAAGCAACTTTGAAATCTTGAGTGAGACGTGGATATGAATATTCTTGCTATTCTATTCAAAAATTATTTACTATCTTCACTCTGAATAAAATTTCTAGACAATGAGGATTTGTCCTTTGGTGTCAAAAGGACATGTAAATCTCTAAATGATTTTAGTCTAGAAACACCTCCCTGTTTTTAAAATGTAAGCCATTAGCTTACTTTAGAAATAGAATCAGTTTTCCTGTAAAATGACCCAGGTTTGAGATTTCAGCTTCCCTATGGTATGACATGTTTCAGTTTCCTATAGCTTGGTACTCAAGGCTTTTCTCCTTCCATGTCAGTGTTTTTAAGTTCTTTCTTGCTTTGTCTTCAGAGTTTCTACTCCTGTGGGATAATTGTTAAGTTTGTGATCATGTTTCAAATCTTGGTCCTATCATATGTCCATGGAGTGATCTTGAGTCAGTTACTGAAGCTATGTTGAGCTTTAGATGGGAAAAACAGAACTTCATAGAATTCTGAGAATTCAACGAGAGCATGTATCCAGTGACTAGCCTGGTGCCTAGCACACAGTAAGCACACGAATATTTTATGCTAACAGCAGAATTACTATCCCCAGTATACCATCGTATACATATGTGAATATCCATCCGTACACAACCATTTTAGTTGTTGTTCCTTAACAGTTCAAGGGGCAAGACCTTCCCTACATTGCAAGCACGTTGGTCCCTTGCTGTTTCCGAATAGTTTAACTGGAACCGAGATGGAGCATAGTACATCACGTATGGCTTTTATGTTACTGCCTAAGTGAAGACATTTTCAATATTCCCAGGTTATGATGATATAGTATTTGATAATTTTATTCATTGCTCCTTCCTATACTGAACCTACTTAGTACAAAAACCAAGTTTTTTGAAGGTGGAAGATCAAGGGAAGAGCGTTTGCCAAATTAGTGGGTGTGCCAATTAAATTGCAAATCAACCTGCTCTTTCTTGCTCAATCTGAGAGTGAGTTGACGCTTGTTTGTAAATCCTTCCTGGTTCAGGGATGTAGGTACCCACATCTACTGAGACCCACCCACCTTATTGAATTGCTAAGATTGAATTATGGTTTAGCCTAAGGAGGGCGAGCCTACCCTGTGTTCCCAGGTGGGCACAGTATTTTTATCTAAGGAATTAAAAACATTTTTCCATAAAGGTACAAGAGCATCTTTTTCTGTCATACATTAGAACCTTGTATATTTTTTTAAAATGTCTTTTGCTGAAAGAAAAGGCAGCTAGCTTCTAAAACGGGTGAAGGGGGGTTGGAGAGATGGCTCAGTAGTTTAGAGCTCTGGCTGCACATGGTGGCTCAACCTTCTGTGACTCCAGCTCCAGGCTCCAATGTCCTCTTTTTACTTTTACAGGCACCATGAACACACATGGTGCACATGCATATATGCCAGCAAATCATTTATTCACATAAACCTAAAAGGTTTTAAGGTGAAAGAAAAAAGACAGTGATACAACTCTGACTTTTAGGGACTGGGGTCAGGTAGTCTTTCCATACAGCTATAGCTCATTATCCTCATCCTGTAAATAACTTCAGTCATGAGCAGTAGATACAGTGGGACCAGACAGTGGAGACAAGGAGAGGATTACAGAGACATCAAGGAGCAAAACTGGGAGGGACTAACAGTGAGAGCAAGAGCAGAAAGAGTCAGGAGGAGAGTGGGATGGAGCTTAACTAACACAACAGGAACGAGCAGTTTAGCTAGTTAGGAGTTCCTGACAACAGTTGGTATTTATTATTGCCTTTGTAGATTTACATAATGGCTCAACCTGGAAAATCCATTGATTAAGGACAGCTGATGCTCAGTAAATATGTATCTTCTGTTTCCCTTTTTCTAAACCCTTATCTACTACCTCTTCCTCTTGGCCATTGGCAAAACAGAAATATATAGATGAATAGCTCATCAGTATGTAGTTCATGAATTAGTTTGGCTCCAAAAGTACAGTACAATTGGACTTGCATTTCTATATACTGACCCAATGAGGCAACAAGGGTAGGAAATTTGTTCAGGCTCTTGCATAGTAGGTGGTATAGTTCTGTATATTTGACTTGCAGGAAATAGACTGTGAGACTCTTTTATGTGTCTGTGTTTGCCAGGAGCCCTTATCTTTGTAGATGGGACTAGAAATCTTGCTAACATGAGTTTAAGGTGGGTATTGCCCCTTTGTAAACCTCATGGGGTTGATAGCCTCTCCTTGGAACTCTAGGGAGTGCTCTAATAGCATTTGCCAGTTGGCAGGAGTGTTCCTTAGGATTAACTGGTCTTTGTTTGAGTGAAATGCCCTTTGAATTTTTTAGTCTCAAACACTTCCTTTGAAGCAAAGTGCTCTGTGAAAACTTGCTTGATTTCCTGTAGTTAGAAACTTCCCAACACAGTGTAGCTACTTGTAACTACTTAGCACATAGCAGTTCTACCCTCCTTGATAATTGTTTGTAAATGTTTTTTAAGATTTATTTATGTTGGGGGCAGATGGGAGGCAGGAGGGAGAATGGGAGGAGAGGAGGGATGGAAAACTGATATGTAAAATAAATTAAAAATTTAATAAAAAATACAAGAAAATGTATCAATGATAAAAGCTTTATTTTTATTTTATGTGTATGTGGTTTTGCCTTTATGTATATCTGTACCGCTTTCATGCATAGTACTCCAAGAAGCTAGACAAGAGCATTGGATCCCCTGAAACTGGAGGTACAGATGGTTGTGACTCATTTGGGTGCTAGGAATCAAACCTTGGCTCTCTGAAAAAGCAGTATACTCTTAACCAACATAATACACCCTGATCACATTTATGTCCCTATCTTCCCAGGTCCGCTTCCCTGTCCCTGTGACCTCCCTCAAAGAAAACAAAGAGAGAAAAATGGGGAAAGGAAAAAAAAGTTCAGTTTGTGTTGCCCATATACTCCCTGGAGCATAATCAAACATCCAGTGCCCAGCCCCTTGAAGGAAACCGAGTTCTTCCCCACCCCATCCCTGCAGAAGCCATTAACTATGAAGAGCTACACTTCAGCATACCTATCACAGGTTTTTTTTTTTCCTCCTTTTTTTTTTTTTTTTTGGTTTTTCAAGACAGGGTTTCTCTGTAGCTTTGGAGCCTGTCCTGGAATTACCTGTTGTAGACCAGGCTGGCCTCGAGCTCACAGAGATCCGCCTGCCTCCGCCTCCCTTTTCAATGTGATCATCTGGGCTGTGAGGGCTTTAACAATAACTTTGTAGTGTGAGTTCATATCTGACATTTAATAGCTTTTTATTTTTCTATATTTTACTTAACCCCACATTCATCCTTGTCAACACCCAAGTTATTCCACATGGGCTATCTCAGTACTTACTATATTGTCAGTGAGCTAAGCTGAATGTATACGTAAGCACAGTTAAGGATTTTGCAAGCCAATATGTCTTATCATAATCTCTCTACTGCCAAGACCTACTGAACATATCAGGAACTACTACATATTTTTATGAAGTAATTTCTAGTTATTACAGCCATCTTGAGCATAGGTGTTATCCATGTTTTGTGGACATGGAAACTGAAGTTGAGTTGTATCTGAGCCAGAATTGTTCCTGACTCCAAGCAGCGTTTTAATTTTTTAGTATACCATTCTGTCTCTCAATGAAAAATCCTAGTATTACATTTCCTCCCAATATCCTGACTTCCTACCCATTCAGTCACATCTCTGAGACATAGTTCCATTATCTGTTTTATAAGATAGAAATCAGACAAGGGAAATGCATTTTTAAAATATTTTTGTGTATACTGATATTTGCATTTTTAACCTAGTAATTTGGCATTTGGTCTTTAATATTCAGGAGCATTCAAGGCCTTATATCTCTTTGATAAAATTAAGGAAGACACTTGTTACTATATCTCTAAAAGTGTCTAACCAGTTCATTAACTGTCCAGAAAGTCACGTGGTGATCAGAGAAACTCAGTGGCAGTTGGAACTGGTGCTTAAGGGGTAAAACGGCCATTAACATTGAGATTCTTCCTCACAAGTGCCTGATACTGATTTATAGTAATTAGAGGGTCGCCCATCAGGTACTAGGATCTTTTCCTTCAGTTGCTGGCCGAGTGGCTCCTCCCTTCCTTGTTCTTCAAACACCAGTCACATCCCACAGGGTTTGAGAAGCCGCTGTATGGGTGCTGGATACAACAGGAAGGTGAGGCAGAAGTGAAGAGGTGCTGTTAGTGAGGAAAAGGAATACCTGAGTTGTAATGTCCCTCTTTGTCACTCTCAAGGAGCAGGAAGCAGAGAGCATCTAGGTCACCCACAGGAGCAAGTATGAATGAGTTCCAGTGATGACAGGCATGTCCTGGTTGCCATCCTGGCCCCTGATCCATAGGCAGTGATTTAGACAAAGCAAAGATTGTTTGAGGACTGACTCTGCTCTCAGGCACTTGTTGGCACATAGTGGGGACATAGTCACACAGCCTCTGAGAGTTCCAGCACCCAGCAAATATGACTACCAAAAGACACCAGCACACCTCCAAAGAACATGCAAAACGCATTGTAGTGAGCCTTCTTCCTTGACTCTTTGTAATGGAAAGATATCTCTCCTGCACTGTTTAAGTCTGGATAGCATCACAGAAGCTCTGGAAATGGTCTCTTCCATTCCTCTACTGACATCCACTTACTGAGTGACCCCAGATGACCAACCAGCAGCTTCCTTGGTTCATTTGTATTCCAACTTGATCCTCCTTGTTCCTCCCTAGGAACCAGTAGTTATGCTTCTGAGGAAGCCATCTCACTCCTCTAGTATAACTTCTTTTTAAACAGGGGTGCTGACTACCTGGGATTGAAGTGCCCCAGGCAAATGAGAGCTTTAAAACATTTTGGTAATTCCCACCTCACTGAATGGTAAGAAAGGGATGCATACTTAGGCACACACAGTATGTGCTCTTTATTTATTTATTGTAATTTGTGTGTGTGCACACACATGTAATGTGTTGTGCATTTGTCTGTACATGTACATACGGTGGCCAGAGTAAGATCATGAGTGTCTTCCTCTATCCTTGTCAATTACAAATACTCAGTCTTGGGTAAACTGACTGGCTGGCCAATGAGGCTCTCAGAATCTGCCTGTCTTCACCCGCTAGTGCTGAGGTTGTAAGCACAGGAAGCATGCCTGACTTTCTCCGTGGGTACTGGAGACTCAGGGCCTCATGCTCGCAAAACTGATGCTCTCACTCAGCCATCTCCCTAGGCCCTGTGTGGTGTACTTGAGGATTTGATTAAGTCGCTCTATGTGATAGATACCCTTGGCATTCCAGCATTTTACAGAACCTGGCATTTGTGCCTCTGTCTATTGCCTTTCTTCTTCCTCTAACCCCTTACCCCTGGCCTTGACTTGTTGCCTGCATTTCTGGCACTAGACCCATACTCCCAACTGCTGGTAGTATCCATGGGTTTTACAACTTTGCTTACCCTCTTTCTGCTCTATACGAGGGCTGACTAGCCAAGTCTATTATCCTGAGTCCTCCCCTGTTTGGTGGAGTTGTTGCTGCAAACTCACTGACCTTGCTCTGAGGATTGGGCACTCCTAGGAGTTAGGGGTGGGTGGGGTTAGGGCTGAAACCCATTTGCACAGCTGCATTCCTATTTTATATTCTATTAACAAGTTTACTTTTCAGGCGAATACTCTCCCCTTTCCACCCTCTTTCCCTTTCCCTTCTCGGTATTTCACCCTTGGTTTTCTATACAGGAATCTCACAATAGCGTCTTTTTATAAGTGGAAATGCACCCTGGTATCTTCAAGCTAGAGGTAGTCATTTTTATGAGCTCTAAAGACCCTCTCTTGTAGCTCTTCACTGCCACCTGGCTGCTTGCCTCTAAAGGGGAGATTGGAGTGCTGGTAACATCGTTACTGCGGGCAGAACTGGGTATCTAGTGTAGGTTTGGGAAGGCTCCCCGCTGGCTTACTAAGTAGTTTGGAATCTGAGCAGGCAGGACCAGAACTTGAGAGACGGGTTTAGGGCTAAGTACTTTTCCTTCCTGAGACTCTTCAGGGATCCGGATGAGCGATAGCACTCAGATCACTGGTTCCACTGCGCTAGCTCGCAGAGTGCCTAGTTTGCACTGTATCAGCGCACAGCAACACTCAAAACAAGTAGGACTGCAGAGACAGGACGTCACACAGAGCTGATGACTTGTAGGATTGCTGTTTTCAGTTCCTCCTCCCCCTTGAGTACTGAAACGGAAAAGCACAGACCAGAAAGGGGAGCCCCAGGAAACTCAGACCATCGGTCTCTGACATGGAGAAAAAGTTCGAGAAAACAGATGGTAGTGCACAGAAAATAGTTGCTAGCGAACTCTGAGGGATAGCCGGGGTTGGCCGTAGGCGCTACCCAGAGGTCAGTGAGGTCAGGTGCAAGGGGCGGGAGCCCTGGCTAGGGCGGGCCAGCCGGCGGGGCATTTAAACAACAGTCGACGGTGGCGGGGACTCGCGCCGGCTCTGTGCTCTCCGTCCTCCCAGCTCCGGTACTGGCCACGCAAGATGCGGTCTTCCTTGGCTCCGGGTATCTGGTTTCTCCGTGCCTTCTCTAGGGACAGCTGGTGAGCAGGGCTGGAGAGGGACGCTGCCGGGACGCTCAGAGACGCACTTGGGCGGGCGGCTGATGTCTCTGCTTGTCCCTGGGTTGGGGAAGGAGGTCCTAGCTCTTTCGAGCCCGGGCTCCTTCAGTGGCGCAGGCATGGACGGTTAGTAACAAAGACCTGTTAATTCCACATCAGCCCAGACTAATGTATGACCCTGGTGGAAAACAGGCTGCCTAAGAGTCTTCATCCTTCCGGTTTGTCACCCGTATCTGCAAACACAGGCGCACAGGCGGGTACTCTTAATGTAGCACTTAGGGGATCTGGATTTGCCTGTGGGAAACCGAGGCCAGGGAGTGGTAGAATATAAAGATGGCCAGGGATCTTCGGTCCCATTTTAGTTTACTTTATTGATTGGATTAGGTAACAGAAGCCAGAAATCACTGGTTCTGGGAGCCCGCCTGGAGGCACCATTCAAGTCTCAGGGATGCCTAGCTAGGGTAGTTCTCTGGGAGTCGATCTGCAGCTCCCCCAACACTGGGTGGTCACCCTTAAAAGCGTGAGCTGGCTTTCACAGCGCTGTCCCCAAGACCACAAGGTCACCCATCTGCTGGGAGAAAAGGTTTTGGCCACTCTCCATCAGAGCAATGTGCTTGGTCTGTGGCAAGAGGGGGGAGAGGAAGACCAGCAACTGGGGGGTTGCCATCATTTATAAACTGTAAAACTTAACACAGATTGGGCAGATGCTTAGAGTGTGACCCATTTGGCCTGGTTTAAAAAGTGTTTGGTTTCCAGCCCTCTCAATCAGACTAGTAATCAGACTAGTCATCACATACAATATCCTTTAGATGGTTTATCTGGTCCTTTCTAAATTTGGAACTATTAAACAGTTTTGTGTTTTCAGAAAGATATCAAATGACTCTCATAAGGACTTTAGCATGAGCCTGGGTTAGAGAGTCTACCTCCCTCCCATCATAATGAAGGAGCAAGAAGATGTCATAACTGGCAGGAAAGAGAATTCAGAGAGAGGAGTGGAGAATTGCTGTTTAGTGGGATGGGAATAGCAGCTGTGGTTGCACAATGTGAATATGCTTGCCGCTTCTGACTTTAAATTTAAAGGTGATTGAAATAACTTTTTTTGGTATGTATATTTTACCACAATTTTTAAAAGCATAGTACAAATAAACTCATTTAGACATTAAGACTCGATGCTATTTCACTAGCAGACATATTTTACAAGACTTATCTGATTAGCTACCACTTCAGAGAATAAAATAGTTCAGTGTCAAGAAAAACTAAAATCGGGATAAATAACGAAACACGCAGATAGCCTGGAGAGTGTCCTCTCCTCGACACATAGTTGTTTTCTCCATAGACTCCATTTCAGCTTTTATAATATCTAAAAATTTTTGATCACACAATAACGCGGATCTCCTTAGATTTAATCTCATTGTTTGCCCATGTACAGCAAAAACATTAATTAACCAAGCAGGTCATGCTAAGTTTATGTTGCTAGAGGTTTTCATAAGGAGCCTTTAAAAAATAATTTAATGTGTGTGTGTAGTTTTCCTTTAGTAGGTGGTGCATGTGTATCCCTGTGGAAGTGAAGAGGTCAACCTCCGGTGTCCTTCAGAAGCCATCCCACCTTATTTTTTGAGACAGGGTTTCTCACTGGGACCCAGAACTTGGCACTCAGAACTTTAGGTAGCTCTCACCTATCTCTGCCTTCCCGTCCTGGGAGCACAGACGCAGCTACCCCTGTGCCCGGCTTTAATGTGGGCACTGAGGATAACACTCAGTTTGTACAGCAAGCACCTTGCTGACTGAACCTTGCTCCAGTCTCTCATAGATAGTCTAGCATTGTTGTCGGGTTTTCATAGTCATTTTACTATTGTCTTGAGATGCCAAGAACTGTCTTTACCACATTTTACCAGCTGTATCTATAAATTTGGGCAGATCCTTCTTTCACTGGGTTCCCTAAATATCCAAAGGCTTTTAGATCCAAAAAAACCAAGCAACTTTCTTCTACCTGTGAAGACTAGGAACTCAGAAAACCATTTTTGTTAGTATTGACTCCATATGGTGATCTTCAGTTCCTTCTAAGGGTCTGATACAGTTACTATTACATAGCCATCCTTGTCGAAGACAGAATCCAGTCAAGGCCTTGGTTACATAACCAGCTCTTCTAAGTCTGTTCTTGTTAAAAAGAAAGAAGAGATTCTTACGGAAGCTTTACAAACAGTCACATTGCCCAGTAAAACAAGAAGACTCAGGGCTTCTGCATTTTAGTTTACAAAAAATACAATGCCTGTTAAATTGCTGTGAGTTATGGATCACTTAAGAGGAAAGAAAAAGGTCTTCCTTCTACGGGTGTCCTGAACATGGAGAGCTAGAATAACATTTCAAGCATAAGCGACGGTCATAGCAGTTCACTTACTCCTGTGCTGTTAGTGCTGGTCCTCCACACCTCGGCTTAGCAAGCCCTGGAATTCAGCTTCTCCAGAAAGAAGTCTCCTGACCATTCACTACTGTGTACTTAGAGTTGTCCAAGTGGGACTATCAGAAGAGTAAGTGTTCAACTTATAAAAACAAACAGGAAAATCTTAAGAGAGATACAACACAAAAATTCTGAGTTGGGCTGGAGAGATGGCTCATCCATTAAGAGCACTGGTTATGCTTCCAGAGGACCCAGGATCTGTTCCCAGAGCTCACATGGCAGCTCACAACCATCTTTCACTCCAATTCCAGGGGATCTGATACCTTCTGGCCTCCATGGGAACCAGGCAGGCAAGTGGTGCACAAACATGCAGGCAACCACTCTCATACACATAAAATAAAAATAAAAAATTCTTAAAGAAATTTGAGAATCATTCACATAAAATACCAAGTCTATAAACAACCAAAAAGAGTAAGTTCGGAGTAGGTCCCTATCCATCTGATTTGTAGGTGAATACTAATGGCCTGGATAGATGCTGTATTTCAAATTAAAGAAATAGAGTTGTAGCCTATGTAACATTTTATCTGGTAGCTGAAAGCATGGTAGGCAACTCTACATGCTGCCATCAGACGGAGCAACATCAGGATTAGTGAAAACGTGCTTAGGCCTGTAATTGTCTGCTACTCAGGAAGCTGAGGCAGGAAGATTGTGAGTTCAACTTGGGCAAGTCGGAGGATCCTATCTCAAAATAAAACATAGAAAAAGGCTAAGCATGTAACTTAATGGTAGAGCACTTGCCTAGCACATGCAGAGCCCTAGGTTCAATGCCAAAATTAAAAAAAAAATGGACATAGAGGGCATCCAGAAATCTGAGTAACTTCTCATACAGAAGTAATATCAAATAATAGCATTTATCTCTATGTTTAATGTAGACAAAACTGGTTATCTCTTCCGATTTCCCCCACGATTATAACACTAACTGATGATATTGATATGGCAAGTATTGCTAGTCTCAGCGTTTTCTCTTTCTAAAACGTCAAAGACCAAATCTAGGTGGTTTTCCAGGAACCTGATTTTCAGAGTTCTATGAAACAAGTCATCAAACCTGAGCCTGCAAGATCTTAACACACTAACCGCTTCTCTTCAGACTTCTTACTTGGATCTACTATAGTCCCAGACAAACCACTCTCCCCTCCAAAAAACCTTTCTTATAACTATGCCTGGCAAATGCTCTACCACTGAGCTGTGTCCTTAACCCCGTGAGGGTGAATGGTGGTAAAGAGTCTGTCCTATGGTCGGCCTCTCAGCACAGGAATGCACACAGTACAGCCTTCTACACACACATCACTTGTGCACTGTCTGTTAAAAACCAAGATCTCTAGCACACACTGGCCTTGAACCAGTTACATAGTCAAGGATGACCTTGAATTTCTGATCCTACTGCCTTCCCCTACTTAAAGCCATGATTACGCTGTATTCCACCACTTGTGGTTTCTGTGGTAGTAGGGATGGAAGCCCAGGGCCTTGTGTATGCTAGGCAAGCACTCTTCCAACTGAACTAAATCCTCGGTCCCGTTTGCACGCTTCCTGAAGTGCAACTCTAGCTGCCACAGTCTCCACAATTCTAACATCTCCAAAGTTCAGGATATGTGTGGCTAGGAATCCTTTTACCACTGTGTGCTGTGTGTTACTGACTTCTGGGGGCCTCTGTTTTCTCACCAGTAGAAGCTAGGAGGTTCCAGAGGGTTTGTCTGACAGCTCAGGTAAATACGCTCAGCTTCTGTGGCTGATGGAGGATCTTCAATAGGTGCTCTCTTCCATCTTTCCTGAAGAGTGCGAGTTTAGATGCTCCCCCATGAACCTAAGTATAGTTCTGCTACGAAGATGTTATACAAAAGTCTGGGGCTCGCAGAGAAAAATGAAGACGTTGCCCCACCTTCTTGGAATTAATGGTAGATCTGGAGAGGTGGCTGTGGACATAGCAGTCATCAGTCTTTCTTTTACTTTGTTCTACTCCTTCATTTGTTTGTGTAACCCTGAGTATGGAACCCAGGGCTTCGTGTATGCCAGGCAAGTGCTCTGCTACTGAGCTCCATCCGCACTCCCAAGTTAGCAATTTTAGAAGTAGTGCTGCATGCACTGAATGATGGCTCAAATGGTCTGTGTCTTTTAGAGATCGGTTGAGTTGATTTTGAAGGAAACTGCCTCCTGGAGTATGTCTGATACATGAAGTTTTCGAGATTAGAGGTAGACATTGCTTGGCACGCAGGAAGCATGCAACCATGGTGGTTCTCTCTGTCTTTGTTATTGATGATCACAACAGATGGATGTTAACACGTGCACATTTCCTGTGTTAAACAAAACGTGAGTCGAGATGGAGACCACAGGATAAGGACGTACAGTGTGAAAGAAAATTAGAAATGAACTCTGTCACACACAATTTTCACACTGCCCTGAGGAGAGCATTGACACAGACTGAAGATAGCAGCAGGTAGTCTTGAACCCTTCACCTGAGAAATAGGGATAGCAGCAAAGCCTACTCATAAGATTGCTGCAGCGTTCAGATGGAGAGATTTGAATGGGGACTAGGCTTGTGTTCAGCCCAGAGGCTTAACCACTGACTGTCATTCTGCAAGCTTTCTGTAGGTATTATTTTGTACTGAGTAATATTAATTTGTCTTTTTTATTTTTTAATGAAAGTTTAGTCCCCCATGGGACATACTGGTAAACGGAGACACAGAAAAGCATGTGGCTTGTCAAACATTGCGTTGCTGGCAAATACTGTACTGGAGTTGATTCTGGGTTAATCCGACTCCCAAGCCTCTGGTCTTCCCACTGTACTCCTGATGATCATGTGGATGGAAAATAAAACCCACACTGTCATTTGACTTTAGACAAATCAATCTCTATGAGGCTACATTTCCTTAACTATACAAGGAAAATGACAATCCTCATATCTCAGGGTATTGAGATTAAATGAGAAGTTTGATTTTACATTTACTTAGTTCTTTTTGAAAAAATATTTTTAGCCAGGCGGTGGTGGCACACACCTTTGATCCCAACACTCGGGAAGCAGAGGCAAGCAGATCTCTGTGAGTTAGAGGTCAGCCTGGTCTACAAAGTGAGTTTCAGGAATACTAGGGCGGTTACACAGAGAAACCCTGGGGGAGGGAGGTTGTGTAAAACAAATGAAAAAGTTTAACTGAAATTATCACTTTCCCTCCCTCAAACCCCTCCCATGCCCCCTCCCCAAGTTCATAGCCTCTTTATCTTTACGACGTGTATGCTAATTGAAATGCCTTTAAAGCACCTAGGCCGGTGTAGTTGGGATTTGCTAGGCAGTTGAAATTTCTGTTGTAGAAGGGATTCACCACTTGGGAAGAGATCACCTTTGACTCAGTGAATCCGGCAGCCTTTGTCTGTGGACTGGCTGTAATGGTACTCCAGCCAGCAGGAGCATAGCTTGCAAGAACGCAGAGCCTGGAGTGGGGTTGTGAGCAGGTGGCACCAGGTGTGTGGAGGCCAACAGAGTCTGTAGAGTTTCCACCAGTGGGCGTTAGACAGCCAGTTCAACCCCCAGAGGGTCCATAGCCCTGTGCCTGCCTGGTGTTGATGTCTGCATGGGCATCTTTCCAGAGAGACTGTGGCTAGTGCGTGCAGGGCTGGGTGAGGAGGAAAAACCCAGGACCTGGAGGAGGGAGCCGGGTGACACAGCAGCTGGATGAGCAGGAATGGGTGTGGAGGGAGAAAGCTTCGGCAGGAGGAGCAGGAGCTGGACTCCCACACTGTTTGTGTTTGCCCCATTCCTTAATCTTCCCATGGGAGCTGAACAACGAAAGGGCTGGCAGATGGCTCTGTGCTGTGGAGAGAGCAGAAAAATATTCAAACACACACCGAGGGCTGCTGCCTGTGTGCGATACGTGTGCGCCCAGTGTATTTGTTAGTCCTTGTGACAATCTTGTGTGGTCGTTTACTCTTTTGTTTTAAAGGTAACACTGAGACTTGAGAGGTTAAACAAGTTGCTCCAAAGTGACAGTAAGTTAGCAGAACCAGAAATGAGGGTTCAGCTTCTTTTGGCTTACGTCTGATGCCCTTTTCCCTACTCTGTAGCCAGAGGGCCGAAATCAGATCTGAGTCCCAGATGGTTCCTGTCCTTCATCTTATTTTCCTGGTTCCTGCCAAGAGGTGCTGGATAAGGGCAGCAGAAAGAACTGCTTAGGGAGAGCTGTGAAGCCACATGCCCTGAAAAGGAATGATCCCCGAAAGCTGGAGTCTAACCACCTTCCGGTCATCCAGCGCGTGAGCCTGAGGCCCATCCCGTGAGCCTGAGGCCCATCCCCCTCGTCTTTATTAGTGCAGCTCACAGCTGCTGCTCTCTGGGCTTCCCCTTTTCTCCCTGGTGTTTCCTCTTTCCCTCCTTAAAGGACAGATCCGAGCGCACAACCCCCACAACACCAAGTGTTGCCAGTCTGCTCAAGCAATCTAGGAGGCAGCTTGGAGTTGTCTGTGTAGCTGGGTGGAGACCTTCCTCAGTCAAGCCGTGCTCACTGAGGTCAGAGTCAAGCAGTCCCAGAGAAACACCAGCACAAAGCACAAAAGCTGCCTTGGGTCTGCAAACAGCTATGCGAATGCCATGCTTCTAGTCCCATGCTAGCTGGGATTGAATGCTGGATCAGAGAGATCCAGGGGACCTAAGACTGGGCCCCAAGATCCTTCCCAGACAAGAAACCACAGGAACTTAGAACATTCCAGATGAAATTTATGGTCAAGGCGATGATCTTTCTTTTCTTTTTCTCTTTGGAAGGAAGGAATATATATTTGAGAAGAAAGCCAACTAGGGGAGCCCCAAGTGCTCAGAAAGAGTGAATGGGCAGAGCTATAAGCTACAGCACAAGGTGTCACTTAGGCCAGCTGGAAGGTTGTGAAGGGAGCAAGTTTGTGGGCTTTAGAAGAGCTGGCCAAATAGGGGTAGAGCCCCAAAGCCAGACCCCACCGCCAGCTGATTGTCACTAAGTTGGCATGTGTTATGTGGGCTCTGGTGTCACCTCTCCTTGAAAGCTTAGGCCAGGAGACAGCGAGGGTGAAGCTAAGGCCAAGCCTCCTGGGAGTCCTGGAAGGATATGGCCCTCAGCACAGCCCAGGCTGTCCCTGGCAGCCATTGTTCAGAAGAGTGGTGCTTTCACCTGTTAGCCAGCTGAGCCCTGCCATTTCCATCTTTCAGAGCAGTACCTCGGACCCAAATAGAGGAGGAGGACAAGAGGCATGGGATTCCATGGACCTGCTCTCTGTCCCATGAAAGCTTTCTCCTCAGAGGCCTTCCCAGCCTGGCCTGACGCTGCTCACTCTTGTACACTGCAGACAGGACACAGGACTCTGCCCTTGGGCATCTGTTCTTGCCTGGCCCTTCCCCACAAGGACATCTTCCAGTATTGACAGAGGGCTTGATGGAGGGTGACGGTGGCACAGTCCTCATTGACCCTGGTCTGGTTATTACTTTACTCAGCCCTCTCTTCTTTCCAGAACTACGGTCCCGTCCCCAGAACAGGCACACCCAAGAACAGTTCACCAGGTTCATTTCCTCAGGGAAAGCTCCAAGGTCACCTGCAGCCACCTCCTGCTGTTGATCTTCGAGGCTGTCAGGGGTTGAAGCAGGGGTGGTGATCAATGGCAGAGTTGAAGCCCCGGTGTCTCTAAGTCATGGTCAGGGCTGTCAGAGAAGTAGCTGTCGCGCAAAGGAGGAGGCAGGCCGCAGTGATGAGTGAGGAGAGGGGCCTAGTTCCACCTCTCCAGAGATCACAGGCTGCTCTTGGGGTCTCGTTAGCTCGCGGTGATGGTGCAGAGAATAAGTAATTAAAGGGTGGTGTTTGCTCATTATCTACTGCTACTGTGGGACACCTTGTTCCCTGTTCCTAGCCCAGAATCATTCTTAGTGCAAAGTCTTTATGAAGTTGATAAAGCTATTTATCAAGGTCCTGGGAAAGAAGAATTGGGTTGTCAGCTAACAGTTAAGAGATAGCTGGTCCCACTCTATCTGACTTGGTTATTCAGTAACCACCATCTGGCGGTGGAGGAGGTGGGACTCTAAGAAGTGCCATTCCCCCCCCCAAAAAAAAAGTCTTAGAAGGTCATGGGGCAGCTACCCCTACATGGAGTGGTCTATGTTCCTTGGCTCCTGGCCTGCTTGCTCTGCCCAGCTCTGCACCAGGACGGCCATCTCCTGCCTCATGACTCTGCAAGTCTTCTCCCTGCATCCCCTGTGGGGCTTCTTGGTTGCTGAGCGAAGGAGTTATGAGAAGTGAAACCTACAGGTCCTGCCCTGCCCAGAGTCCTCAGCTGTCAGGCCTGTGAGTGAGCTTAAGTTCTGCAGCCTCAGTCTAGCCCCACCCTTAACCTACCCCCCCCCATGTTTCTGGGCCTCTTTGAATGGCAGCACCTGGGGCCCTTTCATGAATACCTGAAAGGAGCGCGAGGCTAGTAGGAGGCCTGGCTCCAAGTAGGCTGGGGCCCAGTCAGTGTTGTGACTTGGAGCTTAACCTTCCACCTTTTAGAGGCCAGGCAGAAAGTCCCAGAGGAGACCAGTGTCAAGCTAACACCAGGCAACACAGCCTAGGAACCCTGACTCTCAAAGGTCCTGTCCTTCCTGCTGTATTAGGGGTCATGTTATTTTGTTGGAGGTTGGGATATAGGTTGGGCAGGTTTGAAAATAAAAATCGCAGGTCAGATGCCAGTGTGGACTGGTTGATCTCCTGTCTGTCCCCCAGAAGACCTCAGCTACCCAGCTTCCCTGTATGGTTGCAGACTCTCTCCCCCACCCACCCTAAGCAAGGCAGGGCACAAGCAACCCCAGGTCGTTGTGTCTTAGGAGACCCAGGTAGGTATCCTGGAGAGGTAGGGAGGGGGGACTGATGGCCTCCTAAGTTCTGTTAGGCAAATAAAGGCCCAGAAATCCCCTTATAATAGTAGCAAGAGCTGCCTCTAGCCCTTCCGGCTTCATGGGCTAATCTAAAACAGTATCAGCCATTTTTAAACATTCACTGGGAGTCGGGAATGCTGTAAGATCTGTAATAAACATCTGTCAGTAGTTCCGGGAACAAGGTGGAAGAAGTACTTCTCAGACAAGTAAACAGGTTTGAGGAAAAGAGCTATCTTTGCCTTGTTCTAAGTCCTTACTTTTTGTCCCTATAGACATGAGCTTGAAATCGAGGGCATCCTGTGAGGCTGACAGGAAGGGAAGGCACAGGGGCTGGCACCATCTTGCGGTGAGAAAGACCACATGGGACTTCGCCCTGGTTTCACCTGGCTCGTGTCCATAGCACTGTTGCCTAGGAAAGCCCAGCCCTTCTGGTGGCTTCTAGTCCTCCTCAAGAGATAGCCCAAACTCGACTTCTTGGCACACAGGGCCCTACCTAGCCTAAGCCCTACCTCATTCAGCCACTTTTCCTTCTTCGCTTGACTCAGTCTCCCAAGCTAGCACTGTTATTTCACGCCTCTGTGCCTTCCCCAGGGTTTGCTCCCTGGCACATCCCCCTGCCCAGCCCTGGTTGACTTAGCCATCTCCTGCATGAGTTTGAAACCACAGCTCCTTTTCCTGACACTGCTTCTATCCCAATGGTTTCGTGTCCGCCCTGTACTCCCTTGTCACCCAAGGCTTTCTGCTTTTATGGCAAAGTCCCCAATACTCTGTCTGTTTCCCCCACTGACCGGTGAAGTCCAGAAAGCAGGATCTTCCTTCCCATTTCTCTTGCAGTTGTCAGATCCCTAGTGTGGTGCCTGTGACATGGTAGGCACATGGATGGATGTAGAAGCAGTCTTGTTTTTTTCTAAGAACATCAGGGTGTTAGATTTGGGCATGACTATGTCTCTTCTCTGCAATAGCTTTTCCTACCCATGGTTGGGAGGGATGAAAGGGGCATTGAGCAGAGAAGGATGAACACCTGGGAACTCAGATGGGATAAAGTCAGAGAAAGATGGGCTGGACCTTCCTCTCTGGGAAGCTCCTGGTGTGTGGGAGTAAAGTAGCGTGGACACTGGGGTCGAGGTGAAAGGGAAGGATTCGGACAGCTGGCTTGTTCCTCTAGTGCCTCTTTGGTTCCGTCCATCTCACGAGGCATCTAGAGTGTCTATTGAGGTGCAGCCTTACTTTACAGGTGTTGTAGGAGGCCGCTTGTTTGTTTCCCGGCCATCCAGACTCCAGAAATAATCACACAGAAACCATATTATTTGCAATACTGTTTGACCTATTAGCTCTTGCTTCTTATTGGCTAGCTCTTACGTATTAATTTAACCCATTTCTATTAATCTGTGTATTGCCATGAGTAAAGTTCCGGCATCTATCTCTGGCAGGGCTACATGGCATCTCTTTGACTCCTTCTTTCTCCCAGCATTCAGTTTAGCTTTCCCCACCTAGCTAAGTTCTGCCTTGCTATAGGCCAAAGCAGTTTCCTTATTCATTAATAAAAGCAACACATAGGCAGAAGGACCTCCCACCACCCAGGTAACAGTAAGGTCTGTTATTGGGCAGCCATCACTGCTGGACTCTCAGGGGATACAGTGGAACTTGAGTTCCTAAAGGTCTTTCAGAACCAGAAAGGATCTGATATGTTGTGACTGTGGCCATACATCCTGGCAAGGACCCTGGCACCTCTATGTGGTCAGTCACGATAGTAGTCACAGAAGCTGAGCTGTGTGGCACTTAAAGGTGAAAGCACAGGTACCCAGGGACTAGGATGAGAGTGAACGAGTTAGGGCTGATATTACCATCGTGTACAATTGAAGAAGCCAAAAGCAGAAGACTAACCAAGTGAGTGAGTGGGAGGTGTCACTCGGTGCTGTTTGCTTTCCCCTGTTAACTATAGGGTTGCAGTTCCCATTCAACCATTGCTCTTTGCCTAGGCTAGCGGGGTCCTCTCTCTAACAGAGAATTCTAGAAATCCCTGAACTAGGAATCAGCTGTGTGATATATATATATATATATATATGTAAACCTGGAAAATTTCAGTGTTGTCAAGGTTTTTTATGTCAGTCACTGGGTCAGGCAAGCATCTGGGGTAACCTTGGCTTCCTTGGTCTCTAGAAGACCTCTGTGATTGACACAGGTGCCTTGGAAACAAGTAGCCAAGGAGGTGCTTTGAGATTAGGTCTCATTATGTAGCCCAGGATGGCCTCAGATTCCCAATCCTCCTGCCTCAGCCTCCTGAGTACTGTCACAACAGGTGTGCATCACTATCCAAGGTTTAGAAGAAAAAAAATAACAGAGCCATGGAAAGAATAGAAGCTGACGTCCTGGTAGGAAGCTGAAGTCCAAGGTGAAGTGAGGCAGCGTTTGGTAGCTCAACTCAATTAAGGTTTTGCAGAAACACCTTTTGTTTCACAAGCGGTGGCCCACATTGCTTAATTACATGCTTGGGGGAAGTGAGTTTAGAGAGTCTGGAGACAGATTACCAGACAGGGCAGGGTGAGCATCCGAGTGTTGGAGCCAAGGGAGAGGAGGGCTCCAGGGCCTGCTCGCCCTTCTCCCCCACCCTTTTCTCTAAGGAGCAGAGGCATGCATGAGTCTTCTCCTAACATCTGACATTTTCTTCCAGGTTGCTTTGTTGGTTGGTGGGTTGGAACTCAGAGCCTCGAGCATACTAATCATGTGTTCTACCACTGAGCTGTCCCCTCAGCCCCCCATTCTGAGGTCCAATTTTTCCATATACCTCCTGGTTCCCACTTGCTGAGTCAGCTCAGCTGATGCCTTGCTGGGGAAACAGTGACTCAGGAGTGAGCGCCCTGCAGGATCCTCCCTAGGTGCAGCGGCTATGGTGTGGTGGAAACTTGGAGCGACTCTTGATTAGACTGCTCTTTCCATCTAGACAGCTCATGAGATGAGAAGTAGGTCAGGGGAGGTCACAAGGGCTGTGTGAGCCACAGAGGAAACCATCACTTTTCTGTGGAGCAGAACTGACCATGAGCCAGGGCCATGAGGGAGAGAGAGGACTCAGGCATTGTCACCAGCTATCCCAGCTGAGTCATCTCTTCCTGTAGTCTGGACTAAGTCTGCTAGTCTGCTAAGCACAAGGGAAACTGGACCTCACTCTGTAGAAAGACCCCTCTCCCCTTTAACTCTACCCCATGCCCATCATTTTAGACATTTAGAAAATGATTCCGACTCCCTGTGGCCATAGTTGTTCCACATATTCAGACACAGAGACAGCCTTGCTGCAATAAGACCCTAGAAGGGCTAAGGGTTGGAAAGAAGGGGGTCGGAGCAGGGGAGGTGCTTCCAGCAGAGATCCTTTGCTCGTAGACACTCCTGACCTTTGCCCTGGGAGCTTGGGCCTGAAAGTGAACTGCTGGTGCTGAGGCCTTGAAGGTGCAGTGGCTGGGCCTCTGCAGACTGTGCCATCCCTCTCTCCTCCAGGTTCCGTGGCTTCATCCTGCTGCTCACCTTCCTCGTCTATGTCTGTTATCACATGTCCAGAAAGCCCATCAGCATTGTTAAGGTGAGGCTGGCTGGTAAGGAAGAGCATTCTGCAGGGCATGTTGGACCTGGCAGGCACATGTGCCACAATTGGATGCTCCAGACCTCAGGCCATCACCTTCCAAGTTCCTTTTCCCTGGTCACTGGGACTGTTCCCTCCACCTTCCAGATACCCACTGTTGGTGGTTCTTACAATCCTCCTGCAATGTTTTCCTACACATCCCCTTTTTCACCTTCCAGACAGCACTGTTGTTTGGTGGTGGTGGTGGTGGTGGTGGTGGGTAGCTGAGAAGGCAGAGTTTTTAGGTTCTGTGGAATTCCATTCATGAGCATCTTCTGGCCACCTACCCCTACTGGAGGAGGTGCCAGCGGGAGGGAGCATGGACTGTGGTGGGAAGCAGTGCTGCTTGGAACTGAATAGCAGGTTGCTTCTCTCTGGGCCGAGTGGGCTCCAGGAGACAATATGATCCTTGACCAATGTGTGCCATTGCCTTCCAGAGCCGCCTGCACCAGAACTGCTCAGAGCTGGTGAGACCTGAAAATGACACCCATGATCCCAACGATACTACCTGGTGCAGCTGGAGTCCATTTGGTAAGAACAGGGTACATGGCTGCTCTCTACTCCCCAATCTCTCCTGGAGAAAGAAAGGGGCTCCTGTGGGGTCAGCCACTCAGTCAACTTTTTGTCTTTCCCATCTGCTTTCAGACAAAGATGACTACACGGAGTTACTGGGAGCTGTGGACAATGCCTTCCTTGTGGCTTATGCCATTGGCATGTTTATTAGGTAAGAGAAAGTCAGAGCCTGTGCCCATTTGGGGGTGGGGGTGGAGTAGATGCTTCGTGGCTGCTGATTCTTCTGACTGACCTGGGGCTGCAGGCTAAGGCAGGAAAGCTGATAGTGCCTAGGTGTGGGCATGAAGCCAAGGCCCCACCCAGGCCATTAGCCCATGTCCAGCCTCTTTCCTTCACTGTGGTCACCACAGTGTTCCTCCACCTGCTGCTGGTGGACAGAAGGCATCAGTGGGTATGGACCAGGGTCTTCTAAGTCCTGGACATGCAGATTCCAAAGGAGAGCCTACCCAGTGCTATCTAAATTACACAACCAGTGTGGGTCTCACCCAGCAGCAGAGCTTGCTGTCAGAAATCACAGATGGACTAGGCAGGGTGTGACCTCTGCGGAGTTCATGACCTAGTAGAAAGACCCTTATCTTAGAAGCTAATTGAAAATGGTTGAAGCACTGAGTCATCAGGTAGTGCAAACTGGGATTGAAGACAAGGAGTTTAAGGAAAGCATTACAGGCGAGCTCTGAAGTATGAAGAGCCATGGACATGGCCATGGGGAAGGACACTCAGGCTGAAGGCACAAGTGAACATACATGAGAAGGGAACGGCTTGGAGTGCAGGCAGAACCTTCACAGGGTTACCTGAAGGGGAACTTCGAGGGGCACAATAGCAGGAGACAGGGCTAAAGGTGATTTGCAGAGGGCCTGCTCCAGGCTATGGAAAGGGAGAACCACTGAGGTGGACAAGACAGGTTATAGCAAGGTTATAGGCCCTCACTGCCTAAGGAGCTGAACATCAGGACTGCTGATCTTTCAGAGGCCTCCATGATGAAAGGAGGAAGGAGAATTTAGAATTTGGAGTGTTGAGTTTCCATTACTTTAAGGAAGTCCGAGTCATGGTAACCAAAAGGCAATCTGAATATGGCACTAAACCATGAAGGGACACATGGGAACCGAAACCAAACAGTGGGGGATGTGCTGAAAATAAATAAAATAAAAGGTCATCCAGCAGGGAGAGACATGGCAGCAGAATTGTCAAAGCAGTGTCAGATAAAGCAGAGGAGCCCTGAAAGTGAGGGCTAGGGTCGGTCTTGGAATGCAGTAGGACACAGGTCATCACTGCTCACGATGGCCACAGTGGCTTCAGCAACATGGGAGAGGAGAGGGAGGTGATAGAGTGGACATAGCATTAACCTGGAGCTCACCCCTGTCTTTTTCTCCAGTGGGATCTTTGGGGAGCGGCTGCCCCTCCGTTACTACCTCTCAGCTGGAATGGTGCTCAGTGGCCTGTTCACTTCCCTCTTTGGTCTGGGGTACTTCTGGGATATCCACATGCTCTGGTACTTTGTGCTTATCCAGGTATGAGTCTGTCTTGCACTTGAGTCTTTGTCTCCCTCAAAGAGAGATCCCTTGAGGTCCCTGGCCATCCCCAGGTCAGAGCAGACAGGGACGTGGTCTCCTTGCTTCAGTCCCAGGCTCCTGCTGTCTTCCTGCTCGTCAGTCACGACATTGAGTCTCCTCCACTCAGGATGGCTGAGCTCACTTTTACCTTCCCTTTCTTCTACAGGTCTGCAACGGGCTTGTTCAGACCACAGGCTGGCCATCCGTGGTGACCTGTGTCGGCAACTGGTTTGGAAAGGGAAAGTAAGTATAATGAGGGGGTGGGAAGGACCCGGGGGTACAGGGGAGGTGTCTGGAATACTTCCAGGAGAAAATATTAGAAAATGTGTCTTCTTGCTGGTTCTCACCCACTGAGAAGAAACATCTCTGGGGCTAAACGGCAGTGCTATTTTTCTCATCTTTAGGATTTAACCCATAGAACAGACATGCTTCTCATAACAGGTTTATTTCAATTTTTTTGATTAAAAGTAAAATTTTTGGACTGGCTTTTGTGTAAGATTGCCAGTTTTTACCTTCAGCACTGCTGGTCTTGGTCTGAACTGTTCAGTTCTTTGCTATGGGGGCTGCCCACACACACTGTTTTTGC
Organism: Dicrostonyx torquatus; assembly: GCA_028555095.1. Taxonomy (NCBI): domain Eukaryota; kingdom Metazoa; phylum Chordata; class Mammalia; order Rodentia; family Cricetidae; genus Dicrostonyx; species Dicrostonyx torquatus. The sequence continues at coordinate 1,295,417 of JAQHUG010000355.1, forward strand.
AGTGTGCATGGCATCTCCCCACTAGATGCCAGCAGCAAAACTCAAGTCAGGGACACTGAAAGTCTCCAGATGTTTCCAGATGTCCCCTGTGGGATAGAATCATCCCCAGTTGAAGACTCCTGTTTTAGGGTGATATTGATAGGGGTCAAAAGAGAAGAATGAAAGGTTCATGACTTCCCTGTGCTCAGAGTTCCCGTCTGTGCATGCCTGGGGAGCTGGCTAATGCACCGGATCTCAGCCCAAAGCTTTCTCTGCACTGTCTTTGGGGGTCTCTGAGAATCTCAGTTGTGTGCACATCCTGGAGGCTAGAGGCAGCCAGTCTTCTGAGCTTGGCTGGGCGGGGCATTTTCCCCCCATTTTTATCCCTTTTCCTTCCCTTTTCTTCAGGCGGGGATTTATCATGGGCATCTGGAACTCCCACACTTCTGTGGGTAACATCCTGGGCTCCCTGATCGCTGGAGTCTGGGTGAACCAGCAGTGGGGCCTGTCATTCATCGTGCCTGGCATTATCACTGCTGTCATGGGCATCATCACTTTCCTCTTCCTTATTGAATGTGAGTGGACCCTTCCACCCCCATGCTCTAGTTAAACATTCTGTGAGCATTGGATGATGAGCTCTGTGACCCTGAAACTGCCCTTTCCATCTGTAAAGTGAAAAAAGTACTTGCTCCCGAGGATTTCCGAAGAGGGGCATTGTGGTTTAAATGTTTTCTCTGTAGCGGGGGCTCTGCTGAAGGGTTGTGCCTCGTACATTCAGATGGCTACTGGTTTTTTCCCATTCTCTGACAGCCCTGAGTTGGCAAGGCCAGGTGTATCGTTACCAGGTCAAGAGCAGTCATAACACAGTTCCTAGAAGCCGGCCTAGAAAGCCTGCTCCCTTAATGCTGGGGCCCATGCGGGGCATGTAGGGGTAACTCTACATTAGCTTAGACCCACTGTAAAGTGAGGGGCTAAACTATTGGCAAGCTTCTCAGAAAGGTATTTGTCCCCCATCCCCTCCCCGTCCAGATCCAGAAGATGTGGACTGCACCCCTCCTCAGCACCATGTGAGTAGACCATTCCAGCCCCAGCCCTGCCCTCTTCACAAGAACTGGCCATGGGAGGACCCACAACCTGGTGGGCCTGCCAGCCCAAGAAAGAAACAAACACTTCCCCCAGGATGGGTGCCCCCTACCTCTCACCTGGGCCGTCCTTCCCATTAGAGAAGGTTGGTAAGCGGCCCTGCCCACAAGGAGGGATCTTTTTCTTTGCTCAGGATGACCTGGAGAAGGAACGGGACAACCCTGAGGATCCTGTGAATGGTCCCTATTCCTACAGGGAGAGTAATGTGGACATTACAGCCAGCTCCTTCAAGGAGCCGGGCTCCGAGCCTGAAGCCATCAGTTTTCTGGGGGCACTCAAAATTCCGGTGAGATGCTTGTGGGATGAAAGGAGGAGAGTCTCTCTAGAGTTTCCACTAGCTATCAGGGGACAGGGTGTGTGGATGGTGGGTGGCGTCAAGAATTTCTGTACAGACTGTAGGATGGCTCCTTGGGAAGAGCAGTATAGGAGAGCTGTCTTGATACGGCATGAAGCAGTAGGCACATTGCTGCCTTTAGGATGAGGGTGTATATTTGGGGTTGCACTGTATGGGAGTGATGACAGTCATGGGGCAGTGCTGTACACCCGTGGGACCTCCACTGGACTAGGGATCTCTCGAGCACCTTTTCAGTGTGTCCTCTCTTGTGCTACCCAGGGTGTGATCGAGTTCTCGCTATGTCTTCTCTTTGCCAAGTTAGTCAGTTACACCTTCCTCTACTGGCTGCCCTTGTACATCTTCAATGTGGGTGAGTACCAGGGGAAGAAGAGCTGGGAAACAGGGTCTCTGCTGGTGCAGAGAGGACACCGTACCTGAGTTTAATTCTGGTAAACAACCTAAGCAAAGCTGGGCCTCTCTTTGGTTGGGAGATTTGCTTGCTTATTTCAATAAGTAGGATGCTGAGCCCCAGGCACTGTCTCCAGCCACCGGCCCCTTGGGAGTTGAGTTGGACCTTAGGAGCACAAAGTTCTGTCCTGCAACCCTCTTTTCTCCAGCCTGTGTGTGGGGGCTGCTTGGCCCAAAGGTGGCCTCCACCTCAAGGAAGAGGCTGTGTGGGGCCTTCCTATTCCATAGCCTCCAAGGCTCTTGGTCCAAGGGCCTTCACGTGATATCTTTGTACTGGGGTTTTCTGGGCTACTCTGCGGGACCTGCCCCCATGCAATGGCCACTCTCCAGTGCCACCACCCAAGGATGTAAAGGTGGAAGAGGTCACTGCGGTGGCTGGAAGGGCTGTTTGCTCTCCACCTGCTTAGTCTCTGCTTTGCCACCGATGGGGTAGCACACCGAAAAGCAGTATGTTCCACTTTCCTGACCCCCAGGATTCTGAGGGCTCCACCCCTTATCCAGGACCTTTCACCCAGGGATGTTTCACCTTTTCTCAACTCTGAAAAGGAACAATGGCTGTCCTGCCCCACACACATTTACTCTGAATGGGGGACCAGGAAACCATGGGGATTAGTCACCACCAGATCTTGAAGTGTAGCTTGCCCCATAGCTCTATAGCTCTACATGGGGGCCCCTCTCTCTGACATGGCAAAGTGTGAGAGCAGTTTTGTAGGCATTGTGACCCTTTGTTTTGTGACTTTGATGCTGACTTCAGAGTATGAATCAGCCTTGAGGGTGGAGTTACCAGTCAAGCTTCTAAAGGTTCACTTTTCTAAAGCCAGGGTCCCCATGTTTCTGCAGGTCTCTTTCTGTGGCTGTGGGCATTAGCATATTTCTGTGGCCTGCCTAGGAAGAGCCTTATGGAGCTTGCTTCTAGGTCAGGAGTGGGTCAAAGAAATGGCTGACTGGGCCAAAGCTCCGTCAGAACCTTACACTCCAGGAGAAAGAGCTCTGAAAGGTCTAGGCCAGAAGAGGGTATTGTAGGACTCAGAGCCTGAAGGAGTATATCCCAAGCTACTGCAAACTCACACTGTGGCCTTGGCCAATCACTTGGTCATGGGCCCTCAGCTTCTTCTTCGGGCTGGACCAGTGTCCCACAGAGATTCTTCCAGCTATGGTATTCAGAGCTTTGCTCCGAGCCTCCCTGAGAACCTAATAATGTTTTTTGTGTGTGTGTGTGTGTGTGTGTTTTCCATAGCTCACTTTAGTTCCAAGGAGGCTGGGGACCTCTCTACACTATTTGACGCTGGTGGCATCATAGGTGAGGCCCTGTCCTTTTGTTCTGGCAGGTTGTCTTTCCTGCTTCTTCCTACGCAGAGGTGCAGAAAGAGGGGACAGCGGGACATGATCTAGGCAGTGGAACCAGAGAAGACCTCATGGTGTATTCTCATTTTTGCTCCTGCGAGGCTGGGTGGGACTAAGAAAGATGGCCTTTGTGCTTTGGTTTCCTGGAGTGATGGGTGCAGGGGAAGGCTGCACAGAGAGATGATCTTTCTTAAGGCCAGGCCAGCATGTGGCGGGGTGATGGGGAAACTGGGCAGCAGATGAGGAGCAGTGTGGCTGTGTCAGGGACAGTGTGTGAGTGAACATGTGTTCCAGGTGGCATCATGGCAGGCCTCATCAGTGACTACACCAATGGCAGGGCCACCACTTGCTGCATCATGCTCATCTTGGCTGCTCCCATGGTACGTGTATAATCTCAGCGTGCATGTGCTTGTGATCAGATATCTGGGGCTTCACGCCTGTATGTTCATCTGCATGTTGGCATGCCTAGCTGTCTCTTTGTACATGCATGCGTGTGTTTCCTGGGTGCATGTGGAGAAAGAGAATCAGCGGAGGACCAGGCCCTGTGGAAAGAGGGGCATCAGCTGCTGCAAGCTTTGACCAAGGAATAAGAAAGAGATCGAGGAGAGACACCAGAGAAGACTTTGGGGGGAAGGGGAAATTATAGAGCCATACCTGGTGGTATTTGCCTGTAGCCCCAATGCTTGGGAAGTCGAGGCAGGAGAATCAGGAGTCCAAGGTCTTCCTCAGCTACACAGTGAGTTTCAGGACAGCCTGTGTTACATGACACGCATCTCGAAACAAACAAAAAATGAAAAAGAAATTTGAGATGACCATGGTTAAACCATCCATGTCTGGGACAAAGACTTGAGAAGTCTGGATGTATATGGCCGGAAGAACAAGTGGTATGTGGCCTTCCAGAACAGGCAGCTGTTGCAGACTCTGGTCTAGCCCAGCAAGGGGGAAACCAGCTTCAACTGTCTCCTTTCTATTTCAGATGTTCTTGTACAACTACATTGGCCAGAATGGCATAGCCAGCTCTATAGGTGAGGAGAGCTGTGAATCCCACACAGTCACTAGAGAGGCTCTGCCTGGGGGGGGGGGGGCCATGAAGCGGGTGCTGGGTCAAGGCCAGGGAGTGTGACACACTGTGACACACTTGCCCTGGACACACTGTGGTGCACACAGTCCCTCATCTCTAAGAATACCATCTCTGCTATCTTCCCAGTGATGCTGATTATCTGTGGGGTCCTGGTCAATGGCCCGTATGCACTGATCACCACAGCGGTCTCTGCTGACCTGGTGAGTGGGCTACTCCTGGCTATCAGGCTGGTCTGAGGGCTTGGTCAGGGGCTCTGTCTACAAGTTCAGTTCCCCTTCTCCCTTTCTTGTCTGTTGTGCTGCAGAATTCCCGTGGGCTCTTTCCTTTCAACCCCAGGCCCCCATCACCACCTTCCTCAAGTTAGCTTTCTCCCAGCGCTACTTTTACCCAGTGGTTCTGCTCAGCTTGGGCCGTCCCACCCTACTCTGTCTCCCCAGGGCACACATGAGAGCCTGAAGGGTAACGCCAAGGCCCTCTCCACTGTCACAGCCATCATCGACGGGACCGGTTCCATAGGTTTGTTCTGGGTTTGGGCTGCTGGCAGTTGAACCCCAGCCTTGACTTGGGTGGACCCCTAGGTGCACTGCCCACGGTGGTCAGGGAAGGTATGTATCCTGTTTCATGAGACTGTCGTGTACAGGTGCGGCTCTGGGGCCCCTGCTGGCTGGGCTGATTTCTCCCACGGGCTGGAACAATGTCTTCTACATGCTCATCTCTGCTGACATCTTGGCTTGCTTGGTAAGAGTTCTTGGGGTACATAGGCCATTGGGAATGCTTTATGTCTACAGACTGGAACTCGGGCATAAAACATGAGGGTTTCTAAGATGGTGAGCAGATGGCAGCTGCCCTTTGCTTGGAATATCTTCCTGTGGGGAGCGCTGTTTTTCTCAGCCACCTGTCCTCTGTATCAGCTGAGCCCAGATCACAGTGTCTTCCCTTCTCCCTCTGCTTTGAACTCCCCACAGCTCCTCTGCAGGTTGGTGTACAAAGAGATCCTGGCCTGGAAGACGTCCCGGAGTGGAAGCAGTGGGTAAGTTCCCTGGCAGTGGAAGCCCTGCTCTTAACCTCACTTCTGGGACTCTGCCCAGTGCTCAGTTACTCTGTAGTCATTTGTGCTGGTCCATTCTGGGCCTCAGGAACACCGAAGCAGCTCCTGCCCCTTGATGTGCTCCTGGATCCCCATCCCACCCCAGATCTGCTAACCTTTCCTCTGTTGTCCCCGTGTGTCTCCATAGCTCTAGTCTGGCCCTAACCCACCCACGATAGTATTTTCCTCAAGTCCTATGAGTTTGTGAGTATTCTCCTCCAGTCTGACTAATACGCCATCAGAATGGGGGCTGCATGTGGATCCTGTCCTCTCCTGTGTGTGATTTCCCCTGCCCCAGCTTTCTCTGTTTCCTTGGGAGTAATACCTGGAGATTCAAGCTAGTCAGAGCGTGGCGCTTGGGAATGTTTCTCAGGGGTTCTGAGACGCTATAAAGGGCTTTGGACACACCCGTAGGGCAAAGCGGGCAGAGATAAAGAATCCTTCTCTGAACCGAGGCTGAGCTGCAGGTGCCTCCTAAATGTCGGAAATCAAAGTCACCTGCCCCCTCTGCCTGGGGTGTGTGGACAAAAGCAACTATGAAATCAAAGCCTCTGGAACAAATTGCAATCAGCTAGTCCGGTGTAGTTTCTGCCTGGTGTCTGGTGGTGGTGGACATGGAAGGTTCATAGGTCAATGACTGAGTCAATGGCTGGCAAGAGGCTGGGGTGCTGGTGACTGGGCGACTGTCCCTGGGGCCTTTCTGGGTTCCTAAGAAGGGCTGGATGGTATACATGAAGAAGCACCCCCTGGGGCCCTGGTAACCGTATACAGTGTCTAGTAAAGTACTTCCACGTTGAGAGGCATCATACAGGAGAAAGGTTGAAAGTTGGAAGCTGTACTAAAAGTGGAGGTATTCACAGGGTCTGTCCTGCTGTGCCTGCCCTGGAAGAGGGGAACGAGACTGGACAGTGTGGTTTATCTCGTTTCACCTACATTCTCTGGGCTAGGCTTGAAGGGAGCCTGGGAGAGACAGAAAAGCAGAAAGGGAGGGGGGAAATGTGGCGATCTGGATTGGGCCGGCCTTGGGCACTGTAGCTCACCTCTTGGCTACCTTGAGAGGCAGGTGTTCTCATTTGAAGTGAGGAGCCAGTCCTGCCAGAACCTAAAACTGAAGCCAGGTTTGTGGGGATAGCTGGCCTTTCTGAGCACTGGTTCTTTCTGGAAGGCCATTAAGAAATGGATAGTGATTTACTGATGCTGGGAGTGCTCGAGGCTGAGAACCTGAAGTCCCTGGACATTCTTGGTTTCTCTGCACACTCACCTCTAAGACCTTGGCAGACTCCGCAGTCTCTGCATCGTTGAACATAATGGGGATGGTTCCTTCAAATGCCTGCTCGGGTTGTCCTGAGGTTCTTAGAGAAGGTGGCCTATGTGGTTCAATGCTTTGTAAAGCGGCCACATGTGGCAGAAACACTTTATTTTCCATATTATTCTGGCTTGTTAGAGCCTGCCCACGAAGTTAAGGGGGACCCTAATTATAGACAGTACACATGAAAGGCAGAAGCTTATTAAGCTGTGGCTTAGTTTCTCTTTCATCTCATCTCTGTTCATGCAGATATAAACAAATATGAGGCCTCGATTGGAAGAACAGCATGGAGGGTACCCAAAGTGCTCCCTGTGAGCAAGAGAACAGAAACTTCCATCACAAGGTGAGGCAAAGCCTCCTGATCCAATCAGCTCAGCCCAAACCCACCCTGGCACTGAGGGTACAGAAGACTATGGGAAGGGACTGCAGAGCAGCCAGCATGGGAAAATGGAAGACTCTAAGGCCTGAGCTCTGGAAGCTGCAATCAGAAGGGATGGGGCTGAAAGCAGAAGGGAAGACCTGTTCAGACTCTTGTTTGAATTCCAATCCAGGACCAAGGCCTGGAAAAGGCGCCTATCTCCTTCCATGTTAAATTATAATGTCTGTAATTGATCTGTACCTATGGGGGCCTCTCACCTTGTTTCAAAGGTGCTGGGCCTCTCTGTCCCTTTGCCTATCAACTGGTCTTTATGTATCTCCCCTAGTAAGACCCTCTTATCTATCCTCCATTGGTCCTGTTGGTAACTCAGACACTCTGAAGCATCAGCACTGCTCTCGCAGAGCCAAGGCTGGAGTGGAGCAAGGGAGCTGCCATGAGTACTGAATGGAGGGGGAACTCACTCTTGGCTCCTGAGCATCCCCATCCTCAGAGTCCAGTACCTCCCTTGCCTCACCCTGAAGATGCCTCAGTGGATGAAGACATTAGGGTCAGTGCTGTGAAGACTAAGGGGTGTTGGGCACAACTGAAAATGCCAGTGTGTGCTAAGCACTTGCTGCCCACTGCATAGCAGCTCTCCTGTAGGATATGAGAATGACTCAACACTGAGCATAGGCATCACATTTAGCAAGAAACGACACTTGATTCATCCAAGTGGCCGCTACAGAGCAGTTGCCTGGAGCCATCTTGCAGCCACCCTCTTGCCTAGTGTTCTGATGCTCATGCTCCTTCTGCTCTGAGTTCTGGATCACGAAATGCCAGGCTGACTCCTGGCATTTCCACCTGACCTCTAAGCTGCCCATCACTGCCAATACAGATTTGTTTTGCCAACTGTGCCTGTGCTTATCCTTGGTGGGGCCTGGCATAGCAGCAGCCGTGGGGCTCATGAAGGGCAGTGAAGAGGTGTCACAGGATCAAAGAGATTGGTATTCTGAGGCTGTTGTGACAGCTACCATTCCCAGAGGGCATACTCATGACATTGATAGCAGGAGTCTAGAGCCCCTAAAAGATACAAACATTGCATTTACTAGAATGCTGTATTGGTCAGTGTGTTAAAATATAAAGCTCCTATGCCTGATCCTCACTTTGATTCTGCAGGAAGCAATCAGCCAGGAACCTCTTATAGTCAAGACCTGGTAAGGGGCAGGGGCCGATACATGGTATTTTGCTCAGTATTCACACAATCTCTTTATAAAGAATTTTAACTAATGCTATATATGGAAGGTGCAAACTTACTTCTAAACACCACTAGGTGGTGATACCATCCCATGGTAGAGTCTTGGGTGGGCAGGCATTGCCATTCTGTTTCAGAGAAGGAAGCCTGTGCACTTTTGACTCCCTGACTCCTCCCCCACCATTCCTTGAAGGTCAGTGTCACTGGAGGGATTCTTGGAGGTCCTGCCCCTCCCAGCCTCATTATTTACTACCTTCTATTTCCTTATCTAGAACGGGAGTAACGGTGTACGGTAGCACTGATGTGAAGGGAGATAGTGCTGATCACACCCGCTGCCCTTAACTCAGAACAGGAGAATATAAACAACACAAGCCAAAAAGTTGAGGGCTACACCCAGTCGTCAGTCCAGACCTGATGGGATGGCCCGTAGGGGTGAGCCTGGTAGCTTCAACAGGACAGCTGCTGAAGGAAGAATTCATGGGCTTTGTATGACAAGGCAGTGGATGCTCACATGAATCCTGTCAAACCTTCCTATGTGAGGCATGAGGAGCCGAGCCTGAGCAAACACGTGCAGTTCCAGGCAGACAAGAGAGACATTAGAAAGCATCGGCAGATTTGTGGGAGCCCAGAGCAGGGCCTCAGAAGTGAGGGCTTAAGCTGCAGGTATACGCTGGGTAAAATCACAAAGGTTGGAGAACACCCCCTCCCCAGATGTACCCTTTTGCACTCATTTGCCAGGCCAGGTTCTCTGCAACCCCCTGCACCCACCCATCCCAGTTCTGGGCACAGTCTGTTCACCAGAGGCCCAGTACCTGTCTTCTCTCAGGCCTCTGCACTCACGGGGCTAATGCAGGAACATTACGTTAATTAGTTATTCATTTAATTTAACTTCACATTTGGTCTCAATTAAGCTTAAAACGTTCTTCCTCATAGATGCTACAATAGCACATGTAATTAAAAGGCAATAACTCTTTGTGTTTCTCCTTTAGAGATCCGTTGGGAGGCTGGGCTAGTGTGTATGAGGAGGGGTGTGGGGGGAAAGGAGAGGGAAAGAAAAGCACCTCTTGTAGAGCTGAGCACTTTGAGGTCCTACTGAAGGCGTGAGGGGGGAACTAGAGCAGACTGAGCATGGGGAGGATCGGGGCAGGAGCCCTGAAACCAAGATAAAGCAACAGACCTTGTCCACGAGGCAGTGGGAGTAAGAGGGGTTGTGGTTGTAGAGGAGGCCATCGTTACAGCTAGGAAACAGCATAATGCCACCCGCCCAGAATGTCTACATCCTACTTCTTAGAACCCAAGAGTGTAGATTAGGGACCTTGGCATGGTTTGTCCAGCAGGTCCAGTATAACCACAGGGCTCCCTGTAAATGCCAGTGAGGCAGGGTGAAGAGACTGGAAGATGTTACACTGCTGACTCTGAAGACAGGAAGGGCCCACCAACCCTGGAATGTGGCTGACTTCTAGAAGGTGAAGAAAGCAAGCAGATTCTCCCCTAGGATCTGTCTAAAGTACTGTCCTTAGCCCTGTGCTAAGACACCTCAAGTCTGAACGTGTGACAGCAGCACTGGGAAATAAATAGGCAGCACTGGTGTAAACTGGGGGTGACCAGCTTGCAGACAGAAGCATAGGAAAGTGGAAGAAATCCCCAGCGCTGGGGAGCCAGTGCGGTGGACAAAGAGCTTGCTCTGCAAGCGGGAGGACCGAGTTTGAGCCGCCAGGCCCATGCAAAAAAGCCAAGCATGGTGGCAAGATATAAAGCAATACTCGAGACAGGCAGATCCTTGGGGCTTGCTAGCCAACCAGAAAAGCCTACTTAGCAAGCTTCAGGCTGGTGAGAACTTACCTCAGACAAAACCAAGGTGGATGGCACCTGCAGAATGACACCTGAGGTTAACTTCCAGCCTTCACATGCATACACATCCACCACACATGTAAAATCCCCAAAGATTAACACAGAGATACAGGGGATAGCCACATAGCACCGTTTCAGAAGGCACTGCTCCCTCTACCGGCTGCTTCACGGCTCAGTATCCCTTATCAAATAGCACAGCCTGCCTCAGGGTTCACCCATGAGACTTTAAGTATATTGTTAAAATATACTTTGTCTCACACTCCTGCCCAATTCCAGACTTTTCACTTCCTCACCACTGCTGCTGCTTCTTTGTGTTTCTCTCAAGGGGATCTGTGTTTTATCCCGTTTGGTTACAGACACATAGACTGATATATAAAGGGGTTAGGAGCATTCACACAGAGCCAAACGGCCTCACTTCTAATCTTGACTCCTGCCTACCCTTTGCTGAGTGAGTCCCCCCAGTCTGTGCCTGTTGTGTGAAGTGGGGGCAGTAACAAGACCTCCTTTATAGGTCTGAAACATGACGACCCAAGAGCTCACAGTGCACTTTGAAAAATACCTGTTGACTTTGCTATGTGTAACAAAAGGTGCCATGTCTGCATGAATGACATACACTTATTTCCAAGTCTGGGGTTGGGGTGCACCTACAGATTAAAGGTTCAGTTCTATCAACTACCACATGCCCTTCGCAGTCCTAAACTGTCACAGTCCATTTAGGAAAAACAACACATTTCCAGATTATTTTCTGTATCTGATTGTCGCATCTGGTTAAGTCAAAGGTTGAACTGACACTTTTGTCATTTGTTCTTATCAACGTTAGTAGCTCCAAAAACCTTCATAGCTGTGAGTTAGGGAAAGGGTGGGTGCAAATGGCCGGCCAGTGTAAAATTAAGGAGTTATTTGAAAGCAAAAGTTGATCTGGGAGCTGAGATACCAGATGCAAGGAATGCATGGGGAGTTGGAGCACTGAGTCTGAGAGTCACTCCTCCTGGCCTTCAGGCCCATCTTGTCCTCCGCCTGTGTCTCATCTGTGAAGTCACAGCACACTTCCTTACACTGAGACCCAGAAGCACTTCAGCTTCAGCAGCAATGCAGCTGGGTTGATAGGAAGGTTTAGGTCTTGAAGAGCAGAATGGGAAATTGATTAATTTATTAGAATAAAAACATTTAACATACCTTGGATTCCTCCATCCTGATCCTCCCCTTGCCTCGCTCCATCAGCTCTCGCGAGTGCTGAAGTGCAGAATGTGTTACACGGGTGAAGGAAACGCTGTGTTCCCAGTGCCTGAGCACTGAACACACTTTAACATTAATTATCTGAAACCCTAGATCAGAAAAGAATCTACTATCTACTCCCCCCCTTTATTTTACCAGTGAGAAATCTAAGTTGCTTATCAAAACATTACTCAGTATGCTTTGCTGGTTTAAGATTTTTCTAAAATGCACAGTATCGCTTAACTGACTGAACAAAGATTCCATTGTAATGGAGCTGCAAGGTCCTGCTACTTTAGCTCGTCAGGATGCCGTCCTGGAAGGCTAGGGAATGACTTGTTCTCTCATAGACCTCCCGTCCCTTCCACTTCCCGAACAGCAGGGAATCGCCAGTCTTTCTGGACAGCGAGCAAACAGCATGACCTACCCTGTACAGAGAGCGGCTAATGGACACTGGCGTCATTTGGGTTGATGAGGGATAACCCTACACAAGCCCTGTCTCCAGGCAGGCCCTGAACATAAGGAGGGATGCGTCAGGCGTCACTGCAGGGCGCCCATGTTGATGTCTCTGAATGACGTCACTGCTTCATTCGGCTTTCCACTTCTGGATTTTTGTTCTTGTTATTTGTTTTTTAAGATTGGACATGATTACCTTGAGTATGTAAGAACAAAGTTTCACCTCACCATACTAGTTATTACAGATAAGAACTGCAGAGGGCAAGCCAAGTATAAATACTTTATATGGTACACGTGCACACACGTGTGTCTACATTGTATAAAGCCAGCTATTAATATATAAGCCTGTCATTTACACCAATTTGTAAAAAGTTGTATGTTGATGATATTTGGGAAAGAATTTAGGGTTTTTTTTCACTTTTACAAAATTCTTATGTAGATAACTGAAATCTCACGGCTACTATCTACTGACTTTATAAACACCTTTTATTGTTTTACTTTTGTGGGTTTTTTTAAGATTTATTCATGTATTTTAGGTTCCATGAGTGGTCTGTCTTCCTGGACACCAGAAGAGGGTGCCAGATCCCACTACAGATGGCTGTGAGCCACCATGGGGTTGCTGGGAATTGACCATTTTCCCAGTCCCGATTTTGTAGGTTTTTTATTTTTAAGCTCAAGGACAATTTTACTAGGATTGAAAATACAAAACTCCAGGCTAGGTAGGCTGTTTATCTCGGCAGCCACCTGGAGGAGGAGCATGCAGAAGAACAAGGCTCTCTGAGAGCTGCATTCATCCCGGACTGGCAGCTGGCATCATGGCAGGGAAGGCAGCGGCTTCACAGAAAAAGTAAGGAAGCACAAACTTAGAAAAAGCACACTTAGGTTCTGGCCAACACCTGAAAGAAAGAGGAGAAAGAAACATTTGCCTCTTTCTGAGTTAGTACTTAGAAAGGGGAAGAGACCTTAGTATCTCACTAAAAGGATCTTCATTCCAGCTGTCTTTTATTTTTTACTTATTTGATTTGATTTTATTATTTATTTGGTTTATCGAGACAGGGTTTCTCTGTGTAGCTTGGAGCCTCTATCCTGGAACTTGGTCTGTAGACCTGGCTGGCCTTGAACTCACAGAGATCTGCCTGCTTCTGCCACCCGAGGGCTGGGACTAAAGACGTGTGCCACCACCACCCAGCTGCAGCTGTCTCTGTAGTATGGCTGAAGTGAACCTGTTGTCCTAGGGGTAATCCCTTGGCCAGGTGCTTGACCCAGCCCAGCCGGGATGTCAGACCAGAGATTCCATTCTCTTAAACAGAAGTTTACCCTCAAAGGGCCTTGATTGCTACGGTAACACTGCTCCCTCTGAAGCGGTAACCCTAAATCATTTATGAACTAGATTGGGAATCAGAGCCCACACACACTTCTGGTATCTTTGGGTCTAGTTGGACACCTTCGCAAAGGAATGAGAGACAGATCCATTTTCGGGAACATTTATAAGTCTTTCCTTAAAGAGTTGCCTTGGCAGCAAGCTTCTTGGGCGAAGGCACATAGCAGTCTGTGATTGTCAGGACTGGTGCTCTGCTTGGGCCAGCTAAGGCACCCTGGAGGAAGGCTCACAGGCACCTGAGACTGAGCTCCAGACTGCCCACCTCCCTCACAGTTTCCACATGGTCCCTTCTCCCCTCCATTGCCAGAGCAATGTTTTCTATTTCTTCCCCATGGGCTCTAGGCCAGACTAAGAATCAATTTCATTTGAAGATTTCTGAATAAAACCTGATCTGGAAAGTGTCCCCAAAGTTAAGGATAACGGACTCAGTGCAAGTGGAGGTGCAACTGTGCCTGGTCCTCACCAACCTTGACTCTCTGCAGTCTGGTCCCTGGTCTTTGAGGCTGAGCTCCATGAGGCGGTGGGACTGGGTTTTCCTATACCCTGACAACAGTATCAAGGAGACAGAAAGAAGAGGTGACCGTACCCTCTCTGAAGTTCTCAATCACAGAGGGTTCTCTATTGTGAGAGAGACAGGATTCTGCCACACCTAGGTTTGCCGACTGGCTGCTGTGTAAAGCCTAAGCGAGTCCATCACCTTAAACCTCAGGATTTTTCGATTTAAAAAGTAAGAGCAATCGGGGGCTGGAGAGATGGCTCAGAGGTTAAGAGCACTGACTGCTCTTCCAAAGGTCCTGAGTTCAATTCCCAGCAACCACATGGTGGCTCACAACCATCTGTAATGAGATCTGGTGCCCTCTTCTGGCCAGCAAGCATACACACAGACAGAACATTGTGTACATAATAAATAAATAAATCTTAAAAAAAAATAAGAGCAATCATAATAGAGAGTCATAAAACTGGAGTCTCAAAGGAATCACTACAGCCCAGGCACCCAGCAGTCACTGACCTCTCCAGCTTGTTCTCCTGGCTCTCAGACTAGAAGGCTCCTCTTCACTCTGCTCAAGACAGGCAGGATGGCACCTCCAAAGCAGAACCAGACCAGACCCTCCACCCCATTTAGTAACAAATTTTATTGATCTGGGAAATTAGACAAATGCAAAGTTATAATGCTGAGAATACACATTCCTTGCTAACTCTGGAGAAAGAAGTCCCAAGATGAAAACAGAGAGGTAGGCATGTTGGGGCACACCTGTAATTCTAGTACTCAAGATGGCTTTCAAGCCAGCTCAGGATCCCTAGTGGGACCCTGTCTCAAATGACTCAACCAACTAACAAACTGATGAACAAGACAAAAAGAGCCAGGCCCGATGGTTCAGGCCTAAAACCCCAGCGACTTGGCAAACGAAGGCAGGATGGCAAGTTCAGAGCCTGTCTGGAGTATAGGGAAAGTTCAAGGTAAAAAGTGAATAGAGGGATAGAATGGTAGACCGCTTACCTATCCTGTGTGAGACCCTACGTTCAATTCCCAGTACTGCCAAAGGAAAAAGGAAAAGGCCAAGCCCAAAGAGGACTCTCTTGTTTGTTTGTGTTCTTGTTTGTTTTTTGAGACAGGGTTTGTTTCTTTGTGTAGCTTTGGAGTCTGTCTTGGAACTTACTCTGTAGACCACACTGGCTTCGAGCTCACAGAGATCCACCTGCCTCTGCCTCTCAAGTGCTGGGATTAAAGGCGTGAGCCACCAGCACCCGGCTTGAGGACTCTTACATGATACTAAATACTTAAATTAGGCATTGAGAGGCCATCAATGGGAGAAGACGACACAAGATACACGGCAGGGAGACACCTAACATTTCTGTAGCTCTCTCTCTCCTAATCTCTAAGCAAACGCAAAATGTAAATATACAAAAGTTGTAGGCAGAAGTTTGAAGAGAAAGCCCTGTGGTCGTTGTTTATTGCTTTATTAGAACGCAGACAAATGCCACTCGCTGCTTTTATAGAGCTCTGTGGAATTATGTAAGGCGTGGTCAATAACCTCTGCCTGACACAATTTCCAAGCCATCACGTTAAAGCAGCCTTTTGTGTCTGAAGGCCTTTCTCTTTCAAATGCTTCCAAATATTTAACTAAGAACTTATAACTTATACGTTATCAAAAGGGACCAGGCTCTTCTGTTGGTCAACAGAGCCTAAACCTCCTTCTCTCCATATCTACTGATGGCTTGACTGGACAGCTACCCCAAGCAGATCACAGTTAGTACTTTCCATTCAAACAGACAGGAATCCTGCAGTATGGGTACTGGACAGACAGTTGTCTCCGACTTCAGGCAGTGACAGTCTCCGCCCACGGAGTCTGCTTTGCTGCTGAGTTTCTGAAAGCTAGGGCTCAAGAGGTTTGTCTTAGTGACAAATGGTCACTCCACTGGTCTGACGACATGAAGGCTGTACCAAGGCTCCAGAGTGTGCCTCTGTGCCCATCCAGGACATCCAAAGGTCCCATGTTTCCATTACTTCACTCAGCAGGACCGCAGTGGTTTGGCATAGATTGGTTCCAGCATATGTTGAGTAAGAATCAAGAAGAGGCCTCCAAGACAGACAGCACTGAGGAAAGCAAGCAGGACATAGCGGCCAATGAAAAAGGCATCCACAATCTGTAGACAGAAAACGTCAAAATGTAATCACCGCCACTCCAGCATCCTGCCTGTGCTCCCCTGAGACCTGATGGAATCACCNGCTCCCCTGAGACCTGATGGAATCACCCCCACTCCAGCATCCTGCCTGCGCTCCCCTGAGACCTGATGGTTATACCCGTGGTTTCTTGGTAACCTCTAGTAGCATTCTGCCCTGGTTCTCTCTGCATTATGGATATGAAAATTTTCAGCTCCTTGGGTAGAAGATACAAGGTTTTTAAAGAAGAAGTGGGGGAGCAACAACAACTAATAATAATAAGGCACAGGAAACAAATGGCTTAATTTAGAAGAAAGGGTGGCTTTCAAAACGAGGTGACTGGAGCTTTCATCAGAAGAGTTCTGAACCCTAATTGCAAGGGAGCAAGGAAAGTGGCCACTTATCTAAGATATTAAAACACTAAAAGGATACATAATTTGCCCCATAAATACAGTTGGTTGCTTGGTAACCAGTCATATGTGAAGCCCTAATTCTACTGGTCTTTGTTGATAAAAGAATCTGTTTCTGGTCCTGGCTCTATCCAGTTGTCTGCTGTCCATTTCTAGAGAACAGAGCTCTATTCTTTACCCCAGAGCTAAGCAGTGATACTTAAATGGGTGGGGAAAGCAGGTATCATCATCCAAATTAGTGCCTAACTTCACAGAAGCCATGAGAACTCATTTCCAGGAGAGGTTCCCAAATACCTGACAGTAACTGTCACAGCCTAAAGAAAGGCCCAGAGCTCCTAACCCCTAGAAACACACTGATTGCGCGACAGTGGAGTTAAGATTGTGACCTTAAAGTAGGGAGATAAGCTTGGATTATCCAATCCAGGCAGGCCCAATGTAAACAGAGTCCTTAAAAACTGAACACACTTTGGAGATCTCCAAAGAGTTCCAGACCAGCTAAAGCTACATAGTCTTGTCTCAAGAAACAAAACAAAATGAAGGAAGGGGCAGAAAACAGGTTCGGGAAAAGAAATGTGGGACGAATGCAGTCAGAGAGGTGACACACTGCTGGCTCTGAAGATGATTATAGACGGAGGCCATGGGCCGGGCACTAGCAGCAGCTTCTACAGCTGGAAGAGGTCAGGAAATGGGCATTCCTCCAGAAACACTGGGAAGATGCATAGCCATGCCCACCCTTGACTTTAACTCAGGGACACTTCTAACCCACACAACTGTAGATAATAAATTTATGGTAGGAACCATTCCATTGGCAGGATCTTGTTACAGCAGCAACGAACGCTAATACAGTGTTGATGCCCAAAGCTCCTGGACAATCTAAGCAGTGATATGAACAAGATCCGAAGACATCAAGAAGCACCCCAGCTGCTCCAGAGACTACCCCAACAGTCAACTTACAATCAAGGTCAGTTTGATAAAACAGCTTTAACATAACTTTGACCTTGGCTCTGGTACTGAACAAGTCTCTGGCGGGCTACATGTTTGCTCGCTCGACTGTTTCACTTTTTAATTAGCCAATTAGCAGGCCTTGGGTGCAGAAGGCCCAGGCCATGTATTATTGATACAGTATTGAGCCAGGCTGCTGCAGGGACCAGCGCTCAGAACCTGAAAATGAGAACTCCGATTCTGCAGGCCATGCTGACAAACATATTTTGCCCAATCCCCGTTGTCTCCTGAGTCCAAAACTCCTATGACAGAATAGAGGGACTGACTTAGAAACAGCGCTCGCTCCTGCCTGTGCTAGCGATCACATTTGCAGTGACTACAAACATGGCAGCACACATCACTCTTTTCCCCTGAAAACAAAGACACTGGGGTGGGCCGGATGTAGAGAGAGCCTGACACCCAGGGGAACAACTCCTGGAATCTGTGTGGTAAGCACAATTTTCCTTAGAGTTTTCAGAACTAATTTTCTTCCTGTCACCATCATTAATCCTAGGTAGAACTGGCAGTATGTGTTCATTTTATGTCAAAAATTATGTAATTTGGTGGACTGTATCAAATGGACAACCTGTCAGATCTGGAGAATGGTCTGATACTCTGTTGAGTTCTAACAAGTTTGAAGATGTTGAGGACAAAGTTCAGCTTATGTCCTTGCTCTGCTTCTTCCCCAAAAAGACAGCAGGACCTACCTCATACCACTGGGAGTTGTGTGGTTTCAATGAGACAATGTAATAGCATAGCTCTTGGTATATAGTAGTCCTTTAAGAAATGATGGCCATTATCATGTTTTTCTCCTTCAAAACTAAAATAGCTACTGAGAGGAAACAGAATGCCACGGGAAGATGCAATGGGATAGAAAAGGCCAGTGCCCTTGGCAAGAGCCTATGGGTTTGAGACCAGCCACATATGGCAGAACCGGAATCCCAAATCAAAAACAAACTAGAAGAGGGGAGGTCTGGCAGAAATGGAACAATGAGAGAGGTGATACAAATTGATTTACAGAGGGAGGGGCCTGCTGATGTGGTCTAAGGAATAAGGATGACAGAATCATTGATACAGAACTCATTTGCAATGTGCCCCTCTGTTTCTTATGGAAGGGCTCCTCTTACCCGCTCTTCTTGATGGAAATGACTCTCCTGACACCACAAGTGGAAAAAGTCAGCCTCAGAGGATAGAAAATCATGTCACTCAGCACCCTGACAATACTACCGCAATTCTGACCTATGATCTAAGATTCTCAACCAAGGAATAGGGACACCACACTTAAGGCCTATGCCAGTTCCTAGTTCCTAACTCTTTTCTCTTTCTGTCTCCACAGTAAGGAGTGGCTTTCTACAGTGCCATTCAACTCCATGCAAGCAGCAAACGACAGTACACTGGATAATCACTGCCTGGTGGTACTACAGGTGGGATTCCTAAGAGCCTTTCCCAGGGTAAAGGGACAGGGACCTTGCAACACCCTGGGAACCCCATCATTGTTTGAACAGGTCTCAGTGGCAAAACTGAAACCCACTAGCCTTACCTTTGTTTCCACCTCTGGGGCTGGGAATTCACTGGCTCGAGGGAAAAGCAATAGAACTGCAGTAATGATCAGAGCACCCAGGAAGACAAAGACGATGGAGAACCTAGGCACAGAGAGACCTGAGTATCAAAAAGCACTGATGACAGTCAACTTTTCATCAGCTGAGCCTGCGCTGGTTCCTCCCTGGGGTCAACATGTTTCAGTCCCTTAAGGTCCACAAAGTCCTCCACCCCAAATGCCATGCTTCCTAGATGGGAAACATCCCTATTTATTCCCGGTAATTCCAACTTCCTAACAATGGGAATTCATAGTTTTCTGCACACAGTGTGTGTGTTCACGAGTGCACGTGCTCACAAACACACCTCTCCCCCTGAGGGATTTTCAGATCAGAATCCCTCAGTAAATAGTGTAGCTTTCCATTTATTGCTGACATGACCCCCCAGAGACTGTATTTCTATTGTCTCTGGGGTTAGGTTATAGCCTGAACAGAGGACCAGGCCAACTCTGTGTAACTTCTGGGTCCCTGGGCCCAGGCTGGAGCCTTAGGGACTGGACCAAGCATGTGTCATAAATCTGAACAATTAAACAAAACTTCCACCTACAACTCCCAAGGACCTCAAGAGCAGCCAAAGCAGATTTTCCTGTCATCTCTGGTCTCCCCCCCGCCCCCACAGTGAGAACTGAGACTCACTTCCATTCTCCTCCCACCTCCGCCCGAGCATAAATAACACAGTTAGCGCTTATGATAAGAGGTTAAAATGCAACTCATTCAAACTGCCAGTAATTACAAAAATGATCTTCTGAATTCTAAATGTTTAATGAGCGTCAGCGATTTTCGCCTCTAATTGCTTTTACCTAGGACTCCAGGCAGGAAAGAATGCCTTACCTAGCTATCCCAGAGGCTCTGGATAACAGCACACACAGCAGCAGCACCAACACCCAGATCAGAGCGAGGAGGAACACGCCAACACCCACTCCCAGCACCATGCCAGCCATCCTAGGGGACAGAGAGCAGATTAGCCTCTGGCTGGACCATCCCCCCCCCCCCCCGTGTGACTAGCATTCAGACGACACAGAAAGCCTAACTCCATGAGGAATCCTGATGATCAGTATGTCTGGAGGCTCGTTCATGATGGGTCTTTACTTTTAAGGACTGCCCAGGCCCAGAGTCCCTTAATGAAACCTGGGAATGTGGAGCACAGAGTCTTCTTTGTTGCAAAAATAGGGGTGAGGGGGCTGGGGGCTGGGGTGAGGCTGCTGTCTGCTCTCGTGTTGTCATTTCAAATTTGGTCTCTTCTGTTCCACCTTGACTTCTACCCAAGGCCACATTAGGAATCTGAGCTCTCTCCATTCACAGATCCTAACCAAGAGCTCTCAGAAGGCTGCAGAGTCAATGCAGAAGCTGAAACTGCGGCTAAATGTGAGGTATGAACTTAGACCCAGCTGACAATCACAAGGCAGAAATTTCCACTCTGTCATCAAATTCTTATTCGCAGAAGGAAGAAAACTCTCAGTCCCTAAAAGAAGATGTCACCCGTTGGGGCACTTACAATATGCTATGTGTTTTACTAGACACGGCGTGTTTAGTCACGGCAATCAGAAACATACTATTCATGTGAGCGATACAAGAGGCAAGTTAGTCTTGGTTTCCTAGTTGAGGCTCACAGCAAGAGGAATTTGCTCTCAGTTCTTGAGACCACAGGGACAACAGAAGTGTCTGCAGGGTGACATCCCCCTACAGGATCTAAAGCAAGATGCTTTCTTGTTTCTGATAGCTCCAAGATTTCCCTGGCTCGTGTCTCCTGTCTCCACATGACACTTCCCCTATCTTCTTGTTTGCCAATTACCACTAGACAAAGTCCTTAATCACACGTGCAAAGATCCGTGTGCCAAATAAAATCACATTTACAGGCGCTGGAAGTTAGGTGTGGACATCTTTTGGGGGGTGCTATTCACTCCACTAACGAGGGAACGCCATTCTAGAGCACCTCCTTGAGTTTCCTTCTCAGTATCAGAGATAAATCTTGAGAAACCAGACTCTTCCTTAGCTTTCTGGGTTTCTTTACCTGGTGATTTAAACACAATGGAAATAGATTGAGGTGTTCCGTTGTAAGCTTACTGGAAACGAGGCTCTGAGCATGAACTGGAAAAAAGAAAGAGAAAAGAAAAGAAGTTTATTCACTCAACACTATGCTGTGCCCACTGTGGAAAACATTGTGCTCCTAGTTCGGATGACAAAGGTAAAAAAGATACAAAGCCTGGCAAAAGCTGATGGTCTATTAGGGCACAATGTGATGCCAACAGCTATTCATGTTATAGTCTTAAATAACAGCAGAAGCAAAGCGCATCGAGAGCTGAGACGGTGGGAAGGCTAAGGGCTAAGCCAGCACTAGCACACTTGGGCAGGAACCAGTGTGGCAGGGTGGTGGAGCAGAGGGAGCGCCGACTTGCCTCTGTCCTTCCTCTGCAGAGCACCTTGAGTACCTTTGTCAGTAACTGTAGCAAGGAAGTACTTCCCTGTCTCTGGGACTTTGTATTTGCATTTCCACAGGCAGGATGGCCCCAGTAAGGTACCTGCTATTTGGTTACTTTGTGTGACTGAGTTGGCCTCTCCTCATGGTTGACACTGTAGCTTCATCAGAAGAACGTCATCCTCAGAGAGCCCTTCCCTGACTTCCCATCTACAGTAACTCTCAAAAGAGTTACTCTCTCTCTCTTTGTCTCTTTCAGAGCATTCTTCACCAAATAAACCCAGGCACTCCCATGCCAGGCAAATACTCTACTGCTGAACTATGGCCTCAGCCTGCACAGTTACCACTTCTATTCATTTGTTTACAAGTTCACTTTCTGTCTCTCTTATTAAGACAGAAGTGTTTTTTTCCACCCTGCTATCCCCATTTTTCAGGATAAAGATTATGTGCAACAAATATTTGCTGAGGAATAAGTGAAGCCAGCTGGCCAGTCTGCAAAATTCATAAGATCAGAGCAAGGTGGAGAAAGATGATGGGAACCGCTGGTTAACACACTGCACAGGGCAGACAAGGGAAGTGCCTCACAGAACGGTGGAAGTGATTAGCGAACCTTAATATGCAAAATGGCAGCATTCTAAAGTGCTCTGAATTTAATGTACATCCAAAGCCTGGTAGGCAAGCTGGGGCTGGGCTCAAAGTCCACAGTGGCTCGACTGGAGATGGAGGCCTAAGAGGGCAGTCAGACCTCAGCCCATGGTGCATAGAACTAGAACCAAGGAGAGGACAAAGTGTAAGGCTGGGTCTTAAAGGGACAAGTAATGTTTGAATAGACTCCCAAAAATCTATTAAGAACTTAGTTGAAGCAAGCAGGCCAAATGACTCAGGCGATGGCAAAAAAACAAAATAAAACAAAACAAAAGCCAACCAAACAGAAATCTGAATCCTAACCCGGCATTACCTGCAAGCAGAGTGTTAGGTCCCACTATCACGCTGTATGGAATTCCGAATAGAGAGACTAACTACAATAAACTGCTGTGGAACAATCTTTTTGTACACTGTGAAGCTGTGTCACTCTAACTGGTTTAATAAAAACCTGAATGGCCACTAGCTAGGCAGGATTTCCGGGCAGCGAGAACACTGAGAAGAAGATGCCAGGAAACCCAGAGCAAGCAGCAAGCAGGATGGGCAGAATGGAGATGAGGTAATAAGGCCACGAGACAGAAAGCAGATTAATAGAAATGGGTTAATTTAGCTGTAAGAACTAGTTAGAAACAAGCCTAAGCTAAGGCTGACCTTTCATAATTAAGTCTCCATGCAATTTTTTTTTTTGTAAGCTGGCAACCCAAAGAAAAACCCATCTACAATAAACTACGGAATAACTACAATAAATACAGCAACTAAATAAATAACTACAACAAATAACTATGAAAAAATAACTACAATTAACTACAGAAACAACAATAAAAGTGAGAAACTTTCAGGATCCTCAATGGCCTAAACTGAAGTCATTGTTGGGGACACCACTCAGCAGACATGCGAGGCTCCGTGGAGAGTAGACATGGGGAGCTGGGGAGGTGGCTAGGTTGGCAAGGTGCCTGCTGCACAAGCATGAGGCCCCAAGTCCCAATCTCCAGCACTCACGTAAAGGCAGTGGTGTCCATCTGTGACCCCAACGCTGGGATGTGGGCAAATAAGGGCCTTGGAGCTCACCGGCAAGCCAGTCTAGCCAGCTGGTGGACTCCAGGTTCAGTGAGAAACCCTGTCTGAAAAGCGAGGTGGACAAGCAATCAAAGAAGACACCTGGCATTGACCTCTGGCCCCTACCGCACACTTGCATATACATCTGCACACATACATGCACACACCCACACAAGCAGACACTCAACCAGCACACGAGACTTTTAAAGAAGAAATGAATATGAAATAGGTTGAGAGGCAGGTCAGTGATAGAGCACGCGCCTATCACTAGTGAGACCCTAGGTGCACCCTCTGTACCTCACAGATTATAAAATTTTGATTTTATATTTACTTTGCAGCAATAATCATGGACTCATTGTAAATGTAAGCACCCCAGGCCTGACTGCTCAAAGATCTCATTCTGGATTTTAAAAAATAAAAGTAGCTCTTTACAAAAGTGACAGAAAGCCCAAATGGGAGGATGATGAAACCTGAATGTGAAAAAGACATACAAGGCAGATACTAGCAAAGCAAATACAGGGAAAGGAGGAAATGGGAGCAATGACAATAAACACAGACTTCTAGTCTTGCAGGATGAGTTCTGGAGATCTGCTTCCCAGTAAACACCGAGCTCTACTGAACTGCACACTTCAAATGCTTAGGATGGGAAACTTCTTGTGTGGTTTGCCACAAATGGGTAAAATAAAATAAAGCGTAAGCTAGTGGAACAATACAAGTAACAAGAAAATATATGTAAAGATTTGAAAATATAAAAAAAAAACAGTTTTGGAAGGAATAATTTAGCCAAAAAAAGATGTAACCTGAAGGAAATATGGGCCTAACAAAAAAGACTGCAAGTGTACAGGCAAAACTGAGAAAAGCACCACAATACTAACTAGCAAACTGAAACAAATAGATTTCACTATTATTTCAGAAATAGATCAGAGGAAAAACTGAGAATAAACTTCATATAGAGGGTAGCTGAACAGTCAATATATGTAAAGGTCCTTAGCCACCAGGAAAATGCAATTAAACCAAACGAAGCATCTCCATGTATCTAGCAGATAGCCAAAAAGTCACTGGCAGTCTGGGAAGATGTAGAGCATCATGGACACAATCAGTCATACAAATGACAGTATAAAGCAATACAAATGAATAAATTACAATCACATCCAACGATATAGGTGAACCTCACAAGCATTATGTGAGGTACAGAGTAAAAAGTTCCTAGTAGACTCCAATATATGGTGTTCAAATATAGGTCCAACTGCTCCAGTATATCCTGAATGACTGGATGGGGCACGGACGATAAAACAGGTTTTTGACATGGGCGTTGGTTACCTGACTTTGTAACTTCGGTAATCAGTATCTAGCCACAGATATTTGGGGCTTATGCCATTTTCTGTTGTCTTACACTTAGCTACAAAAACCTTTTGTGAAATGATTCAAGGGTCATTGGATAGTTAATGAAATCAAGACTGTTACCTTTTTAATTTTTAAGTGAAATATAGTATTTAAAAGGTTAGAGTCTTTTTAAAATTAAAGAAATGGTATAGATTCTTTATGACACATGAATCTACACAGACACAAATAACACATTACAGACAGCCGAACATAATTCCTGGGAATTTCATGTTCTTTGGAGGGGGTCGTGGAGATGAGGGGCTGATATGAAACAGACTGGCCATGAGCTAGCTCTTGAAGCTGAGTGATAGGTGAATAAATGTTGGCTTCACTATTTTCTAAACATTTGAATGGAGTTCAAACTTGCAGAGGAAAAATATGTATGCATATGCATACATGTATAAGTATGATTTAATACAACAAATATTTGCAAAATTTTTCATAGATAAAATTATGCAACTTCATGAAGAGGCCTTTTAAAAGTACCTGACAGTGGGATAAAGCAGGCTGTGTAGAGAAGTAACTCATACTTTTAGATGAGTTGGCTTAATTTAAAAAAAAAAAAACCTCAATTTTTCTTAACATAAAAATTCAGTGCAATTCTAACCAAAATCCAAAAATACCTTTTTAAGGAACTGGAAAATGAATCCTAAATTCACACAGGAGAGTAAAGAGCTGAGAATAGCCAACACCACTCTGAGAACTAGGAATGGCAACGTGCCTTTCTTGTCACCAACTGCCACAGACACATTATGAAACAAGGTAATTAAAACAGTGGGACAAAGACACATGGACCACTAGCGTGAAACTGGAAGCCCAGACTCAGATCTGTGCACTCATGAGAACTTCATACTCCCGAGGAAGAAGATGGCTTCATGGCCCGGTGCGTGAAGGGTTTCACAGTGGTGGTAACACAGATGATTACCTAACCAGAGGACAATCAAATGCGACCTCTTCTCTGCAGCATGTACAGAAGTCGATTTTTAGTGGAAGTAATTCATAATGAAACAGCATACGCTTAAATGTATGAATGTTCAGGCTGACTCCACGAGAATACATAATGAAGTACAGTAGCCAGATGCTTGCACCTAAACTTAGAATCACCACGAGTGCGAACGTGCCACAGGCAGACGATGCAGGTGTGTTGTGCTGGCAACTCAAATACCACGAGCTGTGCTGCCTTTCAGTTACACGAGCTTCCTAGACTGAGGAACAAGTCTTGTTAAAGTTCCAAACCACAGATCAGTATAACGTTCCCTTGATTTACATTCCTGGAAATTATACTTTATTAAACTGTGCCAAAAATTACATTATGTTAACACACACACACACAAAAAAAATGGAGTTAGGTTCTAGGCCCAGATAATTATGAAATGAGAACACTGGAAGGTTGCACAAGATACAGGGCAATTCTTCGTCTGAGGACTTTTCTAGCATTACATACCTAACATTCTTAGTTCGCTGGTGTATGCCAACCACAATAATAACTAAATGTGGCCTCACAAATCCTCAAATGTCCCCGAGGGACATGCATCTCCCTCGAAAAGTTCACACAAAATTCTAGAAACTCTCATATAAGCAGACACAGATGAGGACACTCGCTGTAATTTCAATAGCAAACTAGGAGGGAAAAGGCTACACACCTGCCAGGTGGATTTACTATATTCTCACAATGAACACTTAAATGACCGAACTTGCACTACGTACACTGACATGAATCCATCTAAAAAGCAGCGCTGAGTGACAAAAGCAAGGGGCAACCCAAGAACAGTGGCCTGTGTCTGTGACACCAGAACTTGGGGGAACTGAGGCAGGAAGAGCTCTAGTTCCAGGCCAGGGAGGCCTATCGAAAATAAACACAGACACAAATGCACACGTACACATAGATAAGTAAATAAACAACTGTTCTTTCTTTTTCCTCTCCAACGACAGTGCTCAGAATGCTCCAGCATCTGAAATACTGTCGTAGGCTTTCCTACAATACAGCCCTAACAAAACCAGGCTGTGTGGAGCCCCTGGCAACGGTTCACCTCTGTACCAAGAAGGTTGGGAAAGCACTAGATCCGAATGTGGCGCGAGGTTCGTACTATAAGACCTCAAGTCCACATGAGATCGGCTAAGACAAAGAAGTACGTCAGCAGGGCCTACCCTTGTTCCACGTGTGCTAAGCATGTCCGTGACACGATCAAGTGTGCTTCCTTATGGAGAAGCAGAAAATCGTGCAAGTGTTGAAAGCCTAAGCACAGAGTCGGAAAGTGAAATAAATGTGGAGCTTTTTTAAGTAATAAAAATCAAAGCTCTGGGGGGAAAAGTAAATAAATACACAGAAGCTGTAAACTGTAATCCAAAGCGTATGGTTTCTATTTTAAACTTAAAAGGATAATCTCCAGCCAGGTGTGGTAGTGCACGCCTTAAATCCCAGCACTCGGGAGGCAGAGGCATACATATTAAGAGTATAACAGTGTGGGTTATGGATAGGGGAGATGGTTTAATTAGTTAAGTGCTTGCCCTGGAAGCGGGAGGAGTTGAGTAAGATCAAGGAACCCATGTGAAAAATGCATCTAATTCCAGTGCAGGAAAGGCAGAGACGGGAGGCTCCCTGGAGCCTTCTGGCCAGCTGGTCTGCCCCTAGTTAAACGCTCGGTCAATAAAAAACATGGTCTCAAATGACAGAGTTCTGCTTCCTTCCACATGCGCACACATGCAAGTGCACTAATCCGGAAGACACGCTAAAACACAACAACAAAGAGAAGTGAACACAAACTATACACAATCCTGATGTCTCTGGGAGGGAGGAGGAAAGCAGAATGGGACCAGCAAAAAATAGAAGGGATTTTTAACTATTTGTGATGCTTGTTTCTTTAAAATAAAAACCATGAGCAGAATGCCAGAATGCTAATATTTACTAATCCGGCTGGTAGGCACAACCTTTTTATTATATTATCCAAATCAGAGATTTCAACAGCCCCTAATTTTAAAACATTTGGGAGACTTTTTTATTTTAATTTTCTTTTTTTTAAAAAAAAAATTTGATGTGAACTGATGTTTGGCCTGAATATATGTCTCTGTAAAAATTTAGATTCCCTGGAACTGGAGTTAAAGACTCCAGTGAGCTGCCATGTGGGTGCTGGGAATAGAACCCAGGTCTTCTAGAAGATCAGTCAGTGCTTCTAACCAATGAGTTATCTCTCCAGTCCTAAGAAATTAAGCAAAGACTTCTTAATTTTTAAAAAGTAACTGATAACTTGGTCTAGTGGCTTCAGGTCAATAATCTGAGTTATGTGGGTGGCTGAAGAAGAATTAATTTCCAGC
Organism: Dicrostonyx torquatus; assembly: GCA_028555095.1. Classification (NCBI taxonomy): domain Eukaryota; kingdom Metazoa; phylum Chordata; class Mammalia; order Rodentia; family Cricetidae; genus Dicrostonyx; species Dicrostonyx torquatus. The sequence continues at coordinate 1,323,126 of JAQHUG010000355.1, forward strand.
TCAAGGCCCACATGGGCAACTTGGTAGGGTTGTTTGAAAATGAAGTTATCAAAAAGGAAAAAAAAGCGGGAGGGGGGTGGGGTGGGGGCAGGGGAGGAAGAGTGACGGAGTGACAGAGCTCTTGCTTAGAACCAGTTCTCCTTATCATGGTGTACAGGATTTAGGAACAGAGACTGGCGAGTGATCAGTTCGGATACTACTGAAATCCTTCAGATAAAAAAAAACACAAAAACCCTTGTCTTAACAGGGTGGTGGTGGCGCACACCTTTAATCCTAGCATTCAGAAGCAGAGGCAGGCACATTTCTGTGAGTTTGAAGCCAGCCTGGTCTACAGAGTGAGTTCCAGGACAGCCAGGGCTACACAGTGAAAGCCTGTCTGGAAAAGTCAAAACCAAAACCGAACACACAAAGAACACTTGTCTTAGCTGCGGAAATGGAAAGGGGCCAAGAGGTACATCAGACGTGACCAGTGTGACTGGCTGAGCTGGTGGGACCACCTTGCAGGAAATGTCTATTTAGGATTAGCTGCATGGCTCTGGTCACCGTACAATAACCTGGAAGACATAACAAACTTATCACCTAGAAGCTGGTAACACCAGAAACATTGATCTTCTATCTACACTGATCTCATGAGCTCAGGTGACATTGAGTTACACAGATGATGTGGAGACAAACAGCTTCAAACCCTTCTAAAACGAAGGTCATTGTTTCAGAACCAAATTATACCTTCTCTTGGGGGTTCTTTTAGAGTTTTTTTTTTACTGATGTGGTGAGTGGGTGGGTGGGTGGGTGTGATATTTGTGCAGGTGTGAACCCAGGGTCTCATGCATGCTTGTGTGTCTGATGTCTGTGCAGGTATCTATTGAGGCCGAAGAGGGCATGACATTCCCTGAAACTGGAGTTAGAGGAGAGCAGCTGATCCTCTCTCAGCTCCAGTGTCCTTCTGATCGCCCTGCATCCATCTCCCCAGTGCTAAGATTAGAGGTGCATGAACCACTCCCTGTTCATGGAGTGCTGGGGCCTCGTGCATGTTAGGTGAGGCTGTGCCTTCTAAGCTACATTCCCAAGTCTTTTGTTGTTGGTGGTGGTGAGGTTTTATTAAAACAAAAGTGTTTATTTACTTAAGATTCAGAACATTATTCAAATATTCTTGGAGAGCTGATGGCTTGGCCAACACAGTTTTAATAGTGAATCCATTTGAATCGGGTAGCCTAGAGTAGGAGAAGCAATCTGTGCACATTTAAACGCCTTGTCTAGCCGCTGACAAGAACAAGTTGTTTCTACCTATGATGGAGGCTGTGAGCGAGGTTTATTGCTGTCAAGTTTCTCCAGACCCTGCCTATGTGTGTCCTGCATTCTTCCTTGAAGGTTGGGTCTCCGTGCCCTTTCACCAATTCTCAGGGAAAACTGAAAGTCCTGCATCTAGAGCTCATAAACGGGAACTACAGTGCTCCCCACCAGGCTGAGAATCTTTTTTTTTTTTTTTTTTTTTTTTTTGGTTTTTCAAGACAGGGTTTCTCCATGGCTTTGGAGCCTGCGCTGGAACTAGCTCTTGTAGACCAGGCTGGTCTCGAACTCACAAAAGATCCGCCTGCCTCTGCCTCCCAAGTGCTGGGATTAAAGGCATGCGCCACCACCGCCCGGCTCAGGCTGAGAAGCCTTAAGGGAGAAACTGATATCTGTCACAGGACAACTTCCTGTCCGCAGAGATTCCCAGGACAGAAGTGTGGCTTAAGGCTTCTCTACCCCAATTTTCAGAACCTTGAAAAACAAAACAAAACAGGTTACTGGACAGGATTGCCTTTCTGGAGAAATCCTTTGTGATTCTCCTTGGTTTTCTGTTTGTTTTGTTTTTATCAGTGTTGTTTTAAGATAGGGTTTCCTTGTGTAACAGCCCTGGCTGTCCTGGAACTCAATTTGTGGTTTTTTTTTTTTTTTTTGGTTTTTCGAGACAGGGTTTCTCTGTGGCTTTGGAGCCTGCACTGGAACTAGCTCTTGTAGACCAGGCTGGTCTCGAACTCACAAAGATCCGCCTGCCTCTGCCTCTCAGCCTCCCGAGTGCTGGGATTAAAGGCGTGCGCCACCACCGCCCGGCTGGAACTCAATTTGTAGACCTGACTGAACTCACAGAGATCCACCCGCTCCAGCCTTCCAAGTGCTGAGACTGAAACTGTGTGCCGCTACACCTGGCTTCCTTTTTAGTTTTCTTACTGTTTATTGCAAACCTTCAAAAGTAGTTAGAATGGCCAGGCGTAGTGGCACACACCTCTCACCCAAGCATTCAAAAGCCTGGGGCAGGAGGATCACAAGTTAGATGCCAAGATGGGATGTACACCAAGATCCACCTCAAAAAAACAACAAACCAAAGGACTGAGCGTTGACACTTTTTCTACTTTAAAAGCTTCGGCCTCGTTTGGGCTTTAAAACATTAGGCTAATGCCTCCATCTTTGTTGGTCAAGTCACACGCAAGTCTGGGGAAGACCAACTGCCAGGCCGCCTAAAGACCACCAAGATGACACCTGATTGTAGAGAGAGGGTGCTCCACTGTCCCTAGGGAATCCTGCCCCTTTTCCTGGGCAATCGGCTGGTCGCACTACACAGCAGCTCCCCGCAGCGCAGCTGGGAACCCTGGGATCTGAGCAGCAATCCCAGGTCTACCGCCAGGGTGGCCTGCCACGCACCTCCCGCCCTCGCCTTCCCGGCCTCCGCGGGCTGAGCTTTTGGTCCTCACCAGACCCTCAGGTTCCTTACCCGGGCTCACACCTCGCACTCCGTCCAGCTCACCGGGGCTTTGGTCTACTTTGGACGAATCACAAGTAGGGTTTCATTTAGAAGATTTATGATAGACCAATCAAAGTCACTCTTTCAGTACTTAGCTTCTTCTCGTTAGCTTACGTTTGCTGTGGCTCCGGGCAACGCAAAGCGTGGTGGGTGGTGAACACGTCGGTCTCCTTTACGCCCTCCGATTGGGCTGTCATGCACTGTCCTCAATTTCTATTGGATAGTAATGTTTGTCAATCACGTCTCCTTAACCACTAAACTGACAAGAATCGGAGGATTGTACTAGCTTCTCGTTGTTCGGGTTAAATTGCCCGGCCCCCCGGTGGAGGAGCTGGGTCAATGCTCCTGGAGGTGCAGAGAGCTGTTACGCTGTCCAGACACCAGCTACTGTCCCTCCATCTGTTGAAAAGCCAGTCCCCAATCTGTGGGAGGGGCCCAGGATTGCGAAATTCTGTCCCTCAGGGTTCCTAATATCCCTCCTGAACTGAGTCCAGATCACTAGCTGAAATAACATCATGTTCTGTATCATTACCCGGCCTTATTTTTTTGATCGTGGTTCTTCCCTTAGCTTTTGTCACGTATCAAAGTAAGGATCAATGAAACCAAGAGACAGACTGGGGAAGAGTTTCGAGGTCAAATAAACCCTTTTCATTATAGCCACGCCTTCCAGGCAGTTGGTCCACATTAGAGAGAAGTGTCTTCCCTAACTGCTACCCAGAATTTGTCAAGGAGTGTCTTCCCTAACTGCTACCCAGAATTTGTCAAGATTTTGTACCCAGGCTATAGAGTCTTTGATCAAAAGATCAGGTCGGTGAAAGGAAACGGCAAAGTTTGCATCCTCCACTGTGGAAGTAGGAAGGGAAAACAGAGAATAACCTAAAGCAATACCAGATTTGGGAAATGTAGCCCTCAAACCTGTGTCCTTAGAGAACATATGGAAACATTAAGAAGCCAGTTGTTCTGTCTAAATCTGAGTTAGTGTATGTGATCCTACACACACACACACACACACACACACACACACACACACACACACCCCTCCAGTCTCACTATATAGCTCCAGCTGTCCCGGAGTGAACTCACTCTCAAATGTGTAAAATCATTTGTTCTGTTATTGATAGAGTTCGAGGCCAGCTTGGTCTACAGAGCAAGTTCAGAACCGCAAGTGCTACACAGAGAAGAATTCCTGCCTCAAAACAAACAGAAAAACAGACAAACAACAAATACAAAACCAACCCTTTTTCCTTTTGATACCAAATTTTAAAAAAATTTCTTGAAATTTTTGTAGCTATTTTCTCAAAATAAAAATACTCTGTCCCATGGAGTTCAAGTTTCTATGACCATAAGTGAAGTGTGATTGCCACACAGTGGGCTTGTTTGTCTTATGTCGGCTGTGCCTAGTTTCCCTGCAATAACAGCAGCTGGGTTGTAACACAGACCATGGGGTCATAGCTTAAAATACTTCTGGGAACTTGAGGGAAAAGTTGATTGTTTTACCTTAAATGTCTCCAGTAAGGTCATCTGGTATACTTATAGTATAAATGCTGAGGAAGCTGAGGCAGAAGGATCTCAAGTTTCAGAGCAGCCTGAGTTACACGGCAAGTGTGAGGCCAGTCAGGACCTTATTTGAGACTATCTCAATTAAAGAGCACAAAAATGATGCTGGTAACGAATCAGGTCCAACTGGTTATTGGAGCTCAACAGACTTTAGAAGTCATGCATTATTAGTTTATCTAAGATTGGCAAAGATTAAGTTACTTCTTTTCTAAAATCACACATCCAGTGGACAGAGAAAGTTCTAGAAGCCTGTTCATCGGTACAACATCTCCCAACTACATCGTTTCCTTTCTCAGGCAGAGTTTACTTACTAGGCTGAGGCCAGTGCTCTGTAAGTTGGCAGCATAGAAAGTTCATCAAAACTTCTATAATTTTTATCCCATGTCTCATTCAGACTTATACTGTGCAGCATCTATCAATATGATAGACATTTAGACTTAATTTTAGCGATTTTGAATTGCATTTTCTTTTCCATTCCCCCAACTTTTCAAAAAGCATGTGGCCACTGTGTTAGTCAGCTTTCCAAGGCTGAGACAAAAGAATGAGACAGCAGTCCCTTGGTCTGCTTGGTCTGGCAGCCTGTGGCAACACTTCATGGTGGGATCATATGATAGAGCACAGCTGCTCACTGTGCCGTTGCCAGGAAACAGGGAAAGAAGGAGGAGCTGGGTCCCACACCTCTTCCTTACAGCGACCTAACTTCCTTCTCGTTAGTCCTGTGTCCTAAAGGTTCTGCAACCTCCCCAAGGCACCGTGAGTTGAGGGTCATATGAGCCCTTAAGGGACAGAGCAGCCATCATGAGAGATCGTATCCTCACTTCTTTCCTCCTAAAATCATTTCAGTCCTTTCTCTTTCAACCAAGGAACTCAGAGGTGCAGGACTTCTTTTCCAGCTAAAGATGGTTAAGGGAGGTAAGGATGATTGGAAGAGCTTAAAACACATGGTTTTAACCCTGGAGTCCACAGGTAGCTCTGTGTACACAAGGCAGAAGGGAGGTCCACAGATCCATTGGACTTGTGTGGCTTTGTGAGGCAGATGTGGAATAGCTCTAGCTTTTATATAACTTGAAAGGAAATCCATGACCCCAAGAATATTTGAAATTATAGATGTTGTGGGAAGAGACTATTCAGATGTGTAACGGTGGAGACTGACCCAGATCCCCCAATCTGTCAGGCCTTGCTGGCTTTAAGTGAGGACTCCGTGCCTGCTCACATCAGACCATTAAAGTTTTACCCCTCTGTCACTCAGAGGCGATAAAAATTCATCAGACTTACAGAATGGTTGAACTCAGATGGTGATAAAATCCCAGTATAATTCTCTCCAAAGAATGTTCTGATTAATAGAAACTGCAGAGGAACTAATTTTATGAAAATAGCAAATGGGATTGTTTCAGCTGAAGCGAGCTGAGAGAGTTGGTGCTGACGCCAAGCAGGAAGATACAAACAGCCCCATTGTGTGGAGCTGACAGCTCCAATCCTGCCGCTTATTTATTGAATGTCTTTCCGCTGTAAATTATTAAGCTTGGATTTGGGGAGATGTGGGAGCTGACAGAATAAGACAATAGAACAGAGAGCAGACCTGGATCCCTTCCTTCAGTCTTCTTGCAGCATTGTGTTTGGTGAAAAGCCTTGCCCCCCTCCTCACCCACCCACCAGGGTTGGAGAAGGAGGATGATTCTCTCTTCCGAGAGCTCAGACATGGATGAGACAAGCAACATGCTTTTGACTTAGGAATTATTTGCTGGTCCTTACAAATCGGAACGGTTCTCAGAGAAAATTCAACCTGTCGGCTCAACAACTGGGTAGCAGATATTTTGTCTCTTCTCTGAAAGTGTTGTTCTTACCCAGACAAAGGAGAGCTTGGCCAGCCTTAACAAAAGGAAACACCAAATGAAATATTTTAGGACACAGAGCTGCCGTATATAGTTCACGCGTCTTATCTGATAGTTGGGAAGGAGCTCCAAGGTTTAGTTTTTAAAGCCAAAGAGTAGGACAAGGAAGGGAAGTTGAATTCTGACTGTGTTTGTCTCCATTTGAGAAACTGGCATTCTGATGAATAGGGGAGTACTGGATTTACATGAATCTTAGGTGCAGCTTTTACTCTCTGCCTTCTGGACTACACAATGGAGGGGGCTGGCTATGTTTCTTGGCCAGAGACCACCTACTTACCCCTCCAGGGCTAGTAATAGGGCGGGCTAGTAATAGGGCGGGCGCCAGTTTTGGCTGCTTGAGGATGATCGCTCATTCCTTAAGGCATTCGCTTATTGTTACTGTGTACTTTGTGCTATTTTGGAAAGTGAGATTAATGAATGGACAAAATCACAAAACTCCCATTTTAGTAGGCAGAGCCAGATAATCAACAAATACACCCACAACTGATGTCTTTTTTTTTTTGTTGGTTTTTTTTATAGACAGGGTTTCTCTGTAGCTTTGGAGCCTGTCCTGGAACTAGCTCCTGTAGCCCAGGCTGGTCTCGAACTCACAAAGATCCGCCTGCCTCTGCCTTCCAAGTGCTGGGATTAAAGGCGTGCGCCACCACCGCCCGGCTCACAACTGATGTCTTTAAGTGACATGAAGACACAAAGTAGAGGGGAGGGACAATGAGTGATGAAGGCCCTTGGTGGATGGCCACCAAGGAAGACTCCTCTGAGGGAGTAATAACCTGGAGAAAGTGAGCAGATGAGCTGCCAGGGGAAGACCTAAGGGCTAAACAAGCATGAGAGTCCCGTAGAGGGGAGGGTGATGGGGGCTCTTCTTTGCTGGACTTCACCAGGAAGCATAAACATTTTTCTGAACGGTACAGGAGACTGGAGCAGTTTTGAGCAGACAAATAGTATGATCTGACTGTCCCATGCAACATCTAGAACGACATGTGGTTACTACAGCCCCTGCTAGGAAGGACTCTGCCCAGAACACCAAGCCCCGCACCAGGTTTTAATGATTCTTCCTGTCCTGAGGGAGAAGGCTCAATCTTACAACTCACTCGTGGGGCAGACAGAGTTTCTTTGTAGGATTATGATTAAATGGAGGTTGATATCTCTTTGCTCTAAAAATTAGCAAGAGAACATAAAACCATCTGGTGGACCTGGAGAGATGATTCAACTCTTGCTGCTCTTCTGGAGGTCTTGAGTTCTCTTCTCAGCACACATATTGGCTGGCTGGGGAGGCTCACGGATGCCTGTGACATGCCATTGGCTCTGTCTTCTGGCCTCCACTGGCATGCACACAGAGACATAGATACACATAGATGCAAATTAAAAAAATAAATTTTATTTTAAAAAATTTAAAAAAATTAAAAATTAATTTTATTTTAAAAAACAGACAGCAAGTAAAAGAATATGAATCTACAAGCCCCAGCCTTCCCCATAGCTGTGTTTGCAGTCCAGGCATCTTGTCTGGGGCACAGATATTAACCGGCTGGCCAGAGGAGGAGTCTGTGAGTTCTGGTATTCTCAACTTCTGTGAATCATGTGTTTAGAGGGCTGAAGGAGAGACACAGCACCAAGCCCCGGCTGGGAGGACATGCAGAAAACTCAGTCCGAGCCAGAGAGGAACATTTAGTGGGTCGGGGGAAGGAAATTCAAAATGCTTTATTGGAAAAAGTAAGAGTATTGAAATAACCAGGGAATTTCCAAGTCCTCAGATGTCTTGACATGGTTATGGCCCATGACAGGTCTGGGCTCCACCGTTCCCCCACAGACTTGAGAAGCATCTGAAAATGATCGGGTCCAGCTGGCGTCAGTCACATCAGCCACCACATGCTGTCTGTTCTATCAGGGCCTTTCAGAAAAGTTCAGGCTCCATCTTTTTTGAGGTCTTCAAAATACAGAGAGAGATTTTCCTATGGTTTGCAGTAGTCAAGAGGAAAAACTTCACAGATTGGCCATGTCCAGGATGGAAAGGACAAATACTTAAAATGCAGACCTAAAGCTAAAAGAGGGTCAAGACTATAGTTCTTACCAGGTTTGGGGGTCTCCTCCCTGAAACCCTAGGATGTGGGAGACGAAAGCAAGAGGATTGCCCATGAATCCAAGACCAGAATGGTTTCAGAGTGATACCCCATGGCAAAACCAAAACAATGTAATTTTCTTTAAAAATTATTAAGTCAAGGATAGTGGCACATGCCTTTAATCCTAGAGTTTGAGAGGCAGAGGCAAGCAGTTCTCTGGGAAGCCAGAGATTTACATAATAGGTTCAAGACCAGCCAGGGCTGTTTAGTGAGGCCTTGTCTCAAAAAAATTTTTTCTTGCAACTATTTATTTGTTGGGGTGGGGCACCACAGCACACTTGTAGATGACAGCTTTCAGGTGTCAGTTCTATCCTTCCACATGACAGTCCCAGGGCCTGAACTCAGACTGCCAGCCTTGGTAGCAAGCATCTTTACCCCCTTGAGCCACCACACTGGTTCAAAAGAATATAGTCTGAGAGATGGCTCAGAGGTTAAGAGCACTGCCTGCTCTTCCAAAGGTCCTGAGTTCAATTCCCAGCAACCACATGGTGGCTCACAACCATCTGTAATGAGGTCTGGTGCCCTCTTCTGGCCTGCAGGCATAAACACAGACAGAATATTGTATACATAATAAATAAATATTTTTTTTAAAAAAAAGAATATAGTCTCACAAATACACTATTTTTGTTTATTTATTTTGAGCAGAGAGAGCAACCATGAGGAGCAGACAAGAAGCCTTGATGATTTCAGTTTTGGCTAACCTTTGGGCCATCACTCCAAAGTGGTCCCCATAGGAAGTTACACAAACTCAGAGTCCTGAAGGCAGTAGATGGATTTAAACTTAATCTAACCAGCAAATGATGATAAACAGACCCACTTATTGCTAAGTATGTGCCTGGCTAAAGCAGTTAAAGAAGGAGTCAGTGGTCATGTAGTAGGACACACAGAAAATACTGGGGAATGATGAAGGGCAGGGAATAAGGGCACTGAAGAAATTGAAACCATTCTCCTGAAAGACAAAGAAGTTCAGTGTGAAACCCCAGGTGTTACAGGGAGGGCTGAGAGGGAGCTCTGAGTAGTCAGGATTCCATGAACCCTCTGTTGGCAAGCTTCACTGCCTGACTCCATGGCTGTGTTTTGACCTAAGGAAAGGCAATTCCACACACCAGGCAACTTACGGCACTATGGTAGAAACTGGGGAGCTGGAGATAGGACACATTTCCACATCTTTCATATTCTATCGTGGAAGGAAACACAAAATAAAGCAAATCTACCTCCGTGGCAAACCTAGGGTGTTTGGGAGGTATAAAGGAGGAAGCTGGAGGAGCAGGGGACGTGACCCTTCTGGACGATTGCAGATTAGGCAGCCTACGGGAACAGATATCCGCATCTGGTGGTGTGACGTGGCAAAGCAGGTGATGGGCCAGGACCATCTGTCTGTAGAGTAGGGTGTGTGAAATTGAGGGAGGCTGGAGAGCAGGCATAGGGGTCTCCATGTAAGTCTGGGGGCAGCTTGTGTGACATAAAGAATTTGGACGTTATCTCACAGACGCCAATGAGCCCTTGGCTGGAAGGCAAGCTATTATACGGGCAGGTATTTGGTCTAGACATATTTCTCACAAATCCCTTATGAGATCATTTGACTTCTGCCTGAATATATTCAGGGTTGGGGCTGCCCATTTACTGTTGCATGCCTATCCTAGAAAGCTGTTCCTTACACGGAGCCAAATTTTGCCTCCTCAAGATTCCTACTCATTTGTGTCTCATTTTGCCATTTGTAGCAACACACAGAAGGCCATTTTAAAAATACATGAAGGTACCTGTCAATCTTTCCGTTAGTTCTCAGTTTCCAACTTTCCACAAGGCTCCCGCACTCTGAGTCTATTTCGTTGTTCCTTCACTCCAGTCTCAGGGGCCTGATGGACTGGGGCTTGTCAGTATGTCTTTCAGAGTCTGGTGCCAGGTGTTGCTTCAAAAGCTCTACAAGGCTGAGACCGTATTGATGCTATTGTGGCTGTCTTTGACCTGGAATCCATATGGTTGTCAGTGACTCTGGGATCCTCAGTTTGATACCTTCTGACTAACCGAAGTAGCCAGGGCTTTCACCTCCTTGACTGATGTCAATCCCTGCCATAATTGGTCTGTGTAATTGTTTTTGAAATCTAAATATAGAAATTAATGCTTGTTTGATTTGTATCTTGTTAGTTTGAGTTCAGTTTTCCAGCCTAGTAGACTCATTTGGAAAGTCTTGATTCTCATTCCTCTGAGATTCGTGGGTCTCCTTTCACCTATGATAAATGTTCTCTGAATGTTTTAATCCAAGTCCCTAAAAATATTGCCTAGAACTCGGTAGCACTGGTGATCTTCTCCGGTCCTAGTGAGTGTTCAGACCGCTACAATTTTACCTAATGACCCATTTTACAACATTATTTATAATACTGAAGCTTTATTAAATAGTGTGTTGGAATCCTTGAAGATTTATGAACTATCCTGCTAAAGTCAAGATGCAATGTTTGGTGTTTCCTCCCACCGGAATCAATAAACGTACCGCAGCTTGCTCTGACCTTCACTATTTAATACGTCCTCCAACTCTGGTAATGAACCACAGCCGTTCCTTGAGCCTCAGCCACCAACTTGTCTCCACTCTGAATTTCTCATCTGATTTCAGATGCCCAGTTTCGCCATGACCTCTCTGGCATTTCTGTCTTGCCATGAATCTCACTTGATCTCACTCCTTCTGGCACATTCTTTGCCTCGGTTCTTTTGTCGTGGCTCTGTGACCTACTGCATCTGGCTGCTCACTTTAACTCCAATCCTGGCAGTCACCTTCTATCTCTCCTTCCCAGAGTCTGGAGTGTAGCTGAAGAGAGCGCGCTAACTCATTATATACTATATTATTTACAATTGATTGGTCACTCGAATGTGCTAAGTGTTCTGAGTTTGGAGACAGAACTGAGTGGAGAAATTCAAGAATGTTAGGAGGAATGTCTTTTTCTGGGCAATTTTTTTTTTTTAAGGCAAAAGAGGACATTTCTTTGAACTGAAAAGGGGAGTGCAGGTGGAACTTCCTGTGGCATTTCCTATCATTGGCTCCAAACCTGCCTATCTTACAAGAACTACCTTGTCTGTGCCATTTAGTGGTTACCACCAGAAGCCTTACCCGCCTCAAGGAGAGAGCAATTTAACGCCATTTCCAACTTAAGCACCATATCTACAGGGCGTGAAATTAGTTCCAGCAAGCAGCAAATTTGCTGCTAATAAAAATATTTAGCGATTCACTTGTCTTTAAATCAGCAGCAGAATATTCTTTTACTTGCATCAGTGCCTGTTTCTCCCAATTCTAATATTTGATAATCAAGCTAGAGTTGTTTAGCTTAGAGCTGTGAGACAGCAAGCTCTGCAGCTCTGCAAAAATTGGAGTTTCTGGAACAGGATTTCCTACTTCCTTTGATGGGAAGTAGGCCTATATGTTCCTTGAATCATGGAGACAGAGCTGTGCCACTGATTTGAGGGTCTCTTCCCTCTGCCAACATTTGCTCCGATGTCATTGGACACGGAGAGTCTGCAGTGCCCTGAGAAGCCGTGGCTTCTGTTTCATGTTTAAACACATTTTGCTCTGTCTCAGTGCCAAACTCATTTAGCTTTAGTAGCTATTTCTTTTCATGAGAGTTTTCTAAACCCTGCAGATATATCAGAATACTAAAACAGCTTTTTCATTAATCCAACAATATTTATTGGACATATACCATGAGCAACCATTGTTCTATGTCCTCTTTTGAATCAGGAGTGTTTCAAGGAGCTCAGTGTGATTTTGGGGCCATGCAGGTGACAGCTCTACCCTATGTTGCTGGAAGATGTTACATACTCACATGGTCTTCTTTCTCTTTTTTCAGCTTACAAAGGAACAAAGAGCATCCACAGCCCTTCCCTGGGCTCTGAGTAGATCATGTGCTTCTGAGCCCAAATAAGCTAAAGGGAGAGTCTGGTGGATTCTGGGGACCATCTTCTGTCTCATATGGACCCCATTTTGATCATCATCACAGAATACATGCCAGCCTCCTCCTCATGAGTTTTAGAATTGAAATAGCTTCTTCTCCTTCTTCTCCTTCTCCTTCCCCTCCTCCTCCTCCTCCTCCTCCTCCTCCTCCTCCTCCTCCTCCTCCTCCTTCTTCTTCTTCTTCCTGAGAGAAGAAGAATCCAGTCAGGGTTGGGAGCAGGGAATTAGAATCAGCAACTTGAGATAAACAGCCAGGCAACACTAACATTATGGGTGGAGGTACTGACAGAGGGGATTGGAAAAACTGGATGACGCCTGTCAGTAGCCAAAAGACCAACAAGAAGGCTCAGAACTGGGAGAAGCAAAAGCAGACTCATGGCTGGGAACCAGTGCATGCAACCTCTATTCATGACCCCCTCTCTCTCAGGTTCATGACTCAATTAGAGCCCTTCTCCCCCTCCTGATGTCAGCTTCTTTGACTGTCATAGTGAACTTGATTGTCCACCCATGCTGCTCACAATACACTAGAAAGCAGAGTGACGATGGCCTTGAAGGGCAGTGAGGACTCACCAGAGGTAGCTGTAATACACATGTGTATTTCTCCAGGTATACAGTCCAAGTGCCACTTAACCCTGGATGTTATAAAATCCCCAAGCCTGGATTAGTCTCAAAATCTCAAATATCTGTGACTCGGTGAGGGTCTACTTAAGTCCCCGACCTTTAAAACCTTGGCCATTTTCTTGGAGCTAGAGTAATGGGAGTCAGTATGTGTGAATTATTTAAGAAATGCAAAATGGCATTTGATGAATAAGTACTTAAGCAAGACCTAGAATCAAGATGAGGAAAAAAGTAAAACCAAATGATGTAGTAATTAAAACTTAACATAAAGCCAGGTTTGATGACATATACCTGTAATCCTGGCACTTGAGAGGTGGGGGGAGGGCTAAGAGTGAAGAGTTAAAGGACATTCTCACTATATAGAGATGGAGGCCAGCCTGGGCTACGTAGGATCCTGGTTCAATATAAATGAATGAATGAATGAATATATAAGGAAGGAAGGAAAATGGAAATTAAAAAAATTTGGGGTTGGAGGAATGACTCAGAACACTATTCTTCTAGGGGTTCTGAGTTCAATTCCTAGCAATTGTGGTGGCTCACAACCATCTATAGTGGATCTGATGCCCTCTTCTGGCATAAAGGTGGACATGCAGTTAGAGCACTCAGGCATAAATAAGCACATCTTTAAAAAGAAAGAAAAGAAATAAAAAATTTCTTCAACTCTGTTCTTGTCTTTCTTACATGCTAGACACCTCTAGAACAAACACTGAAGGAGAGCTGGGGACAAGGAGGAAACGTGCTGACCGTTGCTGAGAACAAGTAAAGGGGCGGGGGCAGCCTATGGCCACTAGGAAGCAGGAAACACACGGAGCCAGACAAAGAGAGATAGAAGGATTGGAGAGAAAGGAGGGAGCTGGCAGATAGAAATATCAGGGGCCTCTGTGAGCCTCTGCAACCAAGAGACATAGACCACCGCGCTGGAGCAAGCATGAAGGAGTTGGAACACAACTACAGGGCCTGGACTGGGGGAGCCTGGCCCAACTGCACTGTCCCGGCTGCTGCTCTCAGTGTCCTCAGGAGCTTTGTGCCCACAGCTACCGCACAAGCAAGAAGTCTCAGGCGTAAAACGCCCTGCCGACAGGCGCCAGAGTCTATCAGAAGGCAAGCAGCTTCTGAGCATGGTTGACTCGAGCGGTTTAACTCCCATCTTTTCCTGGAGCACTTCTGATGCCATTAACCACAGGCCACACTTAGGTTTCCCGGGCTCTCCTTCATGTGACGTACATACTAGCTCGACTTTTAGCAGCACCTCTGCCAAGTCCTGATGACCTGACCTTAAGAGGCGGCTAACTCCAAACCTAGCCTGAGTGGAGCACATGACTACGGGTCCACAGTCCACAGACCCTTGCCAAGTGAAAAGAAGGGTGTTGAGAGGCATTCAATCCCTTTGCACCTTCAGATGATGTAGGGAGCATGGTGGTTCATAGATCTGCCGAGTCATCTGTGAAAGGGTTAGCTTGCTAACTTCCTTAGAATCCTTATCCCAGAGGTGGAGACCCGTGAGTTAATTTTTTTCTCTACAGAAGCCTTAACCATATCTAGCATCACCGGGATGGATGATTGCATCACTGCACCTGTGTACTAAGGGGAGGTGACAGTAGAGTCAAGGTGGGTGAAGAATGCTTCTATTGGGGCTCACATTCCAGAACAGGGAGTGGGGGGCATTTGCAGAGCATCAAAGTGAAAAACAGAAACGACTTTCCTTAAGGGGCGCACAGTGCCCTGGTAAGCAGGCAGGCGCTCATGTGAACTGACTGGATCTAACCCCGCCTCTACCCCTTTCTGGCCCTGTGACTTTAGGCACGTTTCTTAGTCTCTGTGCTTGGTTTCTTCATCTGGAAAACTAGGAAAATGGTAACCACCCAAGCCTCTGTTTGGAAAAAGAAACCCTAGAAAGTGATTGACCCATGACAAATGCTTCCAAAAACCTTTCAAATGAGGGACATTCTAGCAATATAGACTTCCCCTTGTTTATTGTAAAGCTTAGGAAAGGGGAAGCCACCGCAGCTATGAGTTGGGCTTGGTGGGCCTGTGGGCCATCCTCTTTGACATTTCTGGTTGCTTCCTTAGAGGAATTCCCCTAGCAGTCACCACAAAGCAAGATTTCTCAATTTTGCCACTATTAACATTTTTAAGCAGGATAAATTGTTGTGGGAGGTGCCATCTACATGGTACATTGTTTAGCAGAAATGTTGGTACCTGTCACTAGAAATCTGTAGTGACTTGGGACAGCAATGTGATAACCATAATTATTTCCTGAATGTAGAGGGTAAAAATCACCAGTCTAAACTTGTCTGACTTCCTGAAGTTCAGGTAACAACTTCCTGTAGGCAACTGCTTCTTCCGTGTTCTTCAGGAAGAGAGAATCTGAAGCTGGTGATGACACACGTCTCTGGTTTCATCACCAGGGAGATGTAGGCAGAAGGACCAGAAGTTTAAGGTCCTCCTCCACTACACATCATGTTTGAGGACACTTTGGGCTACACAAGACCCCCAGAACTTTGGTTTTGAAAAGACTTCCTTCTTGTTAACCAAAATTCATCTTGAGTGGCTGGAAAAATGACTCAGCAGTTGCGAGCATTGGCTATTTCTAGTTGTCTGAAATAGAATGACCCCCACAGGCCATGTTTGGTCCCTAACTGGAACTTTTTGGGAAGGATTAGGAGGTGTGGTCTTGTTGAAGAAGGTGTGTCACTGGGAGCAGGCTTTGAGGTTTTAAAAGTCCATGCTATTCCTGGTTATTCCCTGCTCCCCCTGCCGCATATTTGCAGCCTCAACTTGTGAACTCTCAGTTTCTGCTCCAGCACCATGTCTGCCTGCTTGCTGCCATGCTCCACGATGCATGGACTCTGCTACCTTCTGGAACTGTGGACCCCAAAGTAAATGCTTTCTTTCATGAGTTTCCTTTGTCACGGTATATTGTCCACAGCAATAGAAAAGTAACTAAGATACAACCCTCCCAGAGGATTTTGATTCAATTCCTAGCACCCACATGGTGGCTCACAACTGCCTATAACTCTAGTCCCAGGGTATCCAATGCTAGATTCTTCTGGCCCCCTTTGGCACCATACACATACAGTACACAGACATACATGTAGGGAAAATACTTATACACAGAAAATGAAAGTAAATAAAATCTCAAAAAAAATTCATCCTGAAAGGCAGGTGTGGTGGGGCATTCCTATCACCTAACACCCTGAAAACTGGGGCAAGAAGACTACAAGTTTGAGGCCAACCTGTGCTACATAGTAAGACCTTGTCTCAAAAAGAAAGAAAGATGGGGTGGGGGAGGAAGATGGGAGGGTCCAAGTGGACATCCGCCCTCCTTTCTTCCCCTTTAGTCTGGACTTGCCTTCTAGACTCGTGACCGCAGCACCTTCTGTTAACGCCCAGCTCTGCCACCCTGCTCCTCCCAGTCACACTGCTGCTGTCGCTGTCTTCTCTCTCTGCCAAGGCCTTCACTTCTGTCTACACATAGGGTCCACTGCTTTATTTCTTAACACCGACCAGTGCTTGAGTTACTCCCACTAAGCTACTGGTCTTTTTCAAAAGGTTTTTTTTCACCATCATGTTTCTAGGAAAAAGAAATAACAATACCTACTAAAACTTGAGAGCACTTATTGTGTGCAAGGCAGCGTCAGGTAGATCTGCCCCTTCCCTCAGTATCTGACACTGCATTCTGGCTACCCCACCCCACCTCACCCCACTTACTTTTGTCAAGCCAACAGTCCTTCTTGAACTTTTTTTTTTTTTTTTTTTTGGACAGGCCTTATGCATCCCAGGCTGGCTTTGAAAATGGAGGCTACCACCTCGAGGGCTCGGATTACATGCCTGGTTTATGTGATGCTGGGAAGTAGTCCGTGTTTTCCTGTATGCCAGGCCAGCTGGGCTGCATCCACTGCCCCCAGTCCCTTTCCTTCCCTAGCTCTTGAGGCTGTTGATCTGTCTCCGATGTTTGCTGAAGACGTCTCCTTCCTCGGATTGTAATTTCTCGGGGCTTCCCTTTGATTAGCAGAGAGTTGGAAGGACTGATGGGAGTGATTTCTAAAGCTTCCGCAGATGCTGGAAGCTTTCCCATCCCGAATCCTCTCAGCCAGTTGTTGTCAGAGTACAGATCCTTCAGAACTAACAGAGACAGGCCGCAGAGACACGTCCCTCCATCCCCACCCATAACCCGTCCTTCCGAGGACTCGGCTTTCCCAAGCACCTTCACCATGCACACTCATATGAAGCCAGAATGCCTCAGTTTGTTGGCTGTTGAGTGTGCTCTCTGCTTCCAATTCTTCTGTTGTCTACGTAGACACCAAACCTATCTTACATACAGTGTCTCACAAATAGCTCTTATTTTCCTTATTTTTGTCCCTACAACCACTGTTCTAACTCAGGCCTCCTCCTTAACTTTGTGGGGGCTTTTTGATGTTGTTTTTGTTTTGTTTTGTTTGAGATAAGGTTTCACTGTGTATTTCCGATTGGCCTGGAACTTGCTATATAAACCAGGATGGCCATGAACTCAGAGCTTATAGCTCCAATGCTTGACACCTTCCCCTCCCCAATCGTTGACAGCATCATTGCTTTCTTCCTCTGGAGAATAATAACTTAAATCTAATGCTCATCACACACAGATGTGTATACACTGCTTCTTATAAAGTTAATATTTGTGCTTTGAAATTCTCCTTAATTTTCTATATACCCACTCGGTCCGCTCCACAATCTCTAAGAGAACTGTAAAGTACTTCCACTTTGGTCACGGTGTTTTGGGGGATTTTTTCAGTTCCCCATTAGTGTAGTTCAGTTTGAAGCTCCACCACTGTCATCTTATTGCTACCATCAAGCAGTCATCTGAGCGCCAGTCTTTGGGGAATCCCTTGCATGCCTCTCCTAATGGAGCAGCTGACTTCCTGGACCCTCAGTTTCCCCTGACCCCTTCCCCGCTTCCCTGTCTACTTCTCTCTCCCTCCCCTTCTCCTCCTTTTCCTGCTCCCCCTACTGTGTGTGTGTGTATGTGTGTAGTGTATGTGTTATTTTGAGAAGTAGATCTATGATTTATGAGAGATAAATATTTTCTAGTACTTGTACTTTTGAAAATGTCTGTGTTGAACTGTATAACTTGACTCAATTTGTCAAGATATAGAAATATTACTTAAAGGTCATTTTTGCCTTATATTTTAAAAAGTCTTGTTCCACCATTATTTTTGTATCTTGACCTATATTTCAAGAGATCCAATGCTTTTATGACTTTTTTTCTTCAGTGCTGAGGATTGAACCCAGGGCCTGAGCACATGCTGAGTGCATATTCTGCCCCTGAGCTACAGTCCCTAACCCTGACATTCACATTCTTTTTTCTTTTTACTGTGTATATGTGCGTACATGTGCATGAATGCGTGTGTGTGTGTGTGTGTGTGTGTGTGTGTGTGTGTGCGCGCGCGCGCGCGTGTCTGTGTGTGTATGTTTTCAAGGCAGGGTTTCTCTGTGTACCTCTGGCTGTCCTCGAACTTGCATTTTAGACTAGTCTGGCCTCAAACTCAAAGATCTGCCTGCGTCTGCTGGTATTAAAGGTGTGTGGCATCACCTCTGCTGGTATTAAAGGTGTGTGGCACCACCTCTGGTTTGACATTAGGTTTCTTATTCCTTTACTTGTAACATTTTCTTCTTTGGAAGTTTTTAAGGCATTTTCTCCCTTCCTGCTCCTACCATTGTCTTTTTCTGAAATACATCTACCTTGTTGAGATATAATTCAGAGACCTCACATGTCACCCACAGAAACTATCCAAGTGATTTTTAGTATATTTAACTAAGTTATACAATTATCATAATCAGTCTTAGAATACCTCACCATCCTGTAGAGATCCACCTCACACCAAACAATCTCCATTTCCCCTCAATACTAACTCCTTCTCAGCACCAGACAACCACAACTGCTGCCCTGTCCCTGTGGATCCGTCTATGCTGGAAGTTTTGTGTTAACAGGATTGTACACATGTGGTCTTTTGTGACTGCCTTCTTCACTTAGTGTAAGGTTTCAAGATTCACTTACATCATTGCACGCTCCTTGTTAAGACTGAATAATGTTCTATTATACAAAGAGAGCATGTTTGCTTAGCCATTAATAAGTTGATGGATAGCTGGCTTGTTTCCACAAGTTGACTATTAGGAATAATGTACCCAAGCTTAGAATTTTCTTTAGATCCCTGACTGTCTGAAAATGTGCAGTGACATTCCTTAGTGTCACTTTTCATTTATTGTGCTGGCGCCAGAGAGATGCTCAGTGCCGGGACATTGTGACCTCTTTTCTTTTTAGGGTATGCAAATGCAGTGTATATGCATCCATGTATACATGATTTAGTGTGTGGGAGCACATGCATATAGGTGGGTGGGTGTGACCATGTATATAGAGGCCAAAGTTGATGTTGGGTATCTTCCTTGATCTCTTTCCACTTCTGTTTTTTTATTGAAGCAAGATGTCCCTGAGAGCTGGAATGTTCCATCTCATCTAGCTAGCCAGCTTGCCCTCGGGATCCTCTGCTTTGCCTCCCAAGTGCTGGGATTTCATGGATTACAGGTAGCAACCTTGACTACCAGGCTTTTACATGGGTTCTGAGGATCTGAACTCCATTCCTCATGTTTGTACAGCAAGCTCTTTATCCACTTGCTTTAGTCATTGTCCTATTACTGTGACAAGACACCATGACAAAGGCAACTTTTATAAAAGGGAACGTGTTGCAGGGAGAGCAGCCGCTTGTTTGTCCCAGCTGCCCAGCTAGCTTACACCAGAAATAACCACACAGAAACTGTATTAATTAAAACATTGCTTGGCCATTAGCTCTAACTTCTTATTGGCTAACTATTATATATTAATTTAACCCATCTCCATTAAACTGTGTATCATCACGTGGCTGTGGCTTACCAGAGATTCTAACCAGCGTCCATCTTAGGCAGAGGATCCATGGCTTCTCTCTGACTCTGCTTTCTTCCTCCCAGAATTCAATTCTGTTTTCTCTGCCTACCTAAGTTCCACCCTA
The DNA here is from genome assembly GCA_028555095.1 of Dicrostonyx torquatus. Taxonomy (NCBI): domain Eukaryota; kingdom Metazoa; phylum Chordata; class Mammalia; order Rodentia; family Cricetidae; genus Dicrostonyx; species Dicrostonyx torquatus. The sequence continues at coordinate 1,343,048 of JAQHUG010000355.1, forward strand.
CCAACTAGGCCAAGGCAGTTTTTTTTTATTCATTAACCAATGAAAGCAACACACAAACAGAAGGAACTCCTACACCAGGAATGTGTCACTTGGGGCTTGTTACTCTTTAGAGGGTTAGTCCCCAATCTTCATGGCATGAAGCAGGCAGGCATAGCACTTGAGTGGTAGTTGAGAGCTTTACAACCTGATCTGAAGGCAGAAATAGAGAGACACTGGGCCTGGCATGGGCTTCTGAAACCTCAAAGCCTACTCCCATTGACACAGCTACTCCAACAAGGCCACACCTCCTAATCCTTCCCAAACAGTTCTACCCCCTGGCCACTAAGCATTCAAATATTTGAGCCTATGGGAACCATTCTCATTCTAAACAGCACATTTGCTGAGCTATCTCTCCAGGTCTACTGTGGCCTTTGCTAAGGAAACATTAGCATCCATGCTGTGTCTTTGCTCACCTTCCTAACAGCTCTCTCTGCTCTTTCTGAAATCCCTCCCAGTTGGAGTTAGGACTGTGGGTAGATTCATTCTCAAATGTTACCCCCTCTTCTTCTAGTTTTTTCATAGATTTGTTTTTGTTGTTCTCTTTCCTGGGAGAATGTCTCAGGTTGTTTCCAACTGACTTTTCCCCTTAATATTTTGTTTTCATGTGAAAAAGTTTTTTCTTCTTCTCTGTTCCTTTACATATCATTCTCTTCTTTGGGGAGAATACATGTCACTTCTTGATCCTCTCAATACTAAAGTTGTTCATTCTGTTTTTGAAGTTGTCATTTATTTTTTGAATTATCTGCTTCCTCAAAATTCTATCAGTTTAACTTCTGTCTTTCATGTTAGAAATTTCCCCCAGTTTTTATTAATTATTACCTATTAGTATTTTAAAATGACATGCTATGGAACAGGTCACAGTATTGTCATTGTGCTGTGTGTGTGTGTGTCTGTGTATGTGTGTATGTCTGTGTATGTGTGTGTATCTGTGTCTGTGTGTCTGTGTATCTGTGTGTGTATATGTCTGTGTGTGTCTGTGTATTTAAGGCTTAGTCTGGGTGACTGGATGGCCTTAAAAGGATTGAACAAGGATCTGGCCTCCAGGCTGGGAGGCTGAAAGCTCTTGTTACTTAACCATTGTTCTAGAGCTGATAAATTTCCAATAAAGGAATCCTCATATTCTCTGCAGAGCAAACATAGGCCTGGCTGCCAAAACCTAGTCAGAAAGGGAACTTGAGGATCCATTCAGTCTCCTGGTTTCTGAGTGATGCCGCACCCCCACTTTCAGCTGTGGCTAGTCTCTCTGTGTGTGGATTCCTGTCAATCTGGGCTGTCCTGCAGTCTGCTTGCAGTCTCACCTAGGTCATTGGCCTTGGGAAACCCCAGTGGCAGCTACAAGAGTGATTTCAAAGAGCCCATCTCCTTTTGTTTGACACTCTGCTGCAGCCTCTGCCTTTGAGAGTTCGTGTCCCTTTCTTCCGTTTACAGTTGTTTCAGCAGGTTTTTACCGGGGAGCACAGATGTACCCTTTGATTACGATGTCTAGTCTACCATGCTTGGCAGATGTCATCATTGCTTTGAATCAAGTCATCCCATCCTCATTGTGCTCATCTCTTCTCAAGTGTTTTTTTAACTTTGACCCAAGCTGTACATGCCTGCCAGATTTCTCTTTCTGAAACCTTGCTACAATGACATAACTCTTCAGTTAGAAATCTTTCCATTTCCATTTTACTATATAAAGCTAGTATTAGAATAGACTTCACAGAGCACTTTGGAGACCAAGGCAGGAGGGTTTTGAGGTTGAAGATAGCATTGGTTGCATAGTAAGACCCCTTCTCACCCATCTCCAAATCATGAAAAAGAAACCACTTCTGCTGAACCCTCCAACTCCTTAAATTTACCTGTTAGGAGTAGAATAAAACAGTTGGAAGTGAATGTGCCTTACTTTGTACTACTGAGGACTTTTTTTTGTTGTTGTTTGTTTTTGTTTTTTAAAGACAGGGCTTTGGGGCTGGAGAGATGGCTCAGAGGTTAAGAGCATTGCCTGCTTTTCCAAAGGTTCTGAGTTCAATTCCCAGCAACCACATGGTGACTTACAACCATCTGTGGAGAGGTCTGGTGCCCTCTTCTGGTCTTCAGGCATACATGTAGACAGAATATTGTATACATAATAAATAAATATTAAAATTTTTTTAAAAAGACAGGGCTTCTCTGTGTAACAGCCCTGGTTGTCCTGGAACTCGCTTTATAGACCAGGATGGCCTCAAACTCACAGAGATCTGCCTGCCTCTGCCTCCTGAGTACTGCGATTAAAGGTGTGCATCACCACTGCCCAGCTACTATTGTTTTAAAAGCCAAATAGTTATTAATGATGTTTTATTTTTATATTCAGTCTACTTTTTGAAGACATTAAAATTAATTTTGAACGTAACAATGACTTCTATCTATTACAAGGCTGTTCAAAAGCTAGATGGTCCTGAAAAATCCATTGGCTCTTCCCTGTGAAGTGAGCTTTCTTACTCTGAACATAGGGAGTACTCAGTAATGTTCTTATGATTTATGTCATCAGTTTTTGTCTACAAGACTTCTTTTCCTGGCAACTGTAAGTTCTTAAGGACCAAAGACTGTTCCTACTTCTAGGATCTGGAGAGCATGAAAACAACACAATTCATACCAAAAAATATGAGGAATCAAAGACATATTACCCTTTACTTGTATTCGTTTGAGCTCTGTCCTTTGCCTACAGGACAAGAGGATACTAGGAGTTTTTTTTTTTTTTTCAGCCTCTGACTGGCCAATCATGGGACCTGTAGACTGATGATCATTGCTTCAC
>JAQHUG010000355.1:1346470-1373489 GCA_028555095.1 Dicrostonyx torquatus
AGAGAGAGAGAGAGAGAGAGAGAGAGAGAGAGAGAGAGAGAGAGAGAGAGAGAGCGGCCTCTTACCTTACCTTCTCATGCTGGACAGTCTGTTTCCATCTCTTCAGCTCTTTGCAGGAAGGACAGACTTGAGTGACCACTACTCTACAATCTGGTTCTTGAGGATGGCCCCATTTACAAGGAGACAAAACACAAGTCCTTGCTCACTGATCTCTTCCACTTCTATTCCTTCTGCCTGTTCTCCAGGCAGAAGATTAAATGGTGCTGCATTACAGAGAACAAGGGAGACAGGTTTGCACATGGTCACCTAGACATGTTACATGTTTCACATGTTCTTTATTCTAGTCTTTGAGTGGCAGAGCTGAGGCAATCATACTTCTTTTTGAGGGCATGCCATCATCATTGTTGATGATTTTCTAAATTCTTGTTTTCCCCTCTATTCCCCTCACAGATGCCTCTCACTCTTAATTAGTTAATGTGTTGCTTAGGCAGAGCATCCCAGAAACAAGTTCTGAGATGTGTGATCCAGACAGGTTTGTCCATAAAGTATCACATGGGAAGGAAGTCAGGGGGTTAGGATGGACAGAAGGTAAGGTCATGTGAAATAGTTAAAAACTGAGCAGAGCTCACACACACTCTGGACACTTCAGAGTTTCCCAAACCGAAGCAAAGCTGTCAGAGCATCAATCAGTCAGTCAATCAATGACTACTGGCCTTCCCCTAGGAGGGGCAAAACTTTCAGTGAGGAAATCCCCTGTCACTTGTCAGGGCAAGTCTCCTGAGAGACAGCTTGAGCCTTGTCCTGAAGCTGGAGAGTTGGGTGGATTGGACCCGAAAAAAGTGACAGTCCAACACCATCGTGCCTGCTGTAATGCATGTCCTGCTAATCCACACCTTGTAAGTCACCTACGAAAGTGTTGTGAGCAGAGCTGACAATCCTGCCGACCACCCTGCAGTGTTTACAGCCTGTCTTTCCACAAGTCCCCTGGAATCCCTACTAGTAGACTCTCAGGCTGCTGCCAGTGCTTTGTACTGTCATTAGCCGGCGATGAATACGCTCGTGTGAGGATTTCAGTTATCTACAAAGTGCCAGTGCTGGGTCACAGGCCATACACAGTCTTTGTTCTACAGGTTCAACCAAATTGTCCCTCACATGGCTGTTCTTGACATTATCAATCATGCTTTGAGTTTTGTTAATTTATTAGATATAAAGTAGGATCTTTGGTGGTTTTTTTTCATTTCTGGAATTAGGCATTACTTCAGAAACTTGTTAGCCAAGGTTTCTCTTTCTATGAACTACCTATTCATAGTTTGCCCATTTTTCTATTGATTCCTGTCTTTCTAACTAATTTGCTGGGATTCCCCCAAGCAATTGTTGGTTGCTAATGTGTTTTCTAGGCATTAACCGTCTGCTGACTCTGCTCATGGAGGACTTCACTGAACAGAAATCTTTAATTTGGATGTAAAAATCCACACATTTTCTTCTGTGTGGTTTTGCTTTTGACTCTTGTTTAAAAAATTCTTTCCCTGCCTCAAGGTCATACTATGTGATCATGTATGTTCTATTAATGAATTTGTAGTTTTACCTTTAGTGTTCAGGACTGAGTCTCCATAGAGCTTATTCAGAAGTGAGGTGGAGATCTGAACTTAACATCAGCATTTATAAAATAGTTCATGTTTTATGCTGTTTGATTTACGATGCCAGATGTGTCATGTGCCAGGTCAGCATGTACCGTTCCCATTTGCTTCTGGCCTCACACCCCAGTGCCTCCAGAAAGCTTTTCTATCCCTTGCCAGTGCTACATGGTGCTAGGAGTTTGACCTTTGTGGTGTTTCTCAATACCTGATGCCATATCTTCTGGGTTTGGCTCTTTCATTTTTAAACCATCTTAGTGTTAGTGGCTCTTAATTCTTCCTCATAAATTTTAGGGTTTTTCTGGGCATCTGTGCCCTCACCTCCACATCCAAATCTACTGGGATTTCTGACTGCAATAAATAAAATTCACAGTCTAGGGAAGTCATCCCTTACACAAGTATGACAGAATCGATTCTTTATCCAGATTCTCTCAGATGCCCTTTAACAGGGCTTATAAACTTTTTCTGTAAAAATTCCTGCATACAAATTCTTAACCCCCAATGTCTTACAGCTTATTTTTATTTTATTTTATTGCTATTGTAAATGGGATCCTATCTTACATGGGCTTTAAAACTTGTCTTTACTTTCAAAAAGTGTTTGTATCTTATTTTCCTTTGGTGAGTTAGATTGATATTAGATATGATGGGGGTGTTAAGTACTGAAGAAATGCAGTGTCTGAGCAGCCCCCTGCCTTTTGGTGTCAAATAACTGCTCTGAAGTTGCTGCTGTTATCTGGGAAGACCAAAGGCATGAACAATCTATTAAAATGTCATTAATTTAGGACTGGGGATGTAGCTCAGTGCTAGAGTTCTTCCCTAGCTGATGCGCAAGGTCCTGAGTGTGAACCTCAGGATGGGGGGAAACCCTTCACTGATTTATATTTAGTATTATATTCAAGAACTGCTTGCTTGGCACCAGTCTACATCCCGCCTTTTGAACTTCTGTTTCCTCCCCACCACTGAGAACTCAAACCCTGAAATGTCTGATTGAACTGGACCTGCCCTAGCTTCACTTAGGTGGGTTCAACCGTGAATGCAATTCTGTTGATTGGAAAGTTGGGCCAGGGCCAGGGCAGAAAAACTGACAACTGTCTTTCCCAGACACCATTAAGTGATTCTGTTTCTGTCTCACTTCCCAGACTTAATGAGAAGGGGATCTTGGGAGCTAAAGAACAAAGAATGCAGAGTTGGGCCTGGGTAGAGCTGCAGGGTACATTCTGCCACCCCATTGGGGGGGACAGACAGCTGAGCTAGGGGTTGTGGACTGTATCCACATCTTGCTATAGTCTTTCCTTTTCTGCCACAATCAAGTCTCCATATTTTACCAGAATGAGGTAGCAGTTCTATATCTCAGTGACTATGAGCATGCAAAGACAAGAACAACCTGCCTCTAATAGAGTCATTAGTGTTTAACTTGCTGTGGTGGCACACTCTTTTAATCCCAGCACTCAAGAAGTAGACAGCAGACAGATATCTGCAAGTTTGAGGACAGCCTGGTCTACAGAGTGAGTTCTAGGACAGCTGGGGTTGTTATACAGAGAAGCCCTGCCTTAAAAATTAAAAATAAATAAACAAACAAACGAATGAATAAATAACATTTCATCCAGACAGTAGTGGTACTCTCCTTTAATCCCAGCACTTGGGAGACAGAGGCAGGAGGATCTGTGTTTGAGGCCAGCTTTGGCTATAGAACACATTCCAGGGTCTACAAGGGCGACACAGAGAAATCCTGTCTTGAAACCCTACCACCTCCTCCCTCCAAATAGCTATGGAAATACTCAATTTTTTTGCACATTTTTTCCATATTCCTTATTAAATTGTGCTCTTCATCATATCTGAAAGAGAACAAAAGGCACACCTATGGCTTCTCCTTGGACTTAAAGCTGAGGCCCTGGCTGGCTCAGGTGATATTTGTCCAGTTAGGGTTAGACTGCCACATGTTTTGATTTCCTAGTTCAAATGCTCTCATTCTATCATGGTTTTCACAGCAGTTAATATCAGGGTCCTCAGAGCTTGAACCCAGGGCTTTCAGCACATTATTTAAGTATTGCACCACTGAACTATACCCCCAGCACAGCCTATTTTATAACAAGGAAAAGCATCCTCCTAGACATCTAATATTGACCTATACCATTTACATCACTATACAATGGCTTAAAAGTTCAAAAAAATTGTATAATCTCTGACTATTTATAGCTTTTTAAAAATAACTAGATGCTCAACAAAATTCTAAAATTAAAAAAAGTCATGGGGCTGGAGACATAGCAAAGTTGGTTGAGTTCTGGGCTAGCATGTACAAAGCCCTGGGTTCAAGCCCCGGCACCATATAAATCAGGCATGGTGGTGCATGCTTGAATTCCCAACACCCAAGAGGTAGATTAAAGCCATTCTGGTATGCATAAGATCTTGTCTCAAAAAATAAATAATTAAAAAACATATGGGTGCTATTTGTCCAATTTGAATTGTAACGTTCTCCTGAAAGTAAGTCGCCGCTATAGGCAGCACTGGTCTGTTGTGGTTATACGTCATTACGGGCTGTGCCTTGCTTCTCTTACCCCCACCATTCCTTTATTTGAACTTCTGAAAAATTCATGTTTGTTCAAAGCCCCGTGGCACTGTTTGTCTTCGCTTGCCACAAGCACACAAAGCAAGCGCCAGGTCCACCTCTATCGCGTGCCTTTTTGAAGTTCATTGCCCTCAATGGAAAAGACAGGAACTGAATGAAGTACTGTGGACCGAGCGGTTCACATGATGCAATTAAGCAGTCCTTCGGAGCAGAATGAATCATTTCTAGATTCGGGGTTTTTGAAAAAGTGCTCAGTCAGGCATGATGAGTCATGTCAGGCATCCTATCACTCAGGAGGCTGAGGCAGGGGGACTGCCATGAATCTGAGGCCAGTCTGGGCTATGCAGTGAGTTCTGAGCTAGTCTGGGCTACAAAGTGACAGCATCAGGTCCCATCAATAGGAGGGGGAAAAAATCAGATGCTCCTCATTGAGGAAAGGACATAAAGGGAAAATAAATACTAAAGAATTCAATTTTGCTCTGCGAGGGCCTCCTCTCTGACAGGCAGTTAATCTATTTGTTGATACTGTGGGAAGAGAATATCCAGCAGGGAGAAAATTAAAAAACGCTCAGCGCCAGTTGCTACCCTGATGAATCTCATCCAATTATTTAACAGGACACTGCTGGGTATTCTTTTTTTTATTGTTTTAATTTTATTTTATTCTCTATTGTTTGTCATAACACTGTAAAAGTTTTCTGGATTAAAAAAGCCTCCTTTCAGACTGTTTTCATTTGGCAATCGCTGCTTTTTATTTTCCCGCGTCTGTGCTTTTAACTGAGTTAGAATTAATGTAGGATGATTATTGATTTGTGTGTGGATGTATGTATGTATTTACTTTCTTCCCGGAACGCAGCGTTTGAGAGGCTGGGTTCTGAAAGCAATTTGAAGCGCCTCAGTAGAGTTTCAGGTGAGGGAGGAACGGGCGGTGTCCTGTGAAACATGCAGGTCCCCGTCCCCGTTCTTGCTTTGCATGGTTTTGGTTACTTCAGGGCAGTGGCAGCCTGAAAATCTCAACTGCAGAATTCTGAGGTAAAGGACGCGTGTGTTTTGGACTGCGCTCTGAGCAGGGCTCAGCAGCGTGATGAACTCTCACGTCCTCCTCCACCCCTGTGTCCAGGACGTCCGGGCTGCAGAGCTGCTTTCTTGTTATCACCAGCATCCGTTGGTTATCAAGCCTGATGCTGCATCTCAGTGTCCGTCTTCAAGTAGCTCTTATTTTACTTAGATTGGCCCCTAAGGCACAAGAGTGATATGAAGGAGGTGGGGGTCCTGGACCTTTTTCCTTGGATAAGGGGTTCTACTTGAGGAAATCAAGTGTTACTTCCACAGCCCCCCCCCCCCATCAGGAAGGACTTAAACAAGATGGCTTCCCGGGGAAGAGAAATTCTTTCTTATCAGTTTAGACCTTGGCCTCCCTAGAATTTCAGTGGCCAGGTGGCTGCTCCTGAGGAATCTTTCTTCCCTGAAGAAGTTGCTCTGATCCTTTGGAGGTTCTGGCCCCCTCTTACAGGACCTGGCAGAGATGAACATGGCCACACTCCCTATGTGACACAGAACCTTTAGAAATAACATCATTTTTACAAGCGCCATCTATAGCTGGAGATTAATAGTCTGGCCCTGATGTGCTTAGGGCTTCTCAGCATGTCTTAGTCCTTTTAGGTCTGGAGCCTAGGGATAGAGGAGCCTGATAAACAAAGGCTAGGCCACCAGTGAAATTTGTGAGCAATGAATGAGTTTTTAAAAATACAGTGTTCATAATATTGCAGAAGATCAACTATAAGCCCATTCCTCTCCCCTTTCCTCTGCCATTCTTGCTGCTCTGAGTTGTACTGTACCCCTTTGGGCTGCCACATGCAGGCCAGTGCAAGGTACGGGTAGAGGCCCTAGCTTAGAACCCTGCATTCTAGTTTCCGTCAGAAGCATTGTTTTGCCCTCCAAGGAACCTGTGGCCCTTGTCCCTAGGTCTGCAACCCATGCTGGGGCGTGACTCTGCTTTTTCCACTCTTACCTAAATAGCGTCCCTTCTGCAGCCTGGGTACCTGGAGCACGGTCTAGAAGGGAGAGCAGGGCTCGCTCAGTGTCCCTTGCCTCTGAGGGAGGAGTGCTCTGAAAGAGAGCTAATGTGGGCTGTTCAAAGAGCTAGAGTCAGGTGTGGTGACACATGCTTGGGATCCCAGCAGTCTGAGAGCCAGAGACAGGACAGCGCAGGTTCGAGACCAGCCTGGGCTCTACAGAAGGAACCCTGTTTTAATTCTCCCCTTCCCACAAGAGAAGGAGAGACCTGATGGAGGCAAGTAGGGGTGCTATGGTCCCGCCACAATTCCAGAGGACACGTGTGGTCGTGCCCTTGGCCCTGAGGCCTCTACTTGGTGGCCATCTTCCCCTCTTGTGAAAACCAAGACACCTGGCTCTGTTATCCTTGCTGTGGCATCTGACTTTCGTCTCTCCTCACGCTCAGTTGCCTTCTCCTTCCCTACCTCCCTGCTGCAGGACCTGGGTTCCCCAAATCCAAGATTATCGTGCCGTGGGTGGGGTAAAGCCACCAAATCTAATTGAACAAAACCTTCCGAATGAGCAGTTTCGGTTTCGTGCCTTATTGGGGCCGCAGCCTGGAGTTTAGGGGGAACAATCGCTTTAGTAGGAATTCACCCAGTTGTTCCTCCCCCAGCCCCTGGCTCCTGAACTCAGCTTGTCATTTTCCAACCCGGTTATGTGCACAGCCACACTGCCGCTTCTTTGATCCCCGCCTTTCCTGCTAACAGACAAACCGCTGCCAAAGCTCCCAGCTCCTTTCTCCATGGTGACCAAGCCCCTCATTTCCATTTAATCTCAGCCTCCCCATCCTGGGCGCCCACCCTCTCCTTTATGTGCAGCTTTCCTATTTCCTTTCTCTCCTCTCCCTTCTAGTGGCTGATTCTAGCCAAAGTTTAATAAGCATCAAGACGTCACTGTCCCTTCCCCTGTTTCTTACCTGTCCTCTTCTCTTTGCCTCCTTTCTCTGGCTACTCCCAAATCTTTGCTTCTCCTTGCTTTGCGCTCTTCAAATGTGTTCCTCTTGGGGCCCTTCTTTCCCTGTGACATGAAAGAGGCAGAAGCCAGGGTCCTTCTCTTTCCCCCTCCCCCTCAGTTGTGACTCTGCATGGGCTCTGGGGTTGGGGAGTGGGGAGGTGTCCAAATTGCACTATGTCCTTCAAACACAATGATCCAAGATTTCCTTGGAGTTCTGTGGAGCAATCCCTGGAATCTCATGTTTCTAGCAACTCTACAGATGACCGCCCTCTCCCTCTGGCTCTCAGGCAGCTTCTGCACCAGGTGAGCCGAGAAAGACAGTTAACCACCACACCTGACTAGACCGTGGAACCCGACTCACCTGGGGATGTCGGTTTTACCGACAGGGCCCAGAAAGTCCGCTCACAAAGCTCCCCTGACTGAGGCCTTCAGCAGGGCATCTGTTCAGGCCTCACTTTTAACAGTCCAGTCCTGTTCATCCTTATCAAAGTTTTTTTTCTTGCTCCTTATGGTAATCAGGTGATTTCAGTTGTGTGGATAGAGAAACTGAAGCTGGGAGAGCTTAAATACGTTGCCCAAATATTTGGACTGAGGAGGAATCGGTGAAGCTGAGCCAAGAATTCAGGTTATACTGTTCCTGGTTCCTGCCACTGTCTCCCTTCAGTGACGTGTGGGAGGAAGCAGACAGGAGGAGGCTGTACACTCTGGTGTGGGACAAGACTGCTCACTGGAGAGGGCTGATGCATTTCTGTCCTATTTACCCTTATAAGAACTGTTAATTTATACCGTTCTTCTTGGTAGTTAGTAATATCCGCCCCTTCTGTGTGTCTGAGTTTACCTCCCTTAGTCTCTGAGTGTCCTATTGAGTATTTCTACTATAGAGCTCCCCCAAGGAAGGCCGAAGGAAGGATTCCAAACAGGTCCGTGTAGTCTAGCTTCAGACCTTGCAAGAGGCACGCAAAAACAATCCTGATAACGTCATCGCTGGGGCCCCAGAGGAACCCAGCTCTCTTGCTTTCCCATCTTCCTGTTGTAGCCCAGCCAGTCTCCTCAGCCTCCTTGTTAGTCTCTGTGAGAAATTAAAGCCCCAATAATCAAATCCACCCTTGTAAATTCCCTAAGAACAGCTCCAGAGTCCCGTCAAACCAGCAAACCCCAGACCCAAATCCATGTCAAATTTCATAGATATAATTTAAGCAGGGATCAAAACCCACACTAACCTAGTAAGTAAGGCTGCTCAAAATGCAGAGTTTATAGTCCATCTGCCTCTCTGCTTCAGGGAGTCTGTATTAAATTTATTGCAAAGTAAAACAAATAAACCCAGGCAAAGGCAAGATGGAAATCTGCATACTCGTCAGAGAATTAGCAGCCCTCTCTGGTTAGGAAGGCTGCCTCTCAATTTGCATCTCTAAGGAGTTGTGACTGGGCTGGGGGCTGGGGCTGCCCGGGCAGTACAGAGAGTTGAAACATGACTGTCCCCTGCTGGCTGGCAACAGAACTGCAACCCTTTGATCTTTGAGGAGGACTTGGCAGGGTTTATCCCACACCAGCTGAAAAAGGAGTCTGCCGATGAAATAGAAGGTGAAAAAGTGTAGAGTTGGCAAAGCAGGCCACAAAGAACACGGGAGGGCGCTGCGGGATGCAATCTGTATTTCTAAACTTAAGACTTGTGGCTAGGAAGTGGGTTGAAGGGAGGTAGTCACGGAGATTTAGACTTATCTTTTCCAGGTGTACCAACCAGGGACCATGGCAAACGACACGGCTTCTCTCATTCCCCTTTCCTGTTCCTTCCACATTGTTTTCCACAGCCATCCTCACGAAGTCCAGGAGGCTGGTATAGAAGCTGTAGCGCGTCTTGCTCTACAGGTTGTAGAGTATCAGCCAGCTGCAGCCTGTGTAACCCCGGGGTAAGCCACGCCAAGAGCTGAGGTTGCAGCAGGCCCAGCACGTACGGGGCCTTGAGATGTGATACTTCCTTCAGCAGCTGATGCCCGGCCCTGCTCAGTTTGCTCGACTGTTCTAAGTCTTCTTTTGGTGCTGACAGCTCTAATACTACGACTCTGTGGTCCAGGAGTGCAGGCTCCCATCATGTTCTTTCTGGGAAACTCTGAGCCCCTCACCTACTCTTCCAGGATGCTCCCGTCATCCTTTGTGCCAGGCTCAATGGGCGCTATCTTTAGAGTGATGGCTGTGGTGATTTCTGCAGGCAGAAAACTTATCAGTAGATGAAGAGATACATATCAATCTATAAATGTAATCACACTATAATAATTTGTTTTTATTTATTTATCAGCCCTACCATCTAGAAGGCTGGGGACTATCACGGCCATTCATGCTTCCCTCTGCTTGCTATTCTCAACCCCATGCCCAGGACACAGCAGGCTCAGAATCAGCTTTTGATGAATGAGTGAAAGGATGAATGTGTAAGGGGTAAGTGGTGCAAGATGACGAACACTTGGCTGCACAATCTGCTTGGTTACTCTCCTTGATGTCCTTATTCTTCAACTACCTCGTGACAGGCCTGTCTAATCTACTTCCTGAGTAGCTATCAAAGCCATCTGCTTCTTCACCAGTCCCCCAGGAGGCAGCACTTCCCAGTGGGTGGGAGCCCAGATTCTGGAATCGGAAAGATCACAGTTCTCATCCTGGCTACAGCACAAACTAGCCAGGGGAGCCTAGCCAAGGCCCAGTTTTTCTCTGTTTGTCTGCCTGTCTGTCTCCTTTTGTCTCTCCCTTCCTCCCTCCCTCCCTCCTTTCCTCCCTCTCTTACTTCAGAGCATATGGACACCAAGTCAGACTGCCAGACTGCCCAGGGTTTTAATCCTGACTTCTCTATCAGTTGAGTAGCTCTGAGCAGGTGACTTAACCTCTGGTGCATCAGGGTTCCTCATCCACAAACTGGAGTTAATAGAATCTACTTCATAATGTTGATGTGAGGATTAAAAGATCTAATTCACATAAAGCCCCTAAAACAACACCTAATGTTTGGTTGGCGTTAACTAACGCAATAAACGCTGGAGGTTATTAATAACAACAAGGGGATTTTTGTCAAACTGAAGGCCTATACCTCAAGGAGAGACTGTCCTAGAAGATGTGTTGAAAGGTAAGAAGGGAGCCTTTGTATGAACAAGCAAAGCCTGCCCATGAGGGGCTTGCATGCTTGCCAACAAGGGGGTAAGAGCAGCTGTCGGTCTCTCTCCACTTGCAGAACCAATTTTGGCATTTGTTCAGCAGAATCAGAAGCATCATGGGAAAAAAAGCATCATGGGACAAATCTCAATCATCCAAAGTTCTAGCAGCTCGCTGGCCTTTGAGATCTTCAGGGCCATGTTTGCTTGTAGTCCCCATCCCCCCACCCTCTTTTTCATCCTGGCACCTCTTCCTCTGACCCTTTGGGCTGCACTGAGAGAAACTGTGCTCAGTGCTTCCCAGTGAACCCAAAGCTCCCACCTCTGTATCCTTGCTATGCAGGCGTCCAATCCCGTATTCTCCCCTTCTCATCTGTGAATCCTCCTGGCCCTTCAGACAGCAGGACCTGTGAGAAACCGTCTCCACTAAAGCCTGGGCAGAGATCCTAACCTGTGTTCCCATAATACAGCGCTCTTCCCTTCTCCTTCTGTGTTAGTGTGTGCCACCCGACAGCACCCCAACAACAGAAATTAATATATGGATGGTTCTGGAGGCTGGAAGTCCAAAATTAAGGTGTCAGTTAGATTAGTTTCTGCTAAGACCCCTTTTATTTCTGGCTTGTAGATGACTACTTTCTTCATCTATTTTTACAGGGGCAGGGAAGAATCGACCATCTTTTCTGTTTGTTTGCTCTGTGTGTGTGTGTGTGTGTGTGTGTGTGTGTGAGAGAGAGAGAGAGAGAGAGAGAGAGAGAGAGAGAGAGAGAGAGAGAGAGAGAGTTTTTCCTCCAAGTCAGGGTCTCACTAGCTTTGGCTGTCCTGGAATTCACCAGACTGGCTTTGAACTCACAGAGATCTGCCTGCCGCTGCCTCCTGGGTCCTGGGATTAGTCATCCATCACTATGCCTCCCTAGTTCACCTTTTTAAATTCTTATAAATACACCAGTCCTGTTGGATCAGAGCCACACCCTTAATCTACCTATGGATACTTTAAAGGTCTCTAAGGGAAGGGCTCTGTCAGCGCTTATGCATGTGTGTCCCAGAACTTACACCTCACTCTGACCTGATCACCTTGCGATTCTGTCATTTCTGTAGCAACTGCTCATAGTGAGGGCTCCATAAGAGCACAGTTTATGGTAGGCGAGGGAGTGAACCATGATGGTAAGCGTTGTTTTGTTTTTCGAGGCAGGGTTTCTCTGTGTAACAGTCCTGGCTGTCCTGGAACTCACTTTGTAGACCAGACTGTCCTCAAACTCACTGAGATCTGCCTGCCTCTGCTTCGCAAGAGCTGGGATTAAAGACAGGCACCACCAAAACAGCTCTTTGATCCAGTTTAGCTTCCTCACTACAGCAGAGGAAACAGAGTCATGACAGTCCTTGGTCGTTAAGGTTGGTGGCAGCAAGCACCCTGAAGCCAGTGCTGCTGCCTTGCGACACAGGTGATCAAAGATCTGCCTGAGAGTGACAGGTCTTTAAAACCCACTGAGTTTCCTTGCAAAGAAAATATCTCCAGGTTTTCAGTAGCAAACCAGAATCCTTCCTTGTTTTGCCCAATTTACCTTGTTGAAATATTTCCTGGCCCAGCAATCCTCTAACTCCTTGCTTTAGTCAGGGCCATGGATGTGGGATAGCCTGGGTTGGGACTGTGCACAGGTTTTGAGTCCATACCGACAACCCAGGTGTGTGGCTTTTTGGAACCTTGTTTCTCTGTTAGTGGGTTTTGTTAAATGTTTGTCATTTGCGTATGCAAATCTACCTCTTTCTGCATTAAAATGAACCCAATTATAAAGTGAAATCTTACAATTAAGCCACTTAGTGAAGGACATTAAGCGACCAGAAGGAATTGATTTGTAAAAATTTCAGCGATAATTACCAAATGTTTCTGAGATGTGACTAAGTCCTAGGGTTTTTCTTTAAACAAACAGGTCCGTGCACATTTCCATACACACAGCTCACAGACACCGCGCACGTTTTCACACACCTGGTTTTCATCTTCTCACTGCGGGACTTGTTCTTGCTCCTTCTCTGGGTTTAAATTTTCCCCAAATAGAGGAAATTCCACCAGCCGTCAGATCATGTCTGCAAAACTCTTGGAGGCCTTCCAAAAGAAATGGGCCCCGGGGCGGAGGAAGCTAGGGCAAGCAGGAACGCAGAAGAAGGTGTGGTGGCCTTAATAAGTCTCTTTGCCACCTTGGGGACTGATGGATGTATTTTGGCATTTGTTTCTCTGCTCAGCTGTAATCGATAGCAGTTATAGACAGAGATGCAGGAAAGGGTGGGGATGTGGGATGGGGGCAGTATTGATTGGTCTTTACGGGAAAGAGCCCTGCCTAGGGATGGAGTGATCGTGAGAAGGCAGGGCCCTGCTGTCCCTAGAGTAGGTTACCTATCGTTACACCCACCCTTCCCCTGCCTCACCAGGCAGGATGGCATCCAGTCAGAACCTGGAAACAATGGGAATGCAGCCTTCCTGATGTGCCCAAACCACATTTATCTTGTTTGTGGTGCCCACATTTAGAGGGTAGACCCTACTGTCTCCCAGGCTGGTGTGGGTGCAGGGAGTGGTGGGTAGTCAGGAATGAACCCAAGTCACAAGGCAGCATGCTGCTCCTAAGACAGATAGTGTACAGGGGATGGTTGGGATAGATGCTGGAGCCAGACTGCCCGGGTTCAAAGCCAGTTCCTGCTCCTTCAAATTTGGCCTTGTGCGGGTCAATTAGCCACTCTGTAATGGCTCGTCTCATCTCTAAAGTGGAAATGACAGAAACCCTCACTTCTAGAGTTACTATGGTCGTTACAAGGTAGCTTATACAAAGAATGTGGCTCATGTCACTGCTGTCATCCACTGGAGGGGACACTGCGGCTCATGGGTGGAGCTTAAAGGTGCAGGTTTCTCTAACCACACAGGATCAGTTCAGCATTTGTCTCCTAGCGATGCGAGCACGGGGCTCAGCCCCCAGCATTCTCTGAGTAGATGGATCCATTAGCCACTTGTGAGTTCTTAGCCCCCTTTAGTTTAGCCATCCCTGCCCACACTTTAAAAACTAAAGCCCAGGTACAGATGCAGAAGGGTGGGGACAAACAAATGATCAGGAGTTACACTTTCAGTCCCCAAAAGAACAAACACGAGACCTTCCTAAAACAAATGCCCCGCTCTGAACCATGGCAAGCAGGCAGGGCGCTCGAGTTCTAAGGAAGGCTGTGAACCTGAACTTGGGGTTAATACATTCAGACGTGAAATCTTCCCCAGGACGTCATGTGACAAGTAGCTTTTGTGTAGCTGCAGATTCCCCGTGACTGGAATAATGCATTTAAAACAGAAATGGTTCATTTGAAACTGTATTTGCCATTTAACATTTTTGTTGAGAACTTAGCCGTGTTTGAAATAGTTTCACTTTATTTTACTGACATGGGTGGATTTTTACCCTCTAGATATTCCTTTAGCACGTGACATGACTACGGAAACTGTTTCATCTCCCAAGGCATAGACCTGAACGCTGTGCCTAAGAGAAGTAAGTACCAATGACTCCAGACTGGGGTCCCGTAGCAACTCCTGAGAGGCTAGAGCTGGAAGAGACCTAAGGGATCATGGCGTTCATACTCTGGGCCTTAGAAAATAACCATTGGCTGCTTATGGTGCAACACACCTTTAATCCCAGCACTTGGAAGGAGGAGGCAAGAGGATTTCTGTGAGTTGAAGGCCAGATTAGTCTACATACCAAGTTCCAGGCCAGTTAGGGCAACATAGTAAGACCCTGTTTAAAAATAATCATAAAAAGTAAAAATAAAAATAAATAAATAAATAAATAAAAGTTAGTGTGGGTCGTGGAGATGGCTCAGTCAGTATAGTGCCTGCTAAGCAAACATAAGGACCTGAGTTTGGATTCCCCAGCATCCATGTAAAAGGCCAGGTGTCGCTGTGTCTATCACCGCATAGCTGGGCTGGAGGTGGGGTAACACAGGAAGATGCCTGAAGCACATTGGCCAGACAGCCTGCCTCAGTCAAGGATCTGCAGGTTCAGTGAGAGACCCTGCCTCTATTTGTTTGTTTGTTTATTGAAGCTTTAACTTTTGTATTGGTTCTTTGAGAGTTTCACGCCATGCACCCCAATCCTGCTCCCCTCCACCCACCCCCATATCGTGCCCTCACCCCTATAGTGCCCCCCACAAAACAAAATTTTAAAAGAATTAAAATAAAGCAAGTAAACTAACTAACAAACAAAACAAATTAAAAACAATAAAAAACCCTTTTTGGTTCTCCTTTTTCCCCACCTCTCCAACACTTCTTCCTATTTTCTGGTGACACTGGGAGTCTCGGTGTGTCACACCTTTGTCCAATCAGCTAGCAAATGTTCACTGCTCTGACTCACTGTCTGGTTCAAGACCTCTGGTTTCTGGCGCACTATCTTCACTGGATCCTCATTGGAACTCCTCTGGGATATGCCTAGCACCCCAACCCCAGTCATAGAGATCCTGCGGATATTGTTCCACAGGACCAGTCCCTTCACAAGCTCCAGCAGGTCCTAGATAGAGTAGATGCTAGGGTGGGCCAACCCAAGGCCCAGGTGTGGACAGCCTGGGTGGTAGCTGAGCTGGTCATTCTGAGCCACTGGGGTCAAGGCCCTGCCTTTAAAAACAAACAAAAGATGGAGAGTGATTGAGGAGGAAAGTGGATGTTGACTTCTGGTCTCCACACACCTACATGAACAAGTGCACAACACACACACACACACACACACATACACACACACACTCACACACTAATTATTATTTTAATTGTAATACAAATTTATGAGGTGTAGTGTGATAATTTAATACATGTATACAGTGTGGGATGATCAAATCAGTCTAACAAACATTTCCATCTCCTTAAAGATTTTTAATTTTTGATTAACACATAATAATTGTACATATTTATGAGGTACAGTATGACATCTCAGTATGTGTATACAATATGCACTGATCAAATCTGGCTAATTTACATTTCCTTCTCACTGTTGGAGCCTTTGAATTCCTCTCTTTTAAGTCATTCAAAAGTATATGAGCTTGGGGATGGAGAGGTGGCTCAGCGATTAAGAGTAAGCACTCACTGATCTTGCAGAGGACCTCAGAGTTTCATTCCCAGCACTCACATTGGATAGCTCACAACAGTCTATAATTCTAGCTCCAGTGGCCCTACACCCTCTTCTGGCCTCAGAGTGTACTCACCTCCGTGTATACACAGACGCATGCATGCATGCATGCATGCATACATGCATACATATACATAAAGTCAAAAGTTAAACAAATCATATACATAGATGAGCTCATTGTGAATTATGACTCTCCCCGTAGAGTGCTGTAGGATAACAGAACTTACTCTTTGCAAATGTGTTTTCACACTCAGTTGGCTTGCACTCGAAGAGAGGGCATGACTTCAGGGGCTTACCTGGCACTCTGCACTCTAGTGTCCTCATTGGTATTTGATGATTTTCCTCATGCTGTGAGCTCAGTGTGGATGCCCTCTAAAGTAGATTCTCTTCAATCAATCAATCAATCAATCAATCAATCAATCAATCAATCTTTCTCTCTCTCTTCTGTAACTTTGGGGTATCCATCTTTAGCCTACAGTCAGAACTTTTCCACGAAGCAGAAAATATGAAGATATATACCTTATAATGGCAAAGTTCATCAGTTGCTTTCTTCTGTGTCCTGCAGAATATCTTGCAGTTTTTTTTCTGTGAATTAGGAACCCTAAAGGATTGTCTCACCTTTTTTAGGCAAGTTCAGCAGTCATTTTTCTGTGGATCCTACATGTCCAGTTCATACAGCATACCATCAAGCAGTTCAGGCAAGAGCAGTTTCTTGCCCAAATGGCTAACCAACTCCATAAGGAGCCCCTTCAATGCCCATTTCCTCTTGAAGTAGATTGGTACTGCCAGGAGATATGTCTCATTGTCACAAAAAGTCTGAGTTCTTAAAACATTTTATTTATTTATTTATTTATTTTGAGACGGGGTTTCTCTGTCGTTTTGGAGCCTGTCCTAGCACTAGCTCTTGTGGACCAGACTGGCCTCAAACTCACAGAGATCCACCTGCCTCTGCCTCTTGAGTGCTGGGATTAAAGGTGTGTGCTACCACTACCTGGCTCTTAAAACATTTTAAATGCCATATTCTGTAGGTCTTTGAAGCACTGAAGATTATCTATCTAACTGAAATATATATCTTTATATCTAGAAAACCTAGCATGACAAGTTTGACTATTATAAGTGACTATCATTAATTTGTAATTTTTAGTTGTACATTACATTTTTAAATGAGCTGCACACACAAATATGTAATTATAATATCTTAAACAATGGTAAAAACATACATATAACAAAATTGACCTTAAATTTGTATCAATAAATCAAAGTCAATACCAATGCAAAGTATTCATTTCTATATCATAGCCCTCTTTAAATTAAAGCAAATATTTATAAATAATCATTTTGGGAATGTGGGCATTGTTTTCTCTAAACTGCTTCATGCTGTTTTGGGGTAAAGTATTTTTAGGGTTCATGGAACCTTTCAGGGAGTCTTATTCCACCAAACCATATTAGCCTGGAAGGAATCCACAGGTTCTCATCTTCAAATTTTGTGGAAACAAAATAGAACCTCTTTTCCAAAGCAACATAGCCATAGACCCAAATTTTGAAGTCAAGATACCTTTATGTTGGTTTAACTTAGCAGCCCCAGAATCAAATGTCTCTCTGCAGTCAAAAAATTCAAAGAAAACACAATGATATACATAATCCAGATTCTCTGTGTTTATTCCATATTTATGTGGCTTATTTTTCTCTACTCCTTTAATCTATGACTGTCTATACTTTTTTATATTACTTTTACTGTCCCTTTAGAGACTTTATTTTTAAACCTATTTCTTTTTATAACTGTCTATACTCTTTTTATTTTATTTTTTCTATACTCTTTTTCTTCTCTCTCCCAAGCCTACACGTATTTTTTAAACACTCTATGACCCATTCAGAGGTTTACTTCTGTTTGAGTCTGTCTTTATTGTGTATCTGTAATCATTTTCTGACCAGGAGGACTTCTTAAAATGCTAAGCGGTGTGGCTAGAACTAATTGGCTGCTTTTCCTTTTGGCTCCACCCAGTCCAACATGGTAGAGGTACAGCTCTGCAAGCCATGCTCACTACCCCAGCTCCAGGGACACAGCAGGTCTACGTTGCTGTTAAACAAGTTGTAGCACTCTGTTCATAAACTCCAAGTGCTCTGTAGCAAGACCTCTTGAAAGAGCCAGAGCTATTCATGCAACTAGTATAAACCAGGAAGCCTTCTTAAAGGAGTCACAAAGTTTTTGCTCCTACTACTGAGACAGGAAGTCTTCTCTTAAAGGAATCGTGACTCTGCTTACCTCTAGCAAACAGAGCCTATCTGAAAAATGTGGCTATCAAGAAGCTATGCTTAACCCTGTTCTTTTGTGTCTAGAATTCCTTCTCAAGCTCTCTCAGTTTTAATGTGGATGTAGTTGCCTCATACTGGTGCTATTTGTAGACAGAGACTGCTTGTTCATTTCTTGGCCACCAAGCCCAAATAAACACACAGAAACTATATTAATTACAATACTGTTTGGCCAATGTCTCAGGCATATTTCTAGCTAGCTTTTATATCTTAAATTAACCCATTTGTATTCATCTGTGTATCACTACAAGGCTATGGCTTACCAGGTAAGGTTCTGGCATCTGTCTCCTTTGGCATCTCCTTGACTCCACCTACTCTCTCTATCTATCTCTGTTCAGATTTCCCACCTGGCTTTTCTCTGCTAAGCCACTGGCCTAAAGAGCTTCTTTATTTACAAATGGTAATAAAGCATATTCACAGCATACAAAGGGAAATCCCACATCTCTCTCTCTCTCTCTTTTTCTTTCTCTCTCTCCCCTTCTCCCTCTCTTTGTGTCTTGTGGGGAGCCACGCCCGCTATTCGCCATTACAAGATGGCGCCCATATCCTGTGTTCCTGAGTAATAAACAAGTGCATTGCGCATATGCAAAGGGTTTTTCCACCTCGTCCCATCCCGCCTATCCCGTGGCGTCATCTCGTGTGATGGGTTGCAGCCAACCAGGGGCTGACACATCCTAGGCGAGGAGAAGCCTCTATTTAAGGGAAGGGTTTCCCACCTCTGGGTCTCCGCTCTGGAAGCTGATGCTCTCCCTCTCAAGAAGCATTAAAGCATACTGCAGAAGGATCCTTGTGTGCCGCGTCGTTCTTGCTGGCGAGACGGTCGCGCGGGACAGTGTCTTATACAAAAATAATTTTATTTATTCTTTGAGAATTTCATATATGTCTACAATGTATTTTGATCATATTCAACCCCAAACCTTCTTCAACTCCCCCACTCAGACTACCTCCAACATGTTTCTCTTCCATCTTCTCTTCTTGTTTCTTTATAATCCACTGAGCCCAGTTCCTGCTGTCAGATGTGCATGGGTGTGGGGCCATCCACTGGAGCATGAGCCACCTATTAGCAGGCACACAGCCAAAGGAAATGACTCTCTTTCCTCACAGCCATCAACTGCCAATAACTCCACAGCTAAGGATGACCCTCCTCCATCCATGTTGGATATTTTTGTCTTTAAATTATTCTTTGATAATTTCACACATGTATACATTGATCATGTTCCCCTTCCAGTTTCCCAGCCACATCCCCCTCCCATCTTTATTTCCTCTCCATTTTTTAAAATAACCCACTGAGTCCAGTTATTGCTGCCTGCTGGAATGTTAACGGGTCTTGTTGGCTTGATCTTGTGCAGGTAGCCAGAGCTGCAGTGAGTGAGCGAGTGCAATGGCCTTTCACAGCGCACCTCCCCATCCTCCCCTTCCCACCTGCAAAGTTCCCTCAGCCTTCAGGTGGGATTGATAAGAAATTCCATTTAGGGTTGAACACCTTCTGCTGCCCACTGCACTAATCTGTGTGTGTGACTTTAAATATCCATCATTTTGTGGGCTTGCTTTGGCCAATGACATTCAAGGAGCAATACTATGTCATTTCTGACTAGATCCTTCAGGGGATTTTTGTGGTTCTGCCTTCATTTTCTCTTTTTCTCTCTCAGGAAAGGAGGGCATGTTCAGAGTAGAACTGGCTTTCCAGAAAGTTCCCACAATGGAAAAACATGGTAGCAGAAGAAAGCAGAAAGAGAGCTTAGAGGCTGTGCAGCAAGTCACTGAAACATTGTGACTTTTCATGAGCTTAGGTCTACATGAAGGATCAACAAGCAGATAGAGACAGTTCATGGACAGCTGAAACATGGGTACAAGACGAGATCGGACTAAATTGGGAGCAGTAACTTTGGGGAGGAGGCATCTGGGAGGGCTTTCAAGAGGAGGCAATGGCTAAACATTAAAGGAAGGATAGAAGTTCACCAAGTAGGGGAATTGGAATGTTTGTTTACTGAGGCATCTACATTCATAAAATAGGTACATATTCATGAATATATGCACATATATAATTTATTAAATCAGCTGTATGAAAATAGTAACAAGTTGTTTCATACCAGAGAGACTGAGAATCCAGTAGTTGCTCAGTCCATAAGGCTAGGTGCCTCAGTAGTCCTGACCTGGCTCTGAAAACCTGACAGCCTGCTGGTCCCCAGTCAAGGCTGGAAACTCTGGCCCTCCTACTCTGGCAGCAGCAGCGACAGCAGCAGCGACAGGGTAAATCAGTTCAGCAGCAAAAGGGGAGCCACATCGTCAAAAGGGGCACCGTCCTCCTTCTGCCATCCATGCCCTTCTGTGGGGGCTGTTATCAGTGATGCACCCACACTTGAGGTGGGTCTCCCCACATCAGCTAAGGCAATCAGTACAATTCAGCAGCTGAAGGCCTTTCTCAGGTGATTCTAATTTGTGGTGAGTTGCCATTAAAACCAACCATCTTAATATCATGATTATTTGGATAGTTTGAGAATTGCTTGGAATGCCCACACTGGGGGATGAGATCACATAGTGATGGCAGCAGCTACAGCTTTCTCCCTTTCTCTTTCTTCTCCTCTTCATCCTCCTCCTGTAGTGCTGGGAATCAAACCTAAGACATTATGCAAGTATTTGGCCACTGAATTACATCCCCAATACACTCTTCCTTCACATTTTTAAAAGATAGGGTCTTGTTGTAGAGCCCAGACTGGGTTTGAACTCACTATCCTTTTATCTCTGTCTCCCCAAGTGCTGGAATTACAGATGGGAGCCACCATGCCTAATTTTAAATCAGGCTTCTTAATGTTTAAATCTTTTTTTCTTTGATTTTGTTTATTATTATTATTATTGTGCATGTGTGTGCATGTGGAGGTCAGAGGACAACTTTCTGAGTTCAGTTTTCTATTTTGTCTTTTTTTAAGGTTTTATTGCTGTAAAGAGACACTAAGACCACCACAACCCATAAAAAAAAATTAATTGGGGTTGGCTTACAGTTCAGAAGTTTAGTCCGTTATCAACATGGTGGAAAGCATGGCATCATACAGGCAGACTTGGTGCTAGAGAGGAGCTGAGAGTTCTTCATTATAATCTGAAGGCAGCAGGAAGTGAACTGCGTGCAACATGACAGAGTCAGTACTAGTCTGGTTTGAGATCTCCTCTGCCAATGGAATTAATTCAAAACTCTTCACTTTAGCCTCAGGCAGACTTTTTGGACAAGGACAAAAAAGCAGCCATATTTTTGGCCAAAAATATCACAAGAACAGTCTCTAGGCCACATGCCTAGAGAAACAAGAGGTTTCTTCTCCCCTGAAACCTCTTGAGCCAGGCCCCCACCTTAAAAATCGCCCTCAGCATCACTGTCTTCCATGCTCCTACTAGTATGGCCCATTAAGCAGTGCTTAAAATGTTCCACTGCTTTCTCAACACTAAGTTCCAAAAACATTGTCAGGCCTATCACAGCAATACCCCTCTCCTAGTGCCAACTTCTGTCTTAGAGTTTTCTGTTGCTGTGAAGAGATGGCTTGACCACAGCAACTCTTAAAAAAAGAAAGCATTTAATCGGGGCTGGCTTACAGTTTCAGAAGTTTAGTTCATTATTGTCATGGCAAGAGAACATGGCAGCACATAGGCAGACATGGTGCTGGAGAAGGAGCTAAGAGTTCTACATCTTGACCCACAGTCGGCAGGCAGTGAACTGAGACTCATTTCATCCAGCAATTCCACACCTGCTCTAACAAGGCCATACCTTCTCATTGTATCACTTCCTATGAGCCCGTCAGGATCAATTATATTCAAACCACCACAAACCCATCTTTGTGGGGGTTGTCAGGATTGTGTGGCAAGCACCTTTACCTACTGAGCCATCTCAATGACCCAGTCTGAGTCAAGTCCCCCAGGAGGTCTCTAAGAAATGTATATTATTTATTATGATTAGGGTTTAGTCTTAAATCATTATCTGATTCTGTATCTTGAAGAGCCAGGTGGATCATATGTGAAGCATATTGGCTTTGAAAAACAGTTTGGTTTAAATCAGATACTATAAATACTGAGTTTGGAAATCAGTAGTTGTCTCCCTTGACCCTTTAAAGTTCTCAAAGACAGTCATATCAACCCAACTCATTTCTGCCATTCATGTGCATATGTTTATGTACATATATTATACATATTTTACATACTTTTTAATGATTTGTTTATTCTTATTCTATGTGCATTGGTGTTTTGCTGCATGTATGTCTATGTGAAGTGTTGGATCCCCATTACTGGAGTTAGACAGTTATTAGCTGCCATGTGGGTGCTGTTATCTAACTCTATGTTCCTCTGTCTAAAAACTTCCTGTTGCCTAGAAGGTGAAGTTCTTGAGCATTAAATATTTACAAATATCTCTACACACCTTTGAAATGTGACTGATAATTTATTGAAATATAGAATTTTAGATTAAAAACATTTTCTTTCAGAACTGAGACGATATTCCAGGGCTGTCTTTTAACTTCTGATGTTGCTTTTTAAAACTTTGATGTTGTTCTTATGGTTGTTTCTTTTGCCTGTTCTTTTCTTTCTCTCTTTCTTTTTAGAAAGTTTTAGAAACTTTTCTATCTCTTATGTTATAAAAATGACAATGGTTGTGGGCATTGGAGTATATCTTTTTTAATATTTATTTATTTATTATGTATACAATATTCTGCCTGTGTATATGCCTGCAGGCCAGAAGAGGGCACCAGACCTCATTACAGATGGATGTGAGCCACCATGTGGTTGCTGGGAATTGAACTCAGGACCTTTGGAAGAGCAGGCAATGCTCTTAACCTCTGAGCCATCTCTCCAGCCCTGGAGTATATCTTTATTCATTTTTTTTGCTGAGGTGATTTTATCCCCTAGTACCCATTTATTGATCTCTCTCTCTCTTTTTTAAATTTCATTCTTTGGAAGATTTCCTCAACTTCATCATCTAAAATTTATATTTAATTTTTTAAAGAAAACCTTTATTTATTTTGTGTATGAGTGAGTGCATGGGTGTGGTACAATTTTATCAGTTGCTGCCCCTATGTTTAATTTTTAAAAAATAAATTTAGCTATATTATTAATTGCAATTTTTAAAATTTATCTTTAGTTTTTGGCATTGAAGACTAAATCTGGGCCCCCAGAGACTTTCTGAAATTAAAATTTTCATTTTCCATTATAACTTATTCATGATTTATGATTACAGGGGTTTTTTGAAAAAATGAAATGTTTTTGAATTGCTTTTATTCTTTGTAGCTTATCTTTTACTCTTTGTAATAGTCCTATTGCCCCAGAACTCCATTTCCCCCATTTATTTCAATCTCCTTTTTCAAATTTGAGGCTTTTAAATAAAACCTATGGTGCTCGTGGCTGTCTGTTTATATATCTAGTAAGGGGACTCTAGACTATGGCCGCAGAGGGAAGGTACCTGCCTAGCATGTACAAAAGCTTGGGTTCAAACCCCAGGATGGGAAGGGGGGGAAAAAGGCATTTTAAGAATGAAACACTGTAAGTCAATTCGATTCTGGAAGCTTGATTGGTGACATCAGGTGATCAGGTGGCAAAGAATCCTTTCTCTTGAGCACACCAGGGTTTGTCTCTGGGTATTTTCATCTCTTCCTGTCTCCTAGTTGGAAGCTGCCATCCCCAAGTGCAATACTGTTCCTCTTCACTTAATCCAAAGGGAACACTGTGGTTTCTTGAGGGACAGAGAAGACTGGCTGCCATTCAGGGTGAATAGAGACCTCTTTTACCAAATTTTCACCAACGTTCCTATCTAGCCAGATCCCCGTGTCTGTACTCCGGAGGACTTAACGCTGTGCCCGGTGCTCTGTGGAGTGAGTAGCCATGCCACAGTCCCCAGGCTTGCGGTTCCTCTCTGCTGAGTGTGTTACCACACCTCTCTTCATTCTTTCAGAAAAGCCACTGTGGAGCTCTTAAATACAAGGTTTTCCATGAGGGTAGGAAGCGGTCAGTTTCACTGATGAGTGTTATCCCAGCACCCCGAGCAGTGCCTGACTTTGTAATAAATAAAGAGAAATTGAGCGGGGAAAGGGTTGTGCTGTACATCTCTGTCTTCTTGTGAGGCTGGTAGAAGTCCATGAAACAGAAGCCCTTCCTGCTTGTGAGGAAAACCAAAGGTCGAACAGGCACTGAAGTGAGACCCAAAGAGGCGAGCACCCCAAGCCTACATGCCCCTATAAACCCACATAACATTTCAGGGCTTCAAGAAGGGCAGAGTTCTTTTTAATTATTTTAAAAAATTATTCTTCTCTTATATAATACATCTCTCCACTCCAGCCCGTCCCCTGTACCACCTCCCCTCTCCCCCAGATCCTCTGCTCTTCTGTTTCCCTTCAGAAAAGAGCAGGGATATCAGTGAACACAGCATAACAAGATGCAATAAGACTAGGCACAAACCCTCACATCAAGGCTGGTCGAGGCAACCTAGTAGGAAGAAAAGGATCCCAAGAGCAGGCAAAAGAGTCAGAGACACCTCTCTCCCACAAACACCCCAAACTAAATAAGCACAACATATATGGAGAGGACCTAGTGCAGACCCATGCAGACCCTGTGGTTGCTGCTACTGTCTCTGTGGGACCCTACTAGCCCTATTTAGTTGATTCTGTGGGCCATGTCCTCCTGGTATCCTTGACCCCTCTGTCTCCTACAATCTGTCCTCCCCACTTCTGCAGAGTTCATGCGGGAGTTCTTATAGTCTCTAGTAGGTGACCTGAAGGAAACTGTGAACTTGACTTCTGTGACCATCTTATCATCTAAGTCCAGGACTATAGGAAGTACTGCTTTTCCAAGAGGCTAGGGAATGGGTTCCTCCAATCCCCTTCTGTGCTTTTGGAGCCCTGCTGGGCTGAAATAGAATGGGTTGGCAAAATTAAAATTGCCACACCTGCCAGGAAGCCACATCTTTTGGTTTTGGGAAGGGGTGACAGGACCTAGTTACCCCTTCACAGATTGCAGTGTGGATGGGACCACAGCTTTCTTATCTGTGCAGGGGAGACTCATATCTCCTCATATTGTCCAGAGACCCTGACTGGGCATTTTGATTATCAGGGAATTAGAGGCTTTATCCAAAGTCAGAAGCTGAGGAAGAGAGAATTCCTGGGCTGCTGCACAGTTGAGGCTTCCTTGTGTCTTTTGTTTTAGGCAGCTGACGTGGGAACATGTAATGACCAGAGCACCTCGTTTTTGCTGCCAGCTGCCTGCAGCTCTGGGAAGCTGGCTGACCCAAGGTGAAGCCAAGGGTGGCTAATGAGTCATTAAGAGCCTTTATCAAATTAGGATTATAATCCATCTCAACATGCACGGGAAAACGCTTCAAATTATCCACTTTCTTCATTGCAACTCCAAAGATTTGGCAGGAAATTATCATGAGAGATGTCTGGAAATTGACAGGCTGAGTTGATGTGTGGCTAAGCTTCCTCGGTCGTACTAGCTAGAAAATGCAGCCACACAGACAGTTCCATATGCTTACTCTGGAGCTGGTACACAGAAGCATTCCTGCCATAAACACTAGGGCAGGACGCTACGTAGGTAGACAGATAGGTGTACGTACTCACAACAGGTCAAGCCATTAGCATTTATTCATCAGTCTCTATAGGTTGACATCATTGCCAAATGCAGGAAAATGGGAAAGAGATGAGAAGATAGGAAAGAAACATGTGGTCCTTTTCCTTATGAAGTTCTAGGTCTATTTGGGTTGGGAGCCAAGGCACAAAAATATACTTGAAATTGTAGAATATGAACAAAGCAAGCTCCGGGTACATCATGTTCTGGAGAGAACTTGAACTCAGAAGGACCTTGGATCTGTGTATTGGCAGCTAAGTAGAGCTCTTAGAGGGGATGAGTTATGATTTGGGTATGAGTATTGCCACTGCCAGAGTGACAGTAGCCAATAGTGATGAAGCAGAAGAGCTGATAAGAACAAAAGGAGTAAAGGCAATACAGAATGGTGACCGTCTAATGTGGCTGCTGAGTTCATATCTGGTGGCATGTAGCAGGCCCACTGGGGTGCTGTGGCATGGTGATGAGCAATTAGGGTTTTGGAGCTGAGACACAGTCAACGGGCACTGTTGTTATTGTTGCTACACTTCTTTCTTCTTCCTTGCTAAGCGAATCCTGTTCCCAGCTCTAGGTGAGCTGGGCTACCTTGCTCCTTCATTTGCTAACTCCTTGTAGACCTTCCTTTACAGCACAAAGACAGACTCAGGTCCTGTGGGAAATGTGGCTTGCATCCTTCCCGGAGCTGTTGGTAGCTTCTTCCCACCCTATAGTCTGGTAGCTATAGGTTCTGGCTGCCAGAACAAGGTTGAATGAAGCCAGCCATGCACAGTCCTCAGCTGGGAAGCATTTATGGTGGGAAGCAATCTTAGAGGTAACAGCTGTGGCAGACAGAGTTCATCCCTTGGGGCGGAGAGGAGCAGAAGGAAGCAGGGTGGTCCTATGAGGATGAGGATGATGAGGGTGGTAAGAAGGGAGATAGATGGAGCTATGGAGACATGGTGACAGAAGGGTGACACTAGGATGATGATGGGGGTGATGGGTCCTCCGGGACAGAATAGAGGAGTCTTTGTTTTGGCAGAGATGGAATTTTTCCCTCTGCAGCTTGAGGAAGGCAACGGATATCTTAACAATGTCCCTCATTCCTTGCTGCAGTCAGGTAGGACTTGGGGAAGCAAAAGAGACTGAAGAGCCATTGAGCCAGAGTGACATGTTATAGTGATAAACCACAGACTTCAGCCTAGAAACACAGATGACACCACAAGACAACAACTCCAGTCAGGGGTCTTCAATAAACATGGCTATTTAAAATTTTCTAATACCTACATTTAAAAAGAAACAGATGGAAATAATTTTTCCCTAAACTCTGTGTATTTAAAGTATTACACCACCCAGGCAAGCCTTCTACCACTGAATTATCCACCAGAGAGTAATCTGTGGCATGTGTGTGTGCGCGCACGCGCGTGTGTGTGTGTGTGTGTGTGTGTGTGTGTGTGTGTGTGTTTTCCTGGAGACCAGGCCTAAGGTTTCCCCATGTGAGCAAGCATTCTTCCCTGGAGCTATAGCCACAGGGTTTGGTTGTTCTTATGTTTTGTTTGTTTGGGTCTTTTGATTTTTTCCTTGAGATAAAGGATAAGGTCTTTCTTACTGTTTAGCCCAGGGCTTGCTGTGGAGTCCCAGTCTTCCTCCCTCACCTCTTGCACCACCACCGCCTGGCTC
>JAQHUG010000355.1:1374389-1392658 GCA_028555095.1 Dicrostonyx torquatus
GGAATGAATATGCACCTGTATGTGTAGTTGGAGGAGAGGCGCTAAGAAGCAGACCCAAAGAGGAAGCTGCTTTGCTTGTAGATTATATTGCCATTATGTATCCAGCGGTCAGATTTTGTCCTCCTGCCTCAGAGGTAGGGAAAGAATCAGCAAAGGTGCTCTCTCAGGATCAGAAGGAAGAAAGGTGGGAGGAAAGAAAGGGAAGGGAAGGCAAGGGAAAAGTGAGGAATCCGAGCTGGGCTAGGGGCTTGGATTCTAATTAGAACTCAGTGGCCCCACCTTTTAGGAGACTTACTATGGCCTGGATTCTACAGAGTCCTATCGTGCTTCGTCAGGAAAGATGTGAACCTTTCTCTTTTGGCCCTGGCCCCTCAAGCACCAGGGTCCAGGGTGGGAAAGGAGGCCGTGGCAGCCAGGATTCCCCTTCCTCTCTCTTTTTACTTCCATTATCTGTGTTATGGCCCTCAGGGCCTGTCACAGCACTCTTAGTATACAGTGTCTCTCTTCCTCAGGCCAATTAAACAGGCAGGCTAATAAAAGTCCCAGCAAAGTGCTGTGGTAGCCCCCAGTAAAGAGCTATTAAACCTAATGGCTGCCACATATTGAAGAGCCTCTCATGTGCCAGGGACTGTGCTAAGCTCCTTACGTTCATGATTCTACTTAATCCCCATGGTCCCATGAGTTGGTTTCTATTGCCATCTTCATTTTATAAATGCAGAAACAAAGACCCGGAGAGCACCAGCAACATCCCAGATAGCCAGTTACTCTGAGCCAGGTCCTGGTGACCCAAAAGTTGGAGTGAGACCCACGATCATGATTAAAAGAGGTGATGTTTTGGGTAAGTCTTAGAGACAGAATGTGGTAATGAAATGGCACTGAGGACTTAGCTGGAGAAATAGCTAGAGCCAATGTGGGAGAGTAAGGGCACCAGGTTTGTTTTGGGACCTGAAAGCCTAGCAGTATCGGAATTGTCCCCAAAGCTCTCCATCACAGTGTTTCCTAGAATATAGATTCCAGAGCTCTTCCTAGGACTACTTTCTCTAGAATTGGACCTGGAACCCTGAATCAAAACATTCAGAAGTTCTGATGCAGGCAGTCCACACACTATGATGGATGGTGGAATGAAGAGGGAGAGAAAGTAGGCAAAAGAGTATGAGGGAGATGGGGGAGGAGGGGAAGAAAAAGGTGGAGGAAGAAGAAAAGGAAGAGTAGAGGAGGAAGAAGAATTTGAAGTCCACTCTTGGTATTGCAGAGGCAAGGGCCCTCCTTTTTCTTATATAGCCCAACAAACTTTGTGGGGTTTTGTTGTTGTTTTGTTAGTTTTTGAGGTAGAGTCTCCTATACTCCATGCTAGTCTTAAACTTGCTACATAGTTGAAGGTGATCTTGAACTTTCTCTACTTTCTAAGAGCTGAGATTGCAGGCATGAGTCACGATATTTCTGGCTTATGTGATACCAAGAATCAAATACAGGGCATCCTGCATGCTAGGCAAAAACGATACCAACTGAGCTATATGCTTGTAAAAAAAACTTATGTTTAATTGACATATAGAGATTGTGTGTATTTATGAATCACAGTGTGATAGTTGAATATTACCAGTGTGTACCACATACTCAGCTCAGTACTTACTTGACATCAACTATTTTATCTTCCACATATAAATAAGAACACTGGCTTGTGTCTTTCTGTGGTTGACTTATTTCACTTAATGTGATGTCCTTCCATTCTATCTATAATGCCATGACTGAAAACATTTTATTCTTTTGTGGTTGAGTAATATCCCATTTTGTATAAGTATATATGCAAACAATTTTTATTATTTATTGAAAATTTTAGCCAACCTTTATGCTAAATCTCTTAGGTAATAAAAAAATCACTGTGATTTTGAGGGGAAATCAAAATGTGATCCAATCTTTTTTTTAAAAAAAATTATGCTTTATGTATTTTTTTTTTAGGTATGAGTGCTCTGTCCGCATGTATGTATGCTTACATGCCAGAAGAGGGCATCAGATCCCATAATAGATGGCTGTGATCCACCATGTGGTTGCTGGGAATTGAACTCATGTCTTCTGGAAGAGCATCCGGTACTCTTAACCTCTGAGCCATCTCTTCAGCCTCATGACCCAACTTTTGTTTTAAGAAGAATATTCTGTCTATGGGAGTAAGAATCAGAGGTCCTTAGACCTTTTAGACCCAGGTGATTGGTGAGAAGTCTTTTACCTACAACTGGAGCCATGATGGAGAAATATGTTCTGTTCCATTCAATAAGCATTATTTAATATGTTTTCTATTCTGGGCATAATGCCAGGCTTTAGGGACCCTAAGAGAAAGTGAGATATTGCCTCCCATCACATTCTATCAAGGTTCATTTAAAAACAATTAAGCTGGGAAGGGAAAGAGTTGGTAGATGGGCAGTGTTATAGACCGACTTGTCTACTCCCTTGACCCAGTTATATGTTGAAGCCCTAACTCTCCATATGACTGTATTTGTAGATGGGTCCTTTAATAAGGTAATTAAAGTTAAATGAAGTCATAAAGTTGGGGCTGAAATCCAATTGGAATGGGACCTCTTCAAAGGAAGAGGCACAAGAGTTGTCTCTTTGTTGTATGCACAGGGGAAAGGCTATATGAGGACACAGAGAGGAGGTGGCATCTGAAAGCCACAAAGATCAGCCTCTGCAGAAAGCAAAGCGCCCTTGAATTTGGACTTTCAGTTTCCCAAGCTGTGAGAAAATAAGTGTCTATTGTTGAAACCACCTAGTTTGTGGTATTTTGTCATAGTAGCCCAGGCAGATCAATACAGACAGGTCCTAAATTTTCATTCATAGAATGATGCAGGAAGGATGCAACTGGGCCACTGTCCGAACACATCAGGAGCATAGAGGAACTACCTGCTGTGGACTGCTCATCTGAAGGACAAATAAAAGCAGGTGGAAGGAAAAGAAGACATGGATCATCTTAAGAACTCCAACATGCAGGTGTGTGTGTGTGTGTGTGTGTGTGTGTGTGTGTGTGTGTGTGTGTGATGGGATCTGGAGGAAACTGCTTGCTTACACCATTGCGGCATTGAATTATGTGACAATCTGTGTATGGATGATGGGGAAGAAATTGCAACTTAAACATTGTAAATCTGGAACAAACTCTACAAACTTAATTTCTATTCTATCTCTTCATGGACAGATGCAGGATTTAGATGTGGAACCTAGGAATTTGACATACTGACAAATGTTCATTAATTATTTACTAGCTGGAATCTTGGACGGCTTTTTTACTGCCTTATATATTAAGTTTGTCTCCCTCTGTGAGAATAAAAGTGACTTGAGGAAGGGAGTTGTAATGTGGGTCTCTGCCTCGAAGCTACCCTTACCACTAGTAGGCATAGACTAAACATTTCTTTTCAGCAATTATAAAAAGAATGGTTACGTGGTAGATATCATTTTTTAAGCCTTTGCAAGCTACAAGAACAGTCAAAGCAAGCTGAAGTGACTAAAAGTTCCAGTGTGCATGGTAAAGTATGAAAAGGGTATTAGTGTCAATCGTACTATTTGAAAAGATGCCATAGGTCAATAGTTGATGACCATTGGTCTGCTGTCTTAGATGAGTTGGGTTTTAGGAAACGAGGATTTGGGTAGTACAGATGGATGGTATGTGGCTTTTGTCTATAGTATGCTCATTGGCTAAATATTTACCTCCAGCCTGGTTCTCCCTCCGGCTCTACTGGCTCTCATAACTCACCAGCAAACCTCCTCCAAAAGAGAGCAATTCCCTTTCCTGGAAGTCTTGGGCAGGGCCAAAGGGATAGCTCCTCTCCCCATCTATGCAGCAGGTTTCCCTCTGAGACTTTATGGCAGGCTGACCTCCAGTGTCTGGGTTAGTGAGTCTGGCGTTTCTGTACTACATAAAAAGGGCAAGAGGAGTCATTATTATTATTTTATTATACAATGTGTAATATATAGTAGCGATTATGCTGTCAGCAGCCATAGCTTTTTGGCCACAGATCAGAGGTTGGGGTGACATAAATCCACCTAGTGAAAGTCTTTGGGGCATCTACAGAAAAATGAGAGGATTCAATCCCATCTGTAGCAGCGGATCTATAGGTGAACTCCCCCCCCCCAGGAACACTGCAGGTGAATGTGGACATCTGGATGTGATGCCATCTCCTTTGAGCTTTGGGATCTAATAGCTCTCACTGTTGCCCATGTCTGAGGCAGGGGAGGAGTGACCCAGAGACTTGAAATGGAGCAAAGGGCAGGTTCCAACTTCTTGGGTCAGATCTTTTCCCTTTCAGCTTCCCCTGCTTCTATCAGGCACTTTGTCTAGGCTTCATCTAGGCTTCCAACCTGGTGAGAGGGTTACAGGGTCAACTGCCACCTGCCTGAGGCTGAATGGGCAGAAGGGATTCTTTCCTCCTCTGTGCAGGAACTGAGCCAGTCTGCATCCTGGGTGAATGAGCCTACACTTGGCACTTAGTAGGTCACTTGTCTTTGTTGACTAAATGGAAACATGCATGGTTGCCACCGGCTTGCTTTGGTCTTCCATTGTAGACGTGACTTAGGTGAAGAGTCTTCTCTGTGTCTGGAACAGATTAGGTCACCCCAGCAGGCCCAAGCTGAGACAGAGCTGCCCCCAACCTCACTGTGCCCCAGTTCCCATGATACACTGGCTGGCTAAGCACTTTTAAGAATGAAACAGCAGTGGTTTCCCGGCACTTGCCTGACATTTGCCCAGGGATAAGCTTCTGACAAAGCCTCTCCCCTTCTTATCGCGCCCCGTGAACCACCCCTTTATACTGTCACCCCCTGGATGAACCAACCGCCCCAGGAAGCCCACAGCAGGAAAAAAAAAAAAGCTCTTGAGACCAGGGATAACTAACCATCTGAGCACCTTTGCTGGGGCCAAGGTAATGAGAATTATTCAAATGCAATCATAAAAACGAGGCCAGCTAGGCAGAAATGGGGTGGGGGTGTGATGGAGGGAACATTTCTTGCCAGTTTGAAGATTCTGTTTTCTGGGGGTTCTCTTGAGGTCCAAAGAAAATTTCTCCTCTTCTCAATCTCTTCAGCACCTGCTGTCTTGGAACTCTGCACCATCTGATCGCTAAGGAGGACATGGAGTAGGGGTGCGCCTGAATTTCCGGGGTCCGCTGCGCTGCCTATGCCAGGCAACCTGAGTGAGATCTGGAGGTTTCTTCCCCAGTGCGCGTTGCCTCCCGCCAGCAGCAAGCAGGCCCGCATCTGCTGTCTGAGCCTATCCTCCAGTAGAGGGAGACACTCTAGCAGCTCCTCGCCTGAGAAGGCCTGGGCTGGGAGTGGGTGGGGGCGATGGGGGGGTGAGAAAGGGGGAGTGGGGAGAGGGGAGGTGTGCGCGCGCGGGGACGGGAGGGGGGGGGGAGTCCGGGGGGCGGGTCCCTGTGCCGCTGACGTCCCGAGCAGTGCTGGGAAGTATAGGCTGTGTTGTCACGCCGGTGTCAGTCTGATGAAGATTGGCATCAGGTAAGCTGTCATTCATTTCCATGTCAGAGACGCTTTTGCAGGCGGCGGCGGCGGCGGCGCAGCGGCGGCGGCTGCTGCTGCGGGCGGCTGCCTCAGAGCGCGTGTGTTTTATTCCAGTCCCCAAGCCAGAGTATTATTCATTGCGACAGGGCAAGGAGGAGAGAGGGAGAGAGGGAGGCAGCAGGGAGGAGAGAGGGAGGCAGCAGGGAGGAGGGAGGCAGGGAGCAGAGAGAGAGAGAAACGGCGGGAGCGTGCAGAGAGAAGCTGGGGAAGCGCCGGGAAAGCGCGGAGCGAAGCGGCGCAAGGGGAGGCGAGGCCGGGCGAGGAGGCGGCGAGAAGCGCGGGGCCCACCCGTTCCCGGACCCGGTCGGTGCGCAGCTCTGCAGCCGCCGCCTCGCTCCGCTCCGCTCTGGCCCGGGCGCGCATTGTCTGCGGGTGCGAGCAGCCGGGCGGCGGACTCAGAGTGCAG
This sequence comes from Dicrostonyx torquatus, assembly GCA_028555095.1. Lineage (NCBI taxonomy): Eukaryota > Metazoa > Chordata > Mammalia > Rodentia > Cricetidae > Dicrostonyx > Dicrostonyx torquatus. The sequence goes on from JAQHUG010000355.1 coordinate 1,380,352, forward strand.
TGGCCCGAGAGCCTGGGACGGGCAGGCTGGGAGCCGTGCGCCCGGAGCTTCCCGGGACTCGAGCCTAGGGACGAGCGCGTCTGCCCGAGTCCCAGCGCGGGCGGCTCCTGGCTGGGCGCTCGGCGGGGCTAGGCTGGGAACTGTGGGCCAGCTTCAGCTTCTCCTTTCTCGGGCTCTAGGAGTCCGGTGGCTGGCGCTTACTCGGTGTCACTAGCCAGGAGCTGCCTTCAAGTGGCTGGAAGCGGGAGCAGCCCTTGTCTGGACCAAACGGGTGGCTGGAGTCAAGCGGCGGCGGCCGCGTCCTGCGAGGCCCGGGAAGGCAGGGAGAGTGGAGGTTTGCAGGAGTATCAGTAGGGGAGACCGGGGGACATGCGTGGGGGGTCAGAGAAACCAGGACCCGAGGAGCGACGATCTGGGACTCTATCCGGGAGTAGGGAGAGAATTTGTAGGGTCTTTGGCTTTCTGCGTATTGTTGGGTCTTTGGGGTGGGGAGGGGAGGATTAGGGGCCCTTGAGAAGAACTAGGAGATGAATTCGTAAAAGGGGGGTGGGCACGGAAATCGACCCAGAAAGCCAAAGGATGGGTCAGGGTCCTGAATGTGCCACATGAAGTTTCTGTTTCTTTTCAGTTAGGCGAGGGAGATCTGCTGGGCTCCCAAGCCGAGGAAGAAACGAGCGCAGTGGGCCGAGCTTTCTGGAGAGTCCTTCACAGGGCAGCCAGGGTTCCCGCGCGGGCGGGAGACCCGGGTTGGGATTGGGAGGGGGATGCGGATCTGCCCCAAAAGGAGGGCTGGGCTTTGAAGCAGACTAGAGTTTGGGTTATAGGATCCAAGGTTGTTTTCAGAATTGGAACGGAAGGGTCGCTGTGTAGTTTACACGCCGGCAAAAGAGAGAGGGCTGGAGATAGGCGCTGGGCTCCCAGTTACATCTGACTCCTGAGTGGGTGACGTTTTTTAGGACCGAAACACAGGATCAAGGCTCGTTATTGGGGTTCAGGCTATTGGAATCTGGGGAGAACTGCGCGTATGGGTCCTGACAGCGTGAGGGAGGATAAGCTTAAACACGGGCAAGAAAAGTATTTGATCCCAATGGTGGGGAACGAGCCCCGAATGTCTGTTGCTTCCTCCCCGCCCCTCAGCCAGTTTTGAGGAGGAGATGATTTGGGGTGCTCAGGGCTGGGTCCTAGGAGGATTCCGAAAAGCAGACAAATCTAGGGAGATTCCGTGCAATGTGATCAGGTAGCCTCACCCAGCTCGGAGTGGATCCGAGGACCTGACCCTGCAGGCGCAGCCACTCTGCGGCCGCAGCGTGGCGAAGTGGTTCCTGGTGGTCCGCGGGACAGCGGCCGGCGACGTGGGCAAGGGGGCTGCTAGTAGCGAGGTGCCACTGGGGTTTGTGGAGTCGTGGCTGACGCCGAGGGAAAGATACTTCCGAACTCGGGAGCCCTGATCCGACTCGTCGCCTGTTCATCCCCAAGTGGTGCTTGCTTCATCCTCCGCAATGTCGGAGAGCGCACAGGTCGGCCCCTCGGTGCAAGGTTCTGCGCTAGAGGCAGGAGGAAGTTCGGGGTTTCTTACCCTTACACGTTTTCTTGGGACTTCTCCAAGATGTTGACTTTTTGGAATTCAAATGCTCATTGCCGGGTAAAATCCAAGCTAACAAGCTAAAGCAGATTTAAACGACACCCTCCTTCCCCCAAACACACACACACCCAGATCCGTGAAATGATGGTGTTCAAAAGAAACACGGTGTTATCCCAAGCTCCTGCTCCTTTGCCTTCTCACTCTGCCTTCTGACCTTCCTGAGGCCCCAGGACCTTAGTGCAAATGTATGTGTGTGTGTGTGTGTGTGTGTGTGTGTGTGTGTGTGTGTGTGTGTGTGTGTATGGAGGGGTGTTTCTCGTTTGCGGAATCATATCTCACGCTCAAACTGCCTTCTCAAGGTTTGGGCCTAGCTCAACAGTGAGTGGAGTGTGGAGAGGTCCTACAGAGGGGAAGGGCTGTGGGGGGAGGGTTGTGGGGGTTACACTCTGGTCATTTAGATAAAGAGTGGTTGAGTGAGGGAGGTGTGTGTGTGTGTGTGTGTGTGTGTGTGTGTGTGTATTGGGGGTTGATTTCCTCCATGCACGCTTGCACCCTGAATTGAGAAAGCCAGTCAGCCCTTTGGGCCACTGAAGCCGCAGAACCCACGAATGGCCACCGCGGCCCGGGGCGCGGCGACAGCTACCGCGGCGGAGCTGTTGTTTTCCAGACTTGGAATTCCTGCGCGCTCTTCTCCTGCCGAGAGCTGAGCGGGGGAGGGAGCGCTGACCCTACCGAGACTCCCCGGTCACCGCCTCCCTTTTGTGAGAGCGAAAGGCATGAAAGCCTAGAGAAAGAGGAGCTGCAGGGAATGAGGGCCAGGGGGTTACTGGAGATGGGCCTAGCAACGACCACAGTAAAATGCCTCGTGCAAATCGCAGCGAAGTGTACCCAACTCGAGACTGGCTGTTTTATGATCCTTTCTAGGAGTTTACTGCTCTGTGCTTTTAAGTCTATAGATTGCTTTAAGTTAATGAAAGTACTGCTTTCAAAAGGGCCTTTTTATTGTGCGGCAGCGACAAACACAGTACCTCCCCTTTACTCTTCCAAAATGGGCCCATTTAGAAAGAGGGTGCTTGCTGGGGTTCCCACACGAACAGAGCTCGGGGGAGGACACCATGTGACGATGAGGATTAATAAAAGTCAGTGTCCACGTAATTCAGAAAGATGAGTTGACTTCTCGCCCGTCCAGTTTCATCTGTACAACCTTCAGAGGCTACCTTTAAAAGGTTGTTCAGTGCCTCCTTGGTCGCCCCCTCCCACACTGCTTAACTCAACCCAACCTGGGATTCAGGATTTCAACATGATTACCAATTCAGACTTTTACTAAAACATTTACTTGAGCCCCGGGGGAGGGGCCTTGCCTTGCCATTCAGTAAGATAGATGGGTTTAAAGAGTTGGGAAACCCGAGGAAGAACAAGGCAGGCTGTTTTTCAGAGTTTTTTTTTTTTTCTTTCCTTTTTTTCTCCCTGCCTTTCAATCTATTTGGCACAAAAGGTGAGATGACAAGGATTTTGACTAACACAGAAACTGTAGTGGGGCCTGCCTGTGGCTTTGACCGCATGTCATAACCATTTAAACTGTGGTTAGTTGTTCAAAGCTCAGAGCTTCTCCAAGCTGGGTTTCATTAACTCTACACCAGTTGCCTGGAAATTCAGTAGCAATAAATTGCATAAACACATTTGAAGTAAGTTAGTGATGACATAAGGAGAACTCCTGTCTTGTGAGTGGAGAATCCTAAATTCACTACGTTCTAACTTAACTGGAAACATACTTCCTCTCTCTTGGCCTTAAAGTTTATAGGTGCACGGGAGTGTGTGTTATATTTCTCTGCCATGTCCATCTTCAACCCTGGGCTGTAACTCATTAGAGACCAAGGCATGCCTAAGAAGCAGAAGGCTGGCTGTTAAAAGGGTCTCTATTAGCTCCATTTAGGAACTGAACCAGAGCGAGCAATCAACCTGATTACCTTGCCCTTCCTGAACTCATCGGGCAATATAAACTGCCACAGAGTAAGGACAAATTAGATTTTTAAACGTTAGAAGCTTAATAATACCATGTTGTTAGCAATTGAAATTGTTTTTTATTAAAGAAACAACCAATAAAATTTATAGGCTTCCAACATGTTGCAAAAATTCCTTGGTATTTATTTACACTACCACCCTACCTTTTCAGAAATGCAACCTCCAATTTTGGACTCTTGTTCCTGATTTACTTAATATGGAGCACATTTCAAAAATTTAATTGGAGGCAAGTAAATGGTGATGCTATGAATTTTCCTTATCCTCTGCTATGTTGCACTGGGGTTGCCACACTGTTTTATATATATATATATGTGTGTGTGTGTGTGTGTGTGTGTGTGTGTGTATGTATATACTCATATATATATATATATATGTGTGTGTGTGTGTGTGTGTGTGTGTGTCTGTGTGATGCAAATGCTGGAGGTGACAGTATGTGAGGCAAAGTGTCTGGATCGAATAAAATACAGATTCCAGGATGGAGATGGTGGAAAGGGTGCCACCAAGGAAAGGCAGAAGAAGTGATATGGAAAATGAAATCATCATGAGTCTCCATGAGCCTTGAATCTAACCAATACACCACGCTTTGTGTGAGACCCTTCATATGAAACCCATGACTTATTGAATTATATTGAGAAGCAGAATTTAGAGGGAGGAGTTGCACTCACTGGGTTCTATCCAGACAGGATGGTTGCAATGGGGCTCTGCTAATTTAATTAAATCTAATACCTGGTGGGGAGGGAGGAAGACACGAAGGAAGCAGAGGGTAATAATCTAGGCTGGCAGGTCAGCATGCTGAGCTAGTATGTGGGCTGGAATTTGAGGGCCTGGCTCTGTGGCTCCAGTGGGTTCCCCAGCTGCTAGGCTTTGGTTTCTTCATCTGTTGAGTGGAATGTAGCACGTGCTGACCCTTGATAGGTTGCAATGAATGAAGGGTGGGCATGGGGCAAGCCCAAGGCTTGCTGCTTGCTGTAAGGAATAGAGAAGATAGCCACAGAGTCTTCCTAGCAGCAAGGTCATAGTCTTCTTCAGGCACTTCCTCTCTTGCCTGGCTCCAGAACCTGTCTTCACAATGTTTCTAGCCTTCTGTGAAGGAGTTTCTGGACTTCTGTGAAAGGGCGCAACTTCTGGCTAACTTTACATCTTTGAATCTGAACTCTGTTGTGATTTCTTATATCATGCACTTCGCCAAGAGGGGTTGTCAAGGCTGGACTGGGGAAATCAGCCTGGCTCTCTTCCAGTGGTTCCCTGGAATATCCTTTGTGCCTCCAATGAACACAGAATCTGATTCACCAGAAATACAGTCTCTGCTTTTCTCATACAACAGTGGAATAAGGGCCCAGTCCTGAGGGGTTTGTGACATCTGTCCCTACCGGGGTGTGAGGGAAGGTTGGGTGCTGATCTGGAAGGAGCCACAGCCTGGAGGTCACTTAACAGTCTCCTTTCTGGCAGATCAAAGCAGATTCTAGGTGAGAAAGTCCCAGAAGTTACACCATTACTTCTTCAAAAGCTGTGTTTGCTATAGATGTCTTCAGCTCCAGCGCAGGAGTTTGAAACCCAGTGGGCACTCTAGCTCAGTCACGCTGATACTGGAGCACTGATACGGGCTCCAGCAGAATAAGTGTTTTCTCTTTAAATCTCCCCTACTCTGCTGGGGATTCTTTTACCCATACCCTTTCCAACTGGGCAGGTTGCAGGTCACATTTTGGTCTCCATTTTGATTAGGGGTGAGAGGCAGGGTAGGTGAGACTGAAGATAGAAGCAGAAGCTGGGATTGTTAGAGAGCTGGGTCCTTCTCCCAGAACTCTTCTAGAACCCCCTAGGCACGAGGAAACATCAAGCCCTGGGACACCCAGCTCATAGTGTTGCATGGAATTGGGAAAGAGCTTGATGCAAATAGGGGATATGTTTGACTTGGACACCTATCCCTAGGTCTTCCTTGCCTGCCTGGGTCTCTAATTACAAGAAGGAGCATCGCCATTAAGACCTATCTCACTAAAAACACCCCCCCCATGTGTAAGAAGAAACCCTAAACCAGGCAGGATATTTTAAAACTGAAGCAATGAAGATTAGATTAAGTCTCCACCGAACAGCCTGGTTCCCGTATTATTTTTGGCTGGAATGTGGAGAAAAACAGCTGGCCCTGGGGCCCCGGGCAGACTCTGGAGGCTTCAGACAGTGTTGGAGGGGTACATGAGGGGGGTGGCGTAACTGTTCTCTGTCTAGTAGGACTGTGGCCAGTTTCTGTCCAGCTCGTTTTAGGGGAACAAAGAGGGAGGTTGTGCTGGGAGAGGGGCAGATGCAGATGGGCCGGGAAGGGGCTACAGAAGGTGTAAGTCACAGAGGAGTACCAAGCCAGTCTTTCAGTCCCCCACTTCATTAAGAACTACTCATTGTATTTAGTGTATGCCCCCCTCTCAGGTTTGGAAATCCAACTGTTTTTCGCTTGGCCTTTGGAGAAGCCTTCATGTACTTGGTCTGATTTGGGTGGATAGAGAGAACAGGTAGCTGTCTAGATATTGGGCATCACAAACTCTGTCCTGCCTTGCACAGAACTTACAGTGCCATTGGTGAGCCTGGCCTGAGGGCCCTACAGAGGCAAGGACATGGGCCCCAGCATAGAAGGTGCATTTAGAGTCTCACTCTGTGTTTACTTGTATGGGTTTGGAGGCTTGCTCAGGATCACTGATTCTGTGTCCTCACCTGTAACCCGGGGATAATGGAGTATAGCTGGTAAGGGTGGAGGAGAGACCGTGTATCGCCCAGGACTATGCCCATCACAGAAGAAAGAGCCTTTCAACTCTGGCTCTCTCCACACTCTTCACAGTTTTTTTGGAACAAGAATCAATAGGTGGCTCTTTCAGCTTCCTCCTTTAAAAAAAATTTTTTTTTTTTTCTTCTCTGGGACAAGGCTTGGGGCCCCTTGGACCAGCACCTAGCATTTAGCAGGTTGGTGGGAGGCTGAAGCAGATGCCTACCCCCAGGGCAGCTGGGAGTCTGGGAGACACAAACCCAGGAGGGAGAGAATACACAGAAGTGGGAGAGAAAAGGTGCCCACCCATTGTTAACCAGAGGAGGCCAGAGAAGCGTGGGCTTGGAAGAGTGGCCACAACCAGCTCCTTCCCTGAGGACACACACTGGGAGAAGGAGTTCTCCTCAGTTGGGTGGGGAGGGCTGGAGGGGGAGGGGCGAAACCTGACACTCCCCCAGGTCACTATGCTCTGGGCTCTCAGCTAGACTGTCAGAGTGACTGGGGGGTAGGGTGGAGCGGGACAGCTTGGATTAGAAAGAATTACTCAGTCTTTCTGTCGGTCCCAGGTGGCCAAAAGTGCCTGTTTCTTTCTACACACGGTGGATTCTGAGGCAACTTTTGGGTGTTGACTTCACAGTGGAGGCAGTGAGGCTGAATGAGCTAGTGTGTGAAGTCCACGCCCTCCTTAGACCCCAAGTGGAAGAAGCAGAGACCCTAGCCCAACCCTCACCCTTTCCATACTTTGGACCCTTCAGTGGAGCAGTCCGTGTGTTAGGATGGTCGAGAGAGCAGGGACCGCAGGCAGTGGACTCCACTTTAGACTTGGCTGGTGACTGACTGTGTGACATTTGACAGGTGACTTTCCCTCCATGAATGCTAGTATTGTCAGGCAACCAACCAGGAGCTTTGACTGGCTCTGAGATGTCTCCTTCGGCTCCAAGTTCCCTAAGTTTCCTCCTAAGTGGATCACTTCATGAACGGGCGATCGCTGAGACAGCAATCACAGCACAAACCCCAGTGATGAATCCTGACAATACACAACAACCAGAGAAGCACAGTCCCTGGGGAATCAAGGGCCCTGTGCACAGAGGGTTGGAGCTGATGCTTCCAGTGGCCTTCCTGGGACCCATGGGAGTTGCTTTTTCAGTGTGAAGCAGCATCATTAGAAACCACAGTTCCTTCTTCTGCCAAGAACGTACTGGGAGAAAGAGTCACTGGCACTGATGTTTGCATCTGGAGTCTGACTCTGATTCTACTGCCACTAAGCTGTGTGTCCTTGGGTACATCCTTTAACCCCTCTGAGCCTCAGTGTTCTTATGCATAGGATAAAGATGATAATATGACTTCCAGGCATAGGAGGACTGTGGAAACTCTATCGACTTGCAGTGTTGGCACATTGCTTGCTGTCAATGGTACTTTCCTCTCTTTCAGAAAATACATTCCTGGCAGGGCAGTGGTGGTACATGTCTTTAATCTTAGCACTAAGGCAGAGACAGTAGATCTCTGTGAGTTCAAGACCAGCCTGGTCTACAGAGCGAGTTCCAGGACAGACTTCAAAGCTACACAGAGAAACTCTGTCTTGGAAAAAAAAAAAAAAGAAGGAAAGAAAGAAAGGAAGGAAGGAAGGAAGAAAGGGAAAAAATACATTCCCTGGGCAGAAGAGATGGTTCAGAGATTAAGAGCACTGACTGTTCTTCCAGAGGACCTAGATTAATTTCCCAGTGTCCACATGGTAGATCACAACTCTGTAACTCCAAGATCTGACACCCTCACATAGTCATACAAGCAGGCAAAGCACAAATGCACATAAAATAAATGAATAAAAACAGAAAGAGAGAGAGGAGAGAGAGAGAGAGAATGAGGAAAGGAGGAAGAAAGGAAGAAAAAAGAAAACACATACCCATTTGATCCTCTGATGTTTCTGAAGCAGGCCAACAGGACACCATTAAGTCATCTGACAGACAGGAGAAACCAGAGTTGTGGTGGCCTGTCTGTGACGGGACACCCTTTAAGATGGCCCAGGTCTCTCTGACTGCCTCTGTCCTTTTCCTTTGTGGAGACTTAGCCCCTTGCTGAGTTCCTGCAGCACTTTGCCAGGCTTTACCTGTGTTTCTCCTGAGAATTTTTTTAAAAACAGAAACCCAGCTCAATTCACCTCCCCCATCACCAGCCTTTTGGCTCACAGATACTGAGGAGAGCTATTGGCTGTCATGGAAGCCCAAACCTAGAAGATAGAACTAAAAAAACAAAACAAAACAAACAGCAACAACAACAACTTCCATAAACTCTCAGGCCAGGCAGGGTTAGGCTAAAGGCAAAGCTGGCTAGGGCGTGTGTGTGTGTGTGTGTGTGTGTGTGTGTGTGTAAAGAAAAAGCCCCTGGGGGCTCAGCACTAGGTCCTCAGGTGACCTGCCTGACAGACATCAGTCCTGAGAGAAGTCAAAGGGCAGCTAGCCGGCTCATAATGGGGCCTAATTCTTTACTATCTGCAGGTTTCCTCCTTTCCGTGCTGGTCCAGTGTGCAGAGCACAGGGCAGAGAACGGTCTCCATGCTTTCTCTAGTGCTGCTGAGCATGGCTCTTTCCGCTCTGGTCTGAGATCCCCAGGTTTCCTTCCCTCTGGAAGCTGCTCCTGCCTCCCCCTGCTTTCTGACTGTAGCTTCAAGCCCAAGAGTTGGGAGAGACAAAGCCACAGGATCACGCTGTGGGCTTAGGATGCATGATAATGGCTTATTTTCACTTCTGTGTCCTCCCTGAGGCACCACTGGTCACTTAACAGATGTGGCCTGAGCCCACTCTCCATGGAGACACAGCAGTGAGCTGTGTGGGCCTCACTTCCCCAACCGGATTAACACACTAACTGGGAGCAAGCGTGTGACTTCACAGTCTCTTAGGCTCTCCGGGTGTAAGCACGATCATTTTTGCAGGAAAGGGAAGTTAAGTAGATAGTCTTCCAGGTTTTCCTGGGTCTGCTATGAAATGAGGATGAGGATACTGTTGATTACCCAGGCTGCACAGTGTCCACTGGCCTATCAAACATCACGCTTTTTGTTGATGTTTGTGAGATGCCCAAGGACATTCAGTCTGTGGGTCTGGCCACCTTCAGTTCGGTAGAAGATGGGAAGGCACGCACTTGTTTGGCTATGGGGGTTGTGAGAGAGAAACTATGGAAGGTCGTGCTGAGCTCTCCAGCCTTGGGGAAGAGGTACTGAAGGCAGGCATGAGAGCTAGGTGGTGTGGGAGCTGGAGGCTGCTGCTCCTGTGATTCCAAGCAGTATGGAGGGGACACTTCTGGTGGCTCCTCCCTGGCTTGGCCCCTGTCAGTGTTGGAAGAGTGCAGCTTCCCCAGATCAATGGAGCTCATTCCCAGTGTTGTAAGTGCCCAGCCCTTGCCTGGGAGTACTCTTTCATTGAGCTATCATCAGAGACCCAAGAAGGAATGTGAAACTTAGAGCAGACTGGAGAATTGGTCCAAGACCCAACAGATTGTATATGATTCGTCTCCAGTGTCTGGGCCCAGTTAGTTTTGCTGCTTGTGACCAGAAGCTGTGGGGGACATAGCCGGGTTCCTCTATCTCCTTTCCCACCTAGGGTGGTGTGTTCATGGGGGCCCTCACTCACACTGTAGGGTGAGGTGCAGGGCACCTGATGGCTAGTATGCTCACTTGCATACTGTGCAGTGAGCTCTAGAGCACCCAGGATGGCACACTTACAGGATCCTCATGCACAATGCAGGGTGAGTTCTCACGCTCTGGCTGGGATAGGATAAGGGTGATAGGAAGGTGATAGATGCAGATAGTGAAGAAGCCAACAACCCAGGCTGGAGCTGCTGGCCTAGCCATGTGCTCACTGTGTAACAGTGAAAGCTGGCTTCGTTTTCCTTGTCAGTCAACTAGTGGTTGATGATACTTCCCCACGAGGCTGTGGGGAAGATCATGAAAGTTAACGTATGTGAATGTGTTATACATGCTGTATAAACATAAGTAACAGCGCCTACACAGTGCCTTCCATGTAATATAGGGAGGGGGGAAAACTGGTTGGCACAGACTATATGTTTCTTATTAGTTTAAAACAGAGTGTACACTGCTCCCTCTCGTGCCGGCTCGCAGAGTGATGACAACCGTGTTGACGTGATTGAAAGCTGGCAGAATAACTTTTCACGGCTGCCCCACTACTGGCACATGAATAGTCCCCTGGGGTATTTCGGAGCACCTGGAAGATTTTCAGACTAGCTCAGAGTCACCCGGGGCAGAACTGTATGCCTACTAAGTGCCTGCACACTCTCCTTAAGCATGCTCCATGTACTCCGCCAGGCCCCTCAGCCGGAAACGGGTCTCAGTGTCTTCCCAGCTGGCATCGTTTATTTGGTAGATTTTACTGAGCACCTTGCTCAGGTATGGAGTGCATAGCCATGAACTAGAGCTGGGTTTCTCATTCATAAGGCTTTCTGGAGAGGAAGACATTTAGGCTCTGTAGAAGAATGAAAACAATAAAGAGAGTCACAAAAGTCCAGGAAGTTGTGGGAACACAGGCAAAGCTCAGCCTACTCTGAGGGCCTTGCAGAATGAAGTCAAGGCATGAAGGAGGAGTTGCAGAGAGCTAGAGGAGGCTTAGGACCAGAATCCTAGACACTCTGGTCTGGCCTTAGGCTGTTTCTCTACTGAGGTCTCTCCCTGCACCTTCCTGCTGTGTCTCTTTTCCCCTCCCAGTTGGAGACAAAATGCAAGGTGAGAGATAGCTGCCTTTGCCAGAAGTGTGCTGAGGCCTCTGCTCCTGCCTGAGCCCTATCTCTGCAGTGTCACAGGCAGGGTAGTGGACGCCTGACTTCCTAAACCATTAACCCCTCCAAGGCCCAGCATCAGAAGCTGCCTTTGCACAATGCAGGCACCACCCCCATCCTTGCTGTAGCCTCAGTTGGATCCTGAGCACACTGGGTACCCAAAGTTGTCACACTCAAATCCAGTCTGATTTCATGGACAGCCACTGTGAAGTGGCGGCAGTGACCTCCACACCAGCCACAGAAGTCTGTACTTACTCTTTCTGCTGACTGCAGAACTTGGAACCGGGGAGAACAGGTCAGACCACAGACACTGGCGCTGTAGCTGAGGAAACCTGCTTACCCCCTGAGTCTCTGTTCTCTGGCCTGTGAGCTGTGACAGTAATTCTCAACTCAGGTGTCATCAACAATCATGAAATGGCACAAGGCAAGGACTCACTAGCCCCATCCGTGCTTCATTCTCAGTTTTGGTCATACCCATAGCGCCCCTAATTTTGTGCCTCTTCCATTCCCATTGTCCCTGGGCATACCTTCATTCTTTCACAATTTCATGTAATTACTCTCTGGATATTTTTGGGTGCCTACAGTGTGCTCCCAGTGGTGTTTTAGTGCCTGGGCTAGAGAGGTCAACATCAATCGATGTGGTCTGTATCCCGATGTTAAAAAAAACCATGGTTTTTAGTTACTTTTCTGTCACTGTGATAAGATACTATGACCATGACAACTTATAAGATAAAAGGTTTAATTTGGAGTTCATGGTTCCTGAGGATTAGAATCCATGACCAGCATGGCAGGGAGCATGGCAGCAAGACAAGAATAGTGCCAAAGAGAGCAGTGACCGGGAACTCACATCTTGAGACACAAGTTAGAGGCAGAAAGAATCGCTTGGAATAGTGTGAGTCTTTTGAAACCTTGAAGCCTGCTCCCAGCGACACACCTCCTAAGCCTTCCTCAACAGTTCCACCATCTAAAGACCAAGTAAAGCATTCAAATATATGAGCCTATGGGGGCCCTTCTCATTCAAACCATCACACCAGATGTGGTGGCACATCTATAACTTTATCACTGAGGGAGCAGAGACAGGCAACTCTTTGGGGCTCACTGGTCAACCAGACTAGCTGAAACAGTGAGATCCAGGCCCACTGAGAGACCCTGGCTCAAAATAGAAGATGGGAAAA